>JAAGEH010000376.1:3824710-3974014 GCA_011751065.1 Lasiurus cinereus
CGTGCTGAGGCTGAGGCTGAGACCCTCGTGCTGAGGCTGAGACCCTCGTGCTGAGGCTGAGGCTGAGGCTGAGACCCTCGTGCTGAGGCTGAGGCTGAGGCTAGGACACTCGTGCTGAGGCTGGGGCTGGGACCCTCGTGCTGAGGCTGGGGCTGGGACCCTCGTGCTGAGGCTGAGGCTGAGGCTGAGACCCTCGTGCTGAGGCTGAGGCTGAGGCTGAGACCCTCATGCTGACGCTGAGGCTGAGGCTGGGACCCTCGTGCTGAGGCTGAGGCTGAGGCTGAGACCCTCGTGCTGACGCTGAGGCTGAGGCTGAGACCCTCGCACCGAGGCTGAGGCTGAGACCCTCGCGCCAAGGCTGAGGCGCCGAGACCCTCGTGCTGAGGCTGAGGCGCTGAGACCCTTGTGCTGAGGCTGAGGCTGGGACCCTCGTGCTGAGGCTGAGGCTGAGGCTGAGATCCTCATGCTGAGGCTGAGGCGCTGAGATCCTCGTGCTGAGGCTGAGACCCTCGCGCTGAGGCTGAGGCGCTGAGATCCTCATGCTGAGGCTGAGGCGCTGAGACCCTCGCACTGAGGCTGAGCGGTGCGTCCTCGGCTCTCGAGCCGCCAGGGCACCTGCCCTCTGGGCTTCCGGTGCGGCTCGGGCCAGGCCGGACCTGCAGGAGCGAGCGCCGGTGCTGGTTCCCTTAACCCCTGCGACCCCGCGGCCCCCCCGCCCTCCCCACGTGTGTGTGCTGCCGCTGTGGCAGCGGGAAGAGGTGTGCTCAGTGGGTAGAGCGTCGGCCTGCGGCCTAACGGGTCACTCACGGCGGAGCCCGCGGAGGACTTGCTGCTCCAGACCCATCCATGACTGATAATTCTCGGGGGGAAAGGGGTGAGGGGTATACAGGGAGAGACTGGATAAGAATCGTACACCTATGGATGAGGTCAACGGGAGGGAGGGAAGGGTGGGAGCTGGGTGGAGGGGTGCTATGGAGGGGAAAAAAGAAAAACAAATGTAATAATCTGAATAATAAAGATTTAATTAAAAAAAAATTTAAACATAAAAAAAAAGATGTAGGAAATTGAAAGCATTATTTTGATGGTCTGAAAGTGATATTTACTTTAGAAATGTCATTCAGAGACCACCATATATTTCCAATAAATTTCTGAATTTGAAGACTATTGTCATGCTCATCTCTTATGATGCTCCTCCATTTAGATTAACTGCTATCCGAATTTTTCCTTCATTTATAAATATAGTTACCAAAACCAATAGTGCAAAACATAAACAATCCTTATTTTAGATTAGATATTTCATTAAAGAATACCTAAAAAAGGACAATACAGCTTAAGTCCACTCATGCTAATCCCAGTCAAAGTCTGGGACAAATAAAATCTAGATTATAATGATGTGAAGGAAAAAGATTTCGAGATGGTTGGATTTTCTGGAAAAACCAATTGTTAAGTAGGACCCCTTATTTTAATTCTTGTTGATTAAAATTCTAGTATTTACAATATAAAAATCTCTTTGGAAAAATATCACTATGATGCTTGATCTTATTCTAGCATTGCATCTCATTCTAGAGTAAATAAGATATAAACATACTGACTATGGACTAAAAGCACGATGACACCAGGCAAGACACACTATGAACAGAACTGGCTATCTGCTGAGTGCCTTATTTGCCTTTTTCTAATTAAAATGGGGGGTGAAAAGCAGGATTAAATTGGGTTTCTAATTAAATGAGGTTTTGGTCTAATTCAGCAGTTCTCAACCTGTGGGTCGCAACCCCTTTGGGGGTCGAACGACTCTTTCACAGGGGTCGCCTAAGACCATCGGAAAATGCAGATATTTACATCACGATGCATAACAGTAGCAAAATTTCATGGTTGGGTGTCACCACATGAGGAACTGTATGAAAGGATCGTGGCCTGAGGAAGGTTGCGAACCACTGGTCTAATTCATTTATAGAATTTTTACCAATCTAGCATTCTACAGTGACTCCATTTCTTTCAAAGAAAAGGAACCACCAGGAAATCAAATATCTATATATATAAAAGAAAAATATGCAAAATGTCCCCTTGTGCTTTCAACTGGGAGACCAGGAGTTAGATTGCTCACTATGATGTGTGCTGACCACCGGGGGTGGCACTGAATGAAGGCAGGCGCTGGCTATCAGCCAGGACGCCCTGATCTGCTGTGATTGCTGGCCAAGTCTAGGGATCCTACCTGTGCATAAATTTTATACACTGGGCCTCTAGTATTATATATAGTAGTACCTATTTCTGTAAAAGATATAGTTTTATACTGGCATTTTTTATAAAAACCATAAAGATGATACATTTTTATATTAATTTAACTAGAGGCCTAATCTGTGGGGCGATTGGTGGGGCAATGGGAGGCCACTGCTGGCATACACCATGGCCAACCTGGCATTGCCCGCTCATCGGTCGCCTCCTTCTGCAGGGAAAATGGCAGGGCAATTGGGAGCCCCACTGGCACCCGCCTTGGCTGGCCTGTGCCCTGTGGGCAGCTCCTGTGTTGAGTGTTTGCTCCCTAGTGGTCAGTGTGTATCACAGTGACTGGTCGTTCTGCTATTTGGTCAATTTGCACATTAGGCTTTTATTATATAGAATGACTAAAAGTATTTATAAATTAATTTGTTTTATACCTGATATTGTAAATTACAAATAAAGCATCTAAAATTTTAACTGATAAAAAAGTGATCATTATAATTACCATTAACTTACATTTAAATCATTAAAATGCTTTTAGAAAACTTAACATGTTTCTCCTGTCAGTATTTTCTTACATCTAACACTGTGGGTACAGTAGGCCTTGCTCTGAGGCCATAGGGTCTCAGAGCAAAAAAGCTGGAGCAAATACCTCTTGCTTCCACCTTCATTATCACATCCTACTACTATCACAAGTAATGGCAGTCATCTGTGGTTTAGTTCACAACTTTGTCCGATGAAATCCCTTTTCTGCTGTCATATAGAATGCATGCAACAACTAATGTAAAAAATATATAATCTTTTTCATTAAAAAATAATGACCACACAGTTGCTATTAGTTTAAAAAATTTTTAAAGCATACACACTACCTTTAATTTGCTGATGTTTATACAGGAATACTTCCTGTAGCCAACAGCATTCCTCTGATTTAGTCAGTGACCAACAGAGTAAAGATAAAATAATAGTTAATGATGAGTCTCACCTCTGTCTCTCTGGCTCTCCATCCACATCTTCATCAGCACTGCAGGTGGCACTGGAATCATTGTCTGAGGGGGGTTCAGGCCTTTGGACATTTATCTGCTGAGCCACCACCAAATTGTCATCTCCAGGCTCTGTCTTCTCACTGGGTTTCTCCAAGTCTCTTTCTTTGGTATCACCTTCAACTTGAGATGGACTGTTTTCGGGTACTCCCATTTCAACATCTACAGAGTCTGCTTTGGTAGTTGTGGGAAGATCAAAAACAGACGTCACGTCAGCACTGTGCTCCTGATGTTCGATATCCATTGGCTCTACGATCTCAACAGTGATACCATTATTCGCCTGGGTCACCACACTTTCATTTTCAGTTGGTTTTGTACTTGGAGCTGATGAGGGAGATGCACTGAGAGCAGTTTCAGTGGTACACTCATGCTCAGCTGCAGATTCAGTGTTTCCTTGAGAAGTCAAATTTTCAGTGCTATCTTCGCTGGGCTTCACAGCTTCAACTGGTGAAGGAGAAGGAGCACTTTCTGTATCAGAACTATTTTCAGCACCTTAAAGATAATGATATAGCATAAAAATCTGATAATGAGCACGGTTCACATGATGATAGAAGCCATACTTGAGAGCAGTTGTTTAGGACAGATTTCACTCTTTCAATGACCTCCCTAAAGTGTTACCATCATTGGGAAAGTCAGTTTTCTACAGAGCATTAAAGGAAAAGACCAAATTGTCTTGACCTTCTGAAACTGAAAGTGCAAAAGCTTTTAATGTCTAAAAATAATTTATATGAAATCTGAAAAACAAAGAATGAAGGAAAAACAAAACCAAACAAAAACCATTCCCATAAATGGTTAATATTCTGAACTGTTTCTATCAGCCTGTATCTGTGCTTTTCTTTTTACCAGCAATTTGTGACAAAAATATAACATGAGTTACATCTGTAATTTTAAGTTTAATGTGGCGGCCACATTAAAAACCTGAACAGAGATTGCTAAAATTAACTTTAACAAATATATTTTATATAACCCAATTGTTCAAAATATCATTTAAACGTAATCAATATAGAATACTAATATGTTTTACCTTTTTTGGTACTAAGTCTTCAAAATCTGATTATATTTTACATTTTTAATACATCGCAATTTGCACTAGTCACATTTATAGAGCTAAACAGCTACCACACTAGACAACAAAGCTCTGTAATAATAGTACAGATTAATAATGTAAAACGCAGTAGACCTGCTCTTTCCCCTACATCATTTGTATCATTTTATAAGTATACTAGAGGCCCGGTACATGAAATTCGTGCATGGGAGGGGAGGGGTGTCCCTCAATCTGGTCTGCACCCTCTCACAATCTGGGACCCCTAGGGGAGAAGTCCCACTGCCGGTTTAGGCCTAATTTTGGACATTCCTCTCACAATTCGGGATACTATATGCACCACTAACTATACTTTTCATACAGGTGAGAGGCATCTTGCTGCTGTATGGGCAGCTAACTTTTTGGCCCTGATTATAAGAAGTAGTACATAACATGATTCTTCTAAGGCAGTAGAACCATTTTCACCATCTTATGCATGGAACATTTGAAGCAGAGCGAAGTTAACTAATGGGCTTTATCACACAATTATAAGTGTCAGAATCAGGGCTGACCACAAATGTGCAAGCCAGAGTCCATGCATGCCATCGCTGCATCATCCTGTTTTTTGAGTGTTAGAGTAGCCTTGCCAGGTTTTAATTTTTAAATCTAAGAGACTGTTCCCAATAGATAGAGTAGTGTCCCTAGGCTTGGTCGGCAATCAGGGCCAATTTGTGGGGTGATGGGTGGGATGAGTGGGGAGCCCCTGCTAACACTGTATTGGCTGGCAGCCTGGCACCACCTGCTGACCAGCCCCGCCCCCTGCCGCTGGTCACCTCCCTCTACAGCAGTGGTTCTCAACCTTTCTAATGCCGCGACCCTTTAATACAGTTCCTCATGTTGTGGTGACCCCCAACCATAAAATTATTTTTTTTAAATCTTTCCATCTCTTTATTTTTATTTTTTTTTATTAATTTTTATTAATTTTTTATACATATCTCCCCATTGCCCCCCCTCCCTCCCAGGCATACCCCGACCCCCCATTGTCTGTGATCATTGGTTATGTTTATAAGCATGCATACAAGTCCTTTGATTGATCATTTATTTACCTCACCTAACTTTAATCTTTCTGCTATAATTTCACAGTCTGTTTGATGCTTTATGTTTTTTGTCCTCCTGAGAATTATCAGTCTACTCCCTTTCTGTGCTCCTGATTCTATTATATTCACCAGTTTATCCTGTTGATCAGATTTTTAATTCACTTAATTTTTAGATTCACTTGTTGATAGATGTGTATTTGTTGTTCATAATTTTTTGTCTTTTACCTTTTTCTTCTTCCTCTTCTAAAAAAGTACCTTTCAGCATTTCATATAATACTGGTTTGGAGTTGATGAACTCCTTTAGCTTTTTCTTATCTGTGAAGCTCTTTATCTGCCCTTCAATTCTGAATGATAGCTTTGCTGGATAGATTATTCTTGGTTGTAGGTTCTTGCTATTCATCACGTTGAATATTTCTTGCCACTCCCGTCTGGCCTGCATCGTTTCTGTTGAGAAATCAGCTGACAGTCGTATGGGTGCTCCCTTGTAGGTAATAAACTGTTTTTCTCTTGCTGCTTTTAATATTCTCTCTTTCTCTTTTGCTCTTGGCCTTTTAATTATGATGTGTCTTGGTGTGTTTCTCTTTGGATTCCTTTTATATGGGGTTCTGTGTGCTTCCTGGACTTGTAAGTCTATTTCTTTTACCAGATGTGGGAAGTTTTCAGTCATTATTTCTTTAAACAGGTTTTCAGTATCTTGCTCTCTCTCTTCTTCTGGCACCCCCACAATTCTGATGTTGGTACGCTTGAAGCTGTCCCAGAGGCTCCTTACATTATCTTCACATTTTTGGATTCTTTTCTCTTCTTGTTTTTCCAGTTGAATGTTTTCTGCTTCTTTATATTTCAAATTTTTGACTTGATCCTTGCCTTTCTCTAGTCTGCTGTTAGTACTCTGTACAATAGTTTTTATTTCAGTCAGTGTATTTATCATCTCCTCTTGGGTCTCACTAAATTTATCCATCTTTTCTAGCATATTCTTGAAAAACCTTATAAGTGTGGTTTTGAACTCTATATCCAGTCGTTTTTTTTTCCTCCATTTCTTTTGCTTGTAATCCCTTCCCTTGTCTCGGCATTTTCACTGTGCCGGGGAAACTTCTGTGCTGGATTCAGCCGAAGAAGCCTCTGTTGAGCTTGGGATGGGTGGAGTTTCAGGGCTTAAGGGACCGCCTTGCCTTCCAGTCGGCCCCGCCCTCCACGGCCCCTGAGTCTCACATGACTGGGTAATGGCTGGAGTGGTCCTTGTGCGTGCGCACCCGCAGTGCCTCTAACCACTGCCTTTCTGGCTCCCCTGCGAACCAGGACCACACGAGTCTAGGTCTCCAGGGTTTCGCCCAAAACAGGGGCTTAGCGGAGTCAGAAGTGGCACAGTTCGGAGGGTCTGTTTCCCGCCCACTCGCGAAAGCCAGCGGCACAATCAGCAATCTGTCCTCCGCGTGGTGCCGTGCGCGACCAGACCTCCGATCCTTTGCAACTCCCCTAAATTTCCGTGCACTTCTCCCTTTTCACAGTCCAAACTCCCCCCGTATGAGTTTCAGCTGGATCTGGGGTTTAGTGTCGCAGGACAAGGGGTTCAATGCCTTTGAGAGTCTCCGTCTCCCTCCCGCCAGAGAAAGCCAGCCAGGTACTCCGGCACCCGCTCTCTCCTCGTGCGCGTCTCCGTACCTCAGCTTTTTGCAGCTCCTCTGGGTCTCTGTGAGCCCCTCTCTTTCCCTCTAGTTGTAGAACTTCCACTCAGCCAGCTTTCCTGTGGTTCTGGATGATGTCCATTCTGTCTTTTAGTTGTAGTTTTGAAATTGTTGTTCGAGGCAGCAGTATAGGTGTTTACCTATGCCACCATCTTGGATTTCCCTCATAAAATTATTTTCGTTGCTACTTCATAACTGTAATTGTGCTACTGTTACGAATCGTAATGTAAAATATCTGTGTTTTCTGATGGTCTTAGGCAACCCTGCTAGCGGTTCTCAACCTGTCATGACCCACAGGTTGAGAACCGCTGTAGAGCCTAAGACCAGATATTTACATTACAATTCATTAACAGTAGCAAAATTACAGTTTATGAAGTAGCAATGAAAATAATTTTATGGCTGGGGGTCACAACATGAGGAACTGTATTAAAGGGTCGCCGCATTAGAAAGGTTGAGAACCACTGCTCTACAGGGTGACCAGAAAGTGAAGCGATCGGGGTGGGAGTCCCTGACACCCATCTTGGCTAGAGGCCTAGTGCTGCCCACTCAGAGGCCCCTTCCAGTGGCAGCTCGTACATTGAGCGTCTGCCTCCTGGTGGTCAGTGCATGTCAGTGACAGTTGTTCTGCTGTTCGGTCTATTTCCATATTATAGTTTTATTTATTATACTAGAGGCCCGATGCATGAAATTTGTGCTCTGGGTGGTGGTGGTGGGGGGTGTCCCTCAGCTCGACCTGCACCCAATCGCAGTGTGGGACCCCTCAGGGGATGTGGGGAATGGCCTAAGCCGACAGTTAGAAATCCCTCTCACAGTCTGGGACCCCTTGCTCCTTACCACCGCCTGTTCGCTGCTCTTTAGTGCTGCCATGGAGGCAGGAGAGGCTCCCGCCACTGCCATTGCACTCACCAGCTTTCTGTGTAGTTGTCTGTGGGCTAACTGCTCTCTTCCTTCTCATTTAGTATGAGAAGCATGTGAGGGCAGAGCATGCTGTTGTGGAATGCAGAGGGCTGTCTGGAGCTAAGGGTAGTGGCTGGGCCCACGAGGTGAGAGATGGACACAGAGGACGCTATCTCACCCAACTGTGGGGCGGGCCGGCTGACCCCACCCAGGGAGAAACCTAGCAGAGTGTCTGCATATCCATTCTCCATCCTTCCCTATGTGACACCTGTCACCCTTGCCACTCCTCCCCCAAAGTGAGTTCAACTCAATCCCTGAATGTCAATGGGCACAGTAGGGGGGAGGACTCCACTCCAGTGTCCACTGATTCCCAGCAACAGGACCTGGTTGAAAGGACCTGGTCTCAGGACAGTAACCACATAGCATAATTACTATATGCTATGTGGCCACATAGTATATTTATTATACTACAATATTTATTATTATATTTATTAATAAACTGTATATTTATTTTATATAGCAGAACATAGATCTGTTTCAAGAAAAGTTGGGAATGCAGACTTTCATATGAGCTCCTATTCCAAAAAGTGGCAGTTTATTCACATCGTGGCAAAGACACCTTCAAGAATAACAAGTGGGTAAAGTCAGGGCCAAACTGGGCCATTTCCTCATCCAATCTCCCCAAGGTGCGTGGACAGAACCAAGTCTCAGCTCTTTGCAGGACCCTTCCAGGTTTTTTTTAAGCCTTAAGGACAGTAGTCTGTCTCCATTCTTGTTCTTTGGGATTTTTTTCATCATCGGATAAAAGGAGACGTACATTGAGGCAATCCTCTCGAGATACAATATTCTAGTTGTACCCATGTGACAATGACAGCACCCTTCAGATTAGAGCGCCGACAAATGGGGAGCAGGGAATTCTGAAAACCAAAGTGATGACAGAGATACTAAGCCTTTTCTTCACACCCCTGCTCAGGTGGCCTGCAGGCTGGGCATCTGCTGGACCTTTACCACTTGATGCCTGGGCCCTGCTAGGTGGTGTGCAGGGCTGCCTGGGCCTGGGGGGAGTCACCCTTTCCCCCAGCCACTCTTGGTATAGCTCCTGTACATGGGTGCTGGTCTGCACGGGCCACACCGGGATGGCAGGATAGATGTCTTCCATCTGCTGCAACAGTGCCCTGTATGCATGCCCATTATCTGCCTGGGACTGGCCCCTGCCACTTAGGCGTCCCCGGCACAGGCCAGACCTCCACAAAGTGGCAGGGAAACTTGCCACTCTACAGCTTCAGGACCACTTCTGTATGTTCCAAAGCTGTAAGCAGCCTCAAAGCATAGCAGAACCTCTCTGTCCCTTTCAAGGATGACCTCCTGGAACTCTTTGTTCCTCAGGGTGAAGGTGAGCACCTCTACATCCTCGTTGAACAGCTCCTTGGCCTGAAGATGTGTGCGAGGTACCCATAAGAGCTGGCACCCTCGTGGAGCCTCACCTCTTTCCCCTTCGTGTCTCCAGTGTCCATGGCAGGGTCATTCGAGGCAAGGTCACTTTGCTCCATTATCTGGACAATTTCACCTGAGGTTAACATGCAGTCAGCACCCCAGGAACTATGCAAAGATGTGGAAACATCTTCTCGAAGGGCCTCCAGTGTCTTGTAATAACACAGAGCCAAAATGATGTGTAAAATTTTGTCTGAGGACAGGTTCTGCCATCTGGCAAAGTAATCCTTCATCAGAGAGCCCATGATCCGCTGAGGAGACTTGGCCTGCAGAGGTGGGTGGTGATGGGGTAACCCAGTATGTGCTCTGCGTATCAGACCCAGCTAGGGCAGGCGGAGGTTAGCATGGGTAGTCGGGGCTCTTCCTCACGGTGCTAGCAGTCCCGACGCACAGATTTCTTCTGACTCTCTAGGATGCTGAAGTCCACACCTATCTTCATGTCAAAGACAGTGCACCCCAAGGCTTTTGAGAAAGCTGCAGAGACTTCTGGATACATCAGTGACAATGAGGCTGAATTTAGCAGCAAAACAGAAGACTAAGTATACACAGACAGTGCCAACACCTTGTACTGTGAGGTATCACGTTTCTTATTAAGGTTCAGAACACAGAAGAAGTCCTTAGTGTTCTGCTGAGACAGTTGGACTCCTTCCTCTGCAGTCATAAAAATGTCACACACCAGGCAGTCATTGAGAAATATCTTGGTATTGGTCAATTTATGGAATTTTCCCTTCTCTCCATTCTCCGGCATTCTCTTGGTCATCAGTTATTGTTTTTTTACTACATTCCTTCCGTGTGCAGTGATCACACTTCATCTGGAGCTGGGCAGGCGGGACTGGCTCAAGTAACCTGGAGGAAGCACGGGAAGAGCAATCACTGCTGATCGCCCCTGGCACTGAAGGCCGTATCCTTTTTTCCTTGTGGAGCTTCCAGGGAGGGAAAGCGGCCACAGTACCTGAGGTTGAGTTCCAGGAAGCCGGCAGCGCTGTCTGGATCATGCTAGTGGCCCTAGTCGTTGGTGCCTGTCCTGTCCTCTGGAGATTGAACCTGCAAAACTACTAAGGGAGCTAGTCCCTAGTTTGGGCCCACCACCACCACCCATCAATTGGAGCCTAGGACCAGGAGGAGAGACCAAGAGATCTGTCTTGTGCCTGCTTGCCAGTCCCCATATCTACCCTGCCTCCGCCATCAATTGATTGGAATCCGAGGGCCGGGAGAAGGGACCAAGAGGTCTGCGTTCCAGCTGATCACCAGTCATGGCTACCAACAACTGATTGGAGCCTAAAGGACCCCGGTTCCCCTGTTAGCCATCCCCTGATCAATCGGAGCCTGAGGGTCGGGGGATGGACCGATCATTTGGTCGGTCGTCCTGGTTGTCACAGCCGCAGGCTTTTTTTACATATAGATAGGATTTTTAACATTTTGATATCTTTACCTAGATATCCCAAAGAAATCACAAATTTAATGTCTCACACTCAACTTGTACTAACTTCTAAATCAGGTTCTTTTTTATTTAGTGTTTACTATTCCATTAAATAAATCAGAAAACTTTTAAATGCTAATCTCACTTATTCTCATTCTGTATGGATAAATCTCACAGATTTTCTCTCTAAAAATATTCTTGAATCGATTCATTTCTGTTCAATTGCACTACTGCCATTCTACTCCAAATATGATTTTTCTTCTCAGCTTCGACCTCTCACCATTCTCTACAACAATCTATATTAATAAAAGGGTAATATTCTAATCAGATTGAATAGACTGGATGTCTTCCAGACATCATTCCAGACGTCCTTCCTGACAAAGCCAGGGTCGAGGCAAAATTGCCCAGGGTCCCCAGGTGCCTGCAGCTGGCCAGAGAGAAGGAAGTCAGGGTCCTGAGTGCAGGGGCTGAGGCAGAGGCAGTTAGGGCCATCAGGCAGGCAGGCAGGCAGAATAGTTAGGGGCTATCAGGTCAGCAGGGGAACAGTTAGGAGTGATCAGGGACCAGGTCAGCAAGAAAGCCGTTAGGGCAATCAGGATGACAGGGGAGCTGTTAGGGGTGATCAGGCAGACATGCAGAGGTGGTTAGGGGCGACCAGGCAGGCAGGCAGGCAAGCAGTTAGGATCCACTGGTTCCGACTAAAAGAGGAATGTCCAACTACCAATGTAGACTAGATCCCGCAGTTGGACATCCCCCGAGGAGTCCCGAATTAGAAAGGATGCAGGCCAGGCTGAGGGACCCCCTCCCATGCACGAATTTCGTGCACCAGGCCCTCTAGTGCTTTATAAAAGACAAATCTTACCAAAATTCATCCACCCACACTCTCTTCCTCTCCTTTCCTCACTCTTCTTTCCTACCTCATAAAACATTTCAATGAAATTTCATTACTCTTAGGATTAAGTTCCAAAATTCTGAGGATGGTCTTGCTATAAGGACCGGCTGGTAAACCCACCCACCTTTCTAGCTGTATCTCACATCTAATATTTGCTCTGTATTCTGTTATTACTGGGCCTCCTTTCAGTTTCAGGGAATGCCCATGTGTCTTCCATCTCAGACTCATACATGTTATTTATTTTTATTTTTTTAAAAAATATATTTTTATTTATTTCAGAGAGGAAGGGAGAGATAGAAACATCAACGTTGACAGAGAATCATCGAATGGCTGTATCTTATACACCCCGCCCCTGGGGATGGAGCCTGCAACCCAGACATGTGGCGTGAACGGGAATCGAACCATGACCTCCTAGTTCATAGGATGAAGATCAACCACTGAGTCATACCAGCTGGGCCCATGCCATTTATTCTTAGTGAAAAGCTCTTTCATCTAATTTTCCTTTGAATATTACATCAAATATCACATACTTTTTTAAAAAGAGACTTGTGCTGAAACTGGTTTGGCTCAGTGGATAGAGTGTCGGCCTGCGGATTGAAAGGTCCCAGGTTCAATTCCAGCTAAGGGCATGTACTTTGGCTGCATGCACATCCCCAGTGGGCAGCGTGCAGGAGGCAGCTGATCGATGTCTCTCTCATTGATGTTTCTAACTCTCTATCCCTCTCCCTTCCTCAAAAAGACTTTTATCATTTCCTTATATTTCCTTAAATTTCATTACTCTGGCTCTTATAACATGTACTTGTTACAGTTACAATTTTATATTTATTCATAATGATTTGATTCCTGGCTGCTGTTTCCACTAGGCTATAAACACTGTAAGAGCAGAGTCATGTGTTTTGCTTATCATTTAAATCCTAGACAAGAACTGTGGCTGCCATACAATAGACTCAAATATTTATTGAAGTATAAAATGAATAAATGATTGTAAATATGTCTTAAATTTACTTGACCTTTCCTTGGGTCCAATTTGCCACTATTATAAAAAGTATATAGAGATGGTCACTACAGCATTAAGTTTTTAGATTATTTTCTTCAAACTGACAAAACAATATAAAAATTTAAATCTCCTTACAATTAAAATATATATGTTCAATGAGAATCCCAATGGTTTAAGATACACTTCTTAAACTAGGTAAACCAACTTTCCCAATGGTTTAAGGTACATTTCTTAAACTAGGTAAACCAACTTATAGTTTACATGAAAACGTAAGTCCCTGAGAAAAACCAAGAAAATTGTAAAAAGTACCAGACTGAAAGAGACTTCCTCTCCACATGTTCAAAGTTATTATAAAGTCAATGTATAACAGCATGCTTGAAATTGCCACACTACAGGCAAAATAAATCAGTGCTACAGAAGACCGCGTCTAAGACTAGCTGCTAACATGTATAGGAAATTAATATACATCAAAGGTGATATTTTAATTATTTGTTAAAATGGTTTTTTTTTAAATACATTTTATTGATCTTTTACAGAGAGGAAGGAAGAGGGATAGAGTTAGAAACATCGATGAGAGAGAGACATCGATCAGCTGCCTCTTGCATGCCCCCAACTGAGGATGTGCCTGCAACCAAGGTACATGCCCTTGACCGGAATTGAGCCTGGGACCTTTCAGTCTGAAGGCTGACGCTCTATCCACTGAGCCAAACCAGTTATGGCTTAAAATATGTTTTAATTGATTTTCAGATAGAGGAAAGGAAAAATAAATCCAATGATGAGAATTTAAATTCTTAAACTATTTTCTTAAAATTGACTACAATACAACATAAAAATTTAAATTTTCTTAAAACTAAAATATAGCCAAAACCGGTATGGCTCAGTGGATAGAGCGTCGGCCTGTGGACTGAAAGGTTCCAGGTTCAATTCTGGTCAAGGGCATGTATCTTGGTTGCGGACACATTCCTCAGTAGGGGGTGTGCAGGAGGCAGCTGATGGATTTTTCTCTCTCTCATCGATGTTTCTAACTCTCTATCCCTCTCCCTTCCTCTCTGTAAAAAACAAAAAATAAAAAAACTAAAATATATATGTCCAATGAGAATTCCAATGCTTTAAGATTCATTTCTTAAACTAGGTAAACCAATTTATAGTTCGACCTCCTGCATACACCCAAGTATGTGCCCTGACCATAACCTCCTGCTTCATAGGTTGGTTGACATTCAACCACTGAGCAGGCTAGGCTCAAAAGTGCTATTTTATTTTATTTTATTTTTTATTTATTTTTTTTGAGAAGTTTTTTTTTTAATTAATTTTTTATACATATCTCCCCATTGCCCCCCCTCCCTCCCAGGCATACCCCAACCCCCCAGTGTCTATGTTCATTGGTTATGCTTATATGCATGCATACAAGTCCTTTGATTGATCTCTTATCTACCTCACCTAACTTTAATCTTCCTGCTGTAATATCACAGTCTGTTTGAAGCTTTACTGTCTCTGTATCTATCCTTTTGTTCATCAGTTTATAATGTTCTTTATTATCCCCCAATGAGTGCGATCATGTGATGCTTCTCCTTCATTGACTGGCTTATTTCACTAAGCATAAGGCTCTCCAGTTCCAACCAGGTTGCTGCAAATGGTAAGAATTCCTTCTTTTTAATGGCAGCATAGAATTCCATTGTGTAGATGTACCACAGTTTTCTGATCCACTCATCTGCTGAAAAGTGCTATTTTAAATCACTGAGTAAAAATGATGTATTTAACAAACTAACTCTCTCAGAACTATTCGTCTGGAGGAAAAACATGGACTCTATCTTATACTATATAGAAAAATAATTCCAAATGGAATAGATTTTTAAAAAAACATTTGGAAGATAATCCTATATAATAAAAGCCTAATATGTTAAATGTCCAAACATTTGTTCGACCAGTTGTTATGACGCATACTGACCAACAGGGGACAGACACTCCGACCAGTAGGTTGGCTTTCTGTTGGGATCTGGCTGATTGGAACTGGATGTGAGGGGCCGGACAAGCCCTGGAATCCTTTTGTGGTCCCTCCCCAGCCCCAATTGTGCACCGGTGGGGTCTCTTGGCCTGGCCTGCACCCTCTCGCAATCCGGGACCGCCTTGGAGGATGTCAGAGAGCCAATTTCAGCCTGATCCCTGCAGGCTAGGCTGAGGGACCCCACTGGTGCACAAATCCCTGCACTGGGCCTCTAGTTTAGGATAAATGAGGATAATTTAGCTGTTTCAAGTACTGGTGACAGAGCAGTGAAATAATCAAACTACATTCTGATTCAGCTGACATTCTAGTATAGAACAGACATTAAACAATACTAAACAATACACAGAAGATATATCAGGTGGTAATAAGTACAGTAAATAAATAACAAAACTTAGGAACCAGTGGATAAAGAGATATTATAGAGGTAGGGTGACATATCAAAAGAGGCCTGAAGAAATGGGAGAACGAGACAACAGGCACATTTTCAAGAAGAACATTCTAGGTAGAGGGGTTAGCACATGCAAAATCCCTGAAGTGAGGATTGCATTGCTCAGGAACAGCAGAGAGAACAGTGGTTAGAATAAGTGAGCAAGCACCTCACACCTGTTAGGATGGCTGTTAAAAAAAAAAAAAAAGACAAGAAACATGGTTTGAAGAATGACTGGCATTTTCAAGATGTTCTCTGTTTGTAGCACGTGGACCACCTTAGATGCTAGTTGAATGTTAGTTGAATGAATAAACACATTATGTTTACGATGAATGTCTCTATGCCTTGGAAACACCAATGTCCTATTTCCTTAATGAAGCAATTCCTAAGCTAAAAACTACATATTTGGGCTAGTAGAAGGTACAATTAAATTTAAGATTTTTGAAATACCTTCACTATCTTCTGGATTTTCTTCTTCATTAGAAGCTTCAATATCTTCATCTTCCTGAGCAGAAACGGTGGAAGCTACACTTTCACATTGAGACACATCTCGTTCTTCACGAGGTTTTCGTGAAGTCTGGAGTAAAAAAAATATTAATTATGATTTAAATAACTAAAAGGAAAGAAACAAGCCTTTTCCTATCTGAAATCAGAGTTCACAAATACATACACACATACTAAACAAGAAGGCTGTATATGTGACAGCTGCTCTGATTAGAGTACAGTTATCTCCAGATAACCATTAACTTGTCTTTTGTATAGATAAATCGTTTTCAACAAATTGATCAAACATAACATAAGAACAATTTTTTTAAACTACTCACCACTATACATGTACGAATAGCCCCAAATCACAAGACTCCTGCTCTTCTCCCCTCCCAAATAATGTATTTTCTAATAAAAATAACATACATTTTTTGCTTATAAAATATTCACAGCATAATTTCAGGAGATGTTAACAATGTGAGGGTTAGTGTAAGATGACTAGCATTCTCTCCTTTGTAAGACCACTTTTGTCATGCTGATGTATCAGCATGAAAGGGTTGTCAGGTTGAGAACTGAGACATATTTCCATGAACAACTTGGCAAATGGTTCGAGATGGGAGACATTCGAGAACCCAGGTTTGACTGTAATCTTGAGCTTATGGAACCTTCAAAGAGCTCTGTAGGTTTTGAGACTATTAAAACTTCCTTGTTAAGGAATTTTCATTCATATTATACTTTCTGGTTTTTAACATTTATCCCATACAATATTTCTCTGAGAAAATCTTTGTAATATGCCAAATCAATTCATCCAACATTGTCAAGAGCACTCCAACTAAAGTTTTAAATTCAAACTCCCAAATCCTTCCATTTTAAAAATCCAGTCTACGGTAATTCAAATACACTGAATTCTAATTACTACTAACAGAAGTTTTATCCCTTGAGCAGTAAGTAAAGAAATAGTCAACTCATGCCAAGAATCTAGCATATCTTTTACAGGTAAGTGCAATAAATAAAAATATAAGCTACAAAAGTTTTTCTAAAAACCTATCTTTGAAGCTCAAAAAACAAACAAAAAACTGTAAGTAAAAATTAGTAAGAGATTCACCACGCCTGATATACTCACTTTCTGCTTATGCTGCTGCAAAAGGTTGTCAAGATTATGTCTCCTTTTATAGTTAAAATAGAAGTTTTTACATTGAGCTTCACTTTTAGTTCCCACCATTTTGGCAATTGCTGCCCAGTTACGACCATGTTCTACTAGACCTGTATTTTTAAAACAGAACAAATGTTAATGAACAGTAACCTGATAAAGCAAACAAGAGAAATAATAAAACAAACTTAATCATTGTATTCACAATCGTTAACACTAAAAGTGTTTTCAATTACTCAATGATATTAGTATTTCAATACTTACTGAAATATGTATTGACACAAAACTCACTGAACAGCTCTATTTAAAACATGCTCATGAAAGCCCTGGCCAGGGAGCTCAGTTGGTTTGAGCACTGTCCCAGTATGCCAAGGTTGCAGGTTCAATGCCCCATCAGGGCAGATACAAGAACCAACCAATGAATGCATAAGTGGAACAACACCAACAATAAAAACAAACAGAAGCATAGTAATTAACGGTGGACACATAGTAACAGTTCAAACACTTATAAACTGACTGGGAAGGTATTTTTAAATCTTTGGAAACAGGAGAGACTGGACAAAAATCATACACCTATGCATGAAGTCAATGTGGGGGTGGGGAGGTAAGGGTGGAGGGATGCTATGGAGGGGGAAAAAAGAGAAACAAGTGTAACAATCTGAACAATAAAGATTTAATTTAAAAAATTTTAAAAATATTTGGAAACAGTGTATCAATATAAAGTTAATATAATCAAATATAAATTATTAATATAATATATATGCAGAGTGGGACAAAGTAGGTTTATTATTGTTCATATGGAAAATAATAAAATCATATACAAAAGCCTAATATGCTAAGTGTTCAGTCATCTGGTCAGCCGTTCAACCAATCAAAGCATAATATGCTAATAATATACTAAGGCCGCTCAACCGCTTGCTATGATGTGCACGGACTGCCAGGGGACAGACATTCTGACTGGTAGGTTATCTTGCTGCTGGGGTCTAGCCGATTGGGACTGAGCAAGATGGAATAGACATGCCCTGGAGCCCTCCTGCAGTCCCTCAACCAACTGGCCAACCTCCCACGTTCCTTCCCAGCCCCGATAGTGCACCAGTGGGTCCCTCAGCCTGGCCTACACCCTCTCACAATCTAGGATCCCTTGGGGGATAACAGAGAATCAGTTTTGGCTCAATCCAGCAGACCAGGCCAAGGGACCCCAATTGTGCACTGGGCCTCTAGTAATTAATAATCCTATCTGATAAAAGAGTAATATGCAAACTAACCATGCCTTGGCTACACTACAAGCCACGCCCATCAGCCACACCCACCAGCAAATCAGGAGTGAATATGCAAATTAATCCTAACCAAGATGGCTGTAGCCACAGAGAGAGCAGGAGGAAGGCTTGGGTTTCCCCAATGATGGAGGAAGCCAAGCTTTCTGCACACCCTGGCCTACCTTGGCCTCTGCTTAAGGCTACAAAGTTTCAAATATAGAAGATAGATAAATCCCAACAGAAATGGCTGCCTCCACGGAGCAAGCAGGAGGCTTGGCTCCACTCCAGGCTACAAAGTTTCAACTGTAGAAGATAAACAAATTCCACATACCAGAGCCTCCATTTGTGTCGCCAGGGGACATGACTGGCCTACAAACTACCACAGGCTCCTTGCCCAGGCCACTCCATGCCTCAAGTGAAACCCGACCTTGATCTGGGACACACTTCAGGACAAACCAGCTGGCCCCCACCCATGCACCAGTCCTCTATCTTATCTAATAAAAGAGTAATATGCAGATTGACCATCACTCCAACACACAATATGACTGCCTCCATGTAGACCCAAGATAGTCACCACAACATGGCCAGCAGGGGAGGGTAGCTAGGGGCGATCAAGCCTGCAGGGGAGGGCAGTAAGGAGTGACCAGGCTGGCAGAGGAGGAAAGTTGGGGGTGACTGGGCCTGCAGGGAAGGGCAATTGGAGGGGACCAGGCCTGCAGAGAAGGGTAGTTAGGGATGAGCAGGCCTGCAGGGAAAGGTAGTTAGGAGCAAAAAGGCTGGCAGGGAAGTAGTTAGGCATCAATCAGGCTTGCAAGGGAGTGGTTAGGGGGTGATCAGGCTGGCAGGCAAAAGCAGTTAAGGGCAATCAGGAAGACCGGCAGGCGAGCAGGCAAGCAGCTGGTAGAATCAGGACTAAAAGGGCAGTTGAACATCCCTCGAGGGGTCCCATATTGGAGAGGGTGCAGGCTGGGCTGAGGGACACCCCACCGCCCCCCCATGCATGAATTTCGTGCACCAGGCCTCTAGTACAAGAATAAACTCTGTGTTTTATATATTCATAGCTATAAACCTATTTTTGCCCCATCCTGTATGTATGTATGTATGTATTTCTATATAGACACACATACAAGATTCCATGGATCATCAGCATGTCTTAAGTCCATTTACAATCAAGAAATGTCATAAGAAAAATTAACCATTTGAAAAAAATCTGTTGTAACCCAAAGCATCACAGAAATCTATGCCATCTGACACTTATTTTTTAAAATATATTTTATTGATTTTTTTACAGAGAGGAAGGGAGAGGGATAGAGAGTTAGAAACATCAATGAGAGAGAAACATCGATCAGCTGCCTCCTGCACAACCCCTACTGGGAATGTGCCCGCAACCAACGTACATGCCCTTGACCAGAATCAAACCTGGGACCTTTCAGTTCACAGGCTGACATTCTATCCACTGAGCCAAACCAATTTCGGCCATCTGACACTTTTTAATCAAATAATACATATACGCACACATACACATGTTAAAGGGATATGGGTATAAAAATGTATATATACATAATAGTTATCCAGCCAGAGATATACTTTAGCTACAGATGTACCCAAGCAAAAATTTCCAGTGTAAATTTAAGAATTTATAGAAAAACATTAGTTTTTCAAGATTAATTCCAGTATCTTCTTTAATAATTACTGGAAGATCACTTCTAAATCTTACCCACTATACAAATAAGAGGGGAAAAGAGTGGTGACTAAACAGTCAGATTTCAGAGTATCTAACTGAAAAAGATAATGATGTAGCTAATATCCACTTATTTTGTTGATCAGAGAATAAATGTGAATTGTCCCAGCCGGTTTGGCTCAGTGGATAGAGCGTTGGCCTGCGGACTGAAGGGTCCCAGGTTCAATTCCTGCCAAGGGTACATGCCTGGGGATGCCCACTCGATCCCTAATAGAGGGCATGCAGGCGGGAGCCGATCAATGATTCTCTCTCATCATTATGTTTCTATCTCTCTCTCCCTCTCCCTTCCTCTTTAAAATCAATAAAAATGTATTTTAAAAAAATAAATAAAAAGTTAAACATGTAATCATGACAAATCATAAGTTTTCTAATCATAGCAAACTTCAAATAATAGACAGAACACTAACTGCTGTATTTTTGGTAAAATTGGCTTATATGATACTTAAATGTATCACCGATTACCTAGTAAATATAAAGTAAGTCTGAAATGTATCACTAAAAGTCAAGCTATTTATAATAACCTCTCTAGAATTACAAGGTAAATACTTAAGTCCCCCAAAAGTTGGTTAATCTCTCAAAAATTATTATATTTGAAAACAAATTATTTATAAAGCAATTATTTGCCCTATTAGAATTTCACATTTTACATTAGAGACCCGCTGCACGAATTTGTGCACCAATGGGGTCCTTTGGCCTGGCCTTTGGGATTGGGCTGAAACCAGCTCTCCCACATCCCCTGAGGGGTCCTAGATTGTGAGAGGGCAGAGGCCAGACTGAGGGACCCCTAGTGCATGACTGGGGCCAGGGAGGGAAGCAGAGGGTTGACTAGCCAGGGAAGGACTGCTGGAGGGCTCATCTCGCTCAGTCCCAATTGGTCGGACCCCAGCAGAAACTAAGCTACTAGTCAGAGCGTCTGCCACCTACTGGTCAGTATAAGTCATAGTGAGTGGTTGAGCAGCCTTAGTATATCATTAGCATATTATGCTCTGATTGGATGGACGACTGGACAATAGAACACTTAGAATATTGGGCTTTTATTCATAAGCCACAGTGGATTAATAAGCAATAGTAGAAAAAAACAAGACCCAAAGGTTCCAGAATAAAAACAAGGACAGGATCCAAACTTTTGTCTGTCTGGCTATAATGTTCATACTCTTCTCTGAATCCCAGTGTAATTTCTTAGATTTTTAATCAACTGCCTTACCAAATAAACACTAAGAAGTTATTTATTATCCTATTCAATGCAACTTTTAAATAATCGAAATGCAAACTTTTTATATGAAAATACCTGCCAAAACAACTTAAAAGCATTAATTGCAACTATTCTGGAAAAGTGAAAATAGCCTACTTGCTCTTTAATAAAATGAGAACCGTAAGTCCCTTAAAAGTGGCTTTTTTTTTTTTTAAATATGGAACACTTCACGAATTTGCGTGTCATCCTTGCGCAGGGGCCATGCTAATCTTCTCTGTATCGTTCCAATTTTAGTACATGTGCTGCTGAAGCAAGCACAAAAGTGGCTCTTCAACAAGGTACATTTGGAGTACCTTGTTAGGTACCAACTACACAGTAAAAAGAAAAATAACTTGTAAGTTTACTTCTAAATTCTATTTATCACCGTGGAAGAACTTTTTTCTTAGATTAAAAAAATTAACTCTATCTCACTCATCTATAATAAAAGCATATACAGTGGTACCTCGAGATACGAGTGCCCTAACATACGAGATTTTTGGGATACGAGCTGTAGAGCGAGCGATTTTTGCTTTGAAATATGAGCAACATTTGAGATTCGAGTAATCACGCAGATTGGCCAGCTGCACACGACCAGTTTACCACGACTCGAGCGTCTCATAGTTTCCCATGCCTCAAGGTTACGAAACGAATTAAACTCGTATCTCGAGGTAGCACTGTACTCTGGTTTCTTCTCTTCAGATCATATAAATCTTTCATCTTTTAATAATAAAAGGGTAATATGCAAATCGATCGAACAACCGAACAGAAGAATGACCACCCGGATGACAGTCTGGAAGAGTATGTTATGACTTACACTGGTGCCAGGCCAGCCAAGGAGGATGCGATGCCATCGGCTGGGGGGGGCCGTCATCAACCCACTGTCACCCTTGTAGGAGGAGACACAGGCCACCCTCTGCAGGGCGATCAATAGATGGGTGGGGGACTCCGTGATTGATTGCCCCAAAGAGAAAGGCCAAGGCTACCTGGCTGGTGGCACTGCAATGGGTGGGCAGGGCCTCTCTCTGAATGGCAATTGATCGTGGAACCCTGGCTGGGTAGACTGGGTCTCTCTTTGAGGAAACTGATGCTTTCATATACATTTTACTAATTTTCTTTCATCTCTCACACTTATATTATAGAGAAAGCACAAATAGCAATATTAAAATATTTTCTCTAATTAATTCCCTTTCAATGTGCATGAATTCATGCACTGGGCCACTAGTTATTAATAATCTTAAAAACAAAACCAAAAAAACTTGAAGAATCTGAACTATCATTTACCTTTTTTAGCAACTTCCATTTCTTCTTCTGTCCACCGAGAGGTTTCTACAGGCTCTGTGGAAACTAAAATAAAAAGGGAAAAACCAATAAGGTAGAGAAAAATTAACCCAAATCCTTCATTCACAGATTATATGGCACAGACCACATAATTTGTAATCTATTTATCTGACAGTTGGTAAAACAAACTAAAGAAATAGGATGGCACCAGCCTCTTCCCCCACCAAACTAACAGGGAAAATGCAACACGTCTGTGATCTTTCTTAATGTTTTTTAAAGTTCCGTCCATATCTACATGTTTGATTACCATTAATTTACTTCTAAGAAGTCCCACTTTGACCAGTGCCTTCCCAATTATTAGAGCTCCATCCTTCCCTAATGAAGAGTCAGAGGAAGAAACAGCATTCTACCTACTGGTCTAGGCACAGTCCTCTCCTTTTCTCTGAATCCCCATCTCTTCCTCTCTTAGAGGCTCTTATATTCATCCTCCATGCCTGATATCTAGTAAACACTGATGGATTATGAACTGAATACTTTCTCTTTTACTTTAGAAAGAAAATTGAGACTATCAGCCTGAAATGAGCGCCTGCTATATTCCCCTTCTCAATAGTATGTACTACCATCCACCCAGTCACTCAAATTAGTAACAGGATCATCAGATTAGTCATTTTTTAATCTTTCCTCCAATGATGTGTGTCAATTCTAATAACATGAATCCACTTCTCCTTGCCTAGGCAGCTGCATGCATAATGTTACCTTTTTAGCTGGTCCCTCTTCTTCCACTCTTCTCTCTAATCTGAGCTCCACAACTATCACTACAGATATCTGAACTCCAATCTAATCAAAGCACTCATCTATTTAAAAAACTTTGTAAGCTCCTCACTTTGTAAGCAATGCAGCATATACTTGAAACAAGGCCCTTTGTGATCTGCTCCCATCCGCTTGTCTACTTATTTCCCTCACATTATTCTTGCCATTCCTAGAACTTGTATTTTCTTTCATACTTAATCTTACAGTAAGTATAAACTAATGAGACAATACTTAGCAACAAAGACAAATGCTTTGAAATTTTGGACTCAATATTCCTATAGAAAATAATTTAACAGGAGGTAACCACGATGGCGGCATAGGAAACATCTACATGGCTGCCTTGCAAAACAGTTTCAAAACTACAACTAAAAGACAGAACGGACATCACCCAGAACCACAGGAAAGCTGGCTGAATGGAAATTCTACAACTAGAAGGAAAGAGGGGGGCTCAAAGAGACCCAGAGGAGCTGCAAAAAGCTGAAGTACGGAGACACGCACATGGAGAGAGAAGGTGTCAGAGTACCTGGCTGGCTTTCTCTGGCAGGAGGGAAACGGAGACTCTCAAAGGCACTGAACCACTTATCGTACGACACTAAACCCCAGATCCAGCTGAAACTCATATGGGGGGAGTTTGGACTGTGAAAAAGGAGAAGTGCACGAAAATTTAGGGGAGTCGCTACTAAAGGGCAGAAGTCGGGCGCCTCGCACAGCACTGCGTGCAGAAGACGGACTGCTAATTGTGCCACTGCCTTTCACAAGAGGGCGGGAGACAAAGCATCCCAACTGTGCCACTTCTAACTCCACTAAACCCCAGATTCGGGCGAAACCCTGGAGACCCAGATTCATATGGTTCTGGAGCGCAGGGGAGCTGGAAAGGCAGCAGTCTAGAGGCACTGGGAGAGCACGTGCGCATGCGTGCACAGGGACCACTCCAGCAATTACCCAGTCACGTGAGACTCAGGGGCTGTGGAGGGCGGGGCTGAATGGAAGGCAAGGCGGTCCCTTAAGCCCTGAGACTCCACCCATCCCAAGCTCAACAGAGAGGCTTCTACAGTTTTGCAAGTCTGGTATCATAAGGCTGAATCCAACACAGAAGTTCTCCCGGCACAGTGAAAATGCCGAGACAAGGGAAGAGATCACAAACAAAAGAAATGGAAGAAAACAAACGACTGGATATAGAGTTCAAAACCACAGTTATAAGGTTTTTCAAGAATATCCTAGAAAAGATGGATAAAGTTAGCGAGACCCAAGAGGAGATGAAAAAGAACCAACTAGAGATGGAAAAGGACCAACTAGAAATTAAACATACACTGACTGAAATAAAAAATATTATACAGAGTCCTAACAGCAGACTAGAGGAAGGCAAGAATCAAGTCAAAAATTTGATATATAAAGAATCAGAAAACACTCAACTGGAAAAGCAAGAAGAAAAAAGAATCCAAAAATATGAAGATATTGTAAGGAACCTCTGGGACAACTTCAAGCGTACCAACATCAGAATCGTGGGGGTGCCAGAAGAAGAGAGAGAGCAAGATACTGAAAACCTGTTTAAAGAAATAATGACTGAAAACTTCCCACATCTGGTAAAAGAAACAGACTTACAAGTCCAGGAAGCACACAGAACCCCATATAAAAGGAATCCAAAGAGGAACACACCAAGACACATCATAATTAAAATACCAAGAGCAAAAGACAAAGAGAGAATATTAAAAGTAGCAAGAGAAAAACAGTTCATTACCTACAAGGGAACACCCATACGACTGTCAGCTAATTTCTCAACAGAAACGATGCAGGCCAGACAAGAATGGCAAGAAATATTCAACGTGATGAATAGCAAGAACCTATAACCAAGAATACTCTATCCAGCAAAGCTATCATTCAGAATTGAAGGGCAGATAAAGAGCTTCACAGAGAAGAAAAAGCTAAAGGAGTTCATCAACTCCAAACCAGTATTATATGAAATGCTGAAAGGTACTCTTTTAGAAGAGGAAGAAGAAAAAGGTAAAAGATAAAAAATTATGAACAACAAATACATATCTATCAACAAGTGAATCTAAAAATTAAGTGAATTAATAATTTGATCAAAAGAATAAACTGGTGAATATAATAAAATCAGGAGCACAGAAAGGGAGTGGACTGATAATTCTCAGGGGGAAAGGGGTGAGAGGTGTACAGGGAGAGACTGGGACAAAAATCATACACGTATGGATGAGGTCAATAGGGGGGAGGTAAGGGTAGAGGGAGGGCTGGGAGCCGGGTAGAGAGGAGTTACGGAGGGGAAGAAAGAGAAACAAATGTAATAATCTGAATAATAAAGATTTAATTTTTTTTAAAAAAGAAAAAACTAAAGGAGTTCATCAACACCAAACTAGTATTATATGAAATGCTGAAAGGTACGCTTTAAGAAGAGGAAGAAGAAGAAAAAGGTAAAGATAAAAATTAGGAACAACAAATACTATCTATCAACAAGTGAATCTAAAAATCAAGTGAATTAAATATCTGATGAACAGAATAAACTGGTGAATATAGGGGCATAGAAAGGGAGTGGACTGACAATTCTCAGGGGGAAAGGGGTTTGCGCGTGGGAGAAGAGACTTGATAAAAATCGTACACCTATGGATGAGGACAATGGAGGAGAGGTAAAGGCAGATGGTGAGGTGGGAACTGGGTGGAAGGGAGCTATGGGGGAAAAAAAGAAGAACAATTGTAATAATCTGAACAATAAAGACTTATTAAATTAAAAAATAAAATAAAATAAAATTCACCCACAAAAAAATAATAATTTAACAGAAAGAAAATGCTATATGAATTTTTTAAATTACAGTGCTATGTTAGTTTAAAAGGAGTGTAGAGGATAACAACAGGGAATGGGTCAGGAAATTGTGCCTCTAGGCACAGTGCCAACATTTGAAAGTCATCAGAGTAAAATTGAAGATGGCTTAGAAACTAGAAAATATTCATGATATGTACCATGTTAAAATATAAGAAAACCAAGTAGCATGTACATTGGAATTATAAGTAAGTAAAAAAAAGCCAGACTTGCAGAGTATTTCCAGGTTGTCAATATCAGAGGTCCCTGCTGCCAGTCTAGCACTGAAACAGAATCTCAAACAGAAGTGTGGCCTGTTCACTCCATTTGCCCACTCACTGGGTTCTGGAGGCGGTGGCAGAGGTGGAGGGGGCTCCTCGGTGGCGACTGCAGCTGCAGCACTGGCAGCAGCGGCTTCATTTGTCATGGACCTGGTGATTCGGCCCTTTCGACGGCCCTGACTATTGGCAGTCTTTCGTCCCCGGGGTATGGCCTGCTCTCTCTCCTCAGTTTCTTCTGCTATTCCTTCTGTTTTGTCCTTTTCCTTAGTATTTTCTCTGGAAACAAAAGTGAATGAAAAGTTTGTGTTTAAGGTATACATAAGTCAAAGAGGGCAGCTTTGAAAAAGATTTAAATAGAAACTGAATAAAACTAATGAAACCCTTCATTACTAAAACAAAATTTATAAAAAATTGTTATGCCCCAATTTTGAGTTTTGACTGATTCAAATTAAGATATTTCACAAAAGGTTTGTTTTATTTGTTCAATCTACTTAAAATGTAAACACATTTCAAATCACCTAACTTAAATACAAGAACATTCTTTCTGAGGAAGAAATGAAGCACAGAAACAATCCTCTGCACCTGCAATGCAGAGGCAGGGAACACGGAAAGGCAGGAATCCTGGATTTCTGGCCTTTGCTGTGACACAAGTTTTCTCCTTTGTGAAATGAAGAAGCTGAAACGGACACTCTCCATGACAGATGCTCTTTCTGCATGAACAGTCTACAATATTGTTTTATTAAAGCAGGGTCCACATTCTTACCCACCTCCAGGACAGTTATGTACAGTATGGCCCAATAGGAAAATGGCCTCTGGACCCAGGCTGCCTGGGTTCATACAGAGCTCTATGTGATGACTACACTGTGATGACCTTGGACAAGCAACTTTATGGAGCTGTTTTTCTCATCTGTAATATAAGGATAATAATGGTATATTTCATAGGGCTGTTGTGAGAATTATAGAAGTTAGTTTCTGAAAAATGCTTAGAACAGTGTTTGGAACAGAGTAAATTTCATAGGTGTTGGCTACTATTAAAGCTAAACTTCCGCCCTAACCGGTTTGGCTCAGTAGATAGAGCATCAGCCCATGGACCGAAGGGTCCCAGGTTCGATTCTGGTAAAGAGCATGTACATTGGTTGTGGGCACATCCCCAATAGGGGGTGTGCAGGAGGCAGGTAATAGATGTTTCTCTCTTATTGACGTTTCTAACTATCTCCCTCCCTTCCTCTCTGTAAAAAAATCAATAAGATATATATATATATATATATATTTTTTTTTTTTTTTTTTAAAGCTAAACTTCCTTCAGGCTACAGAGTTGTTTATCATAGTCTCAGGCACTTAGGAAAAACACAATAAGCGGTCATTACTATAGCAATAGTACTACATGTAATATTGAAAAACCATTCTCTCTGTCTTACTTATCTCCCAGGGTTGTTATAGTTAAAAGCAAGGTGCTTAGATTTATCAAGGATATCACTTCATAGATTATATAAATGTCTAATCACTGAGTTGTACACCTGAAAGTAATATCATATTATACATCAAATATAATTGAAAAATAAAGTTTTTTAAAGCAAGGTGCTCAAAGTACATTTTTACAAATGAACAAAAAGATGGCAATATTCAAACACTCAACTATTCTTGCTTAACCAATTAACTGCCACGATATTTTGAATTTAATATAAAAAGGTCCGCCGCTGGCATACATAGATACCTATGGTGTACAAATTGTTAATGGAAGGTGGATTTTTGTTGTTTGTTTTAATTTTACCTACTCCAAATACAGGCCTATTGTGGCTTAGCAAGTAAGTCACTTCCCTGCCCCCAAATGTTTCAAGAATAATTCTTTTCCCTTTAGTTCTAAATTACCCTTGGAATGAATTACCACGTAGCTCTCTTTCTCTTTACTTCTGTATTCCCTTACCAATCTGCTTTATACTACAGCCTCTGATTAAAGAGGTTTTGTCAAAAGTCGCCACTGAATTAAAAACTGAAAAATCAAATAACTTTTATTACTTCTCACCACATTATTCTTTCTGTTGCAACCGATACTGTGGACAAATCTTTTTATATCCTTCTCAACTTTGCTTTTAGAATTTCACACATTTCTAATATCCCTACTGCTCTTCTGGGTCTCTTTCTGGGCCTGCTTTTCCACCCGATCATCCTTTAATGTAGGGATTTTCCAAAGCTAATTCTGGCATTAAAGTTTTGTGAGATTACCTATTTACATCAATTCTTCTGGACTCATACCCCAGCTCCTAAATCTCCTAAAATCCAGACTTGTTTTTCCCACCAGAATTACTGCACCACCTGAATTTCCCATCAATATGCAAAAACATGCTCATCTCACCACCTTGCTTTTGAACCACCTCATTCTCTAATCATTTGTTAACAATACCACCATGTTCGTAATCACTCAGGTATAGATTTGACATCATCTTTAATTCTTTCCCTTTTTCTTTACTTCCTGTATGTAATCTGATGACAAATTTTGGGTATTTCATCTCATTAATATTTCTCCCATTAATTCACCATCTCTAATTCTACTACCACTGTACTTATTCAGTATCTTAGTACCCTAATGACAGTTTTTTATAACAGGTTCCCTGACTTTTATATCTCTAATCCATTCGTTCTATATTAATAATACAACATTATTCTAGCAGAGTAATTTTGGTAATGAATCATTCCATCTATTCTAACCCTTGTCTATTTCCACATATTCTCCTAAATGAAGTCTATATTTTAGCTTTCATTAAGGCTTTACATAATATAACACCAATCTGTTTTCTAATTTTCTTTTCAGGTACACTATGTTCTATTCTAATGAAACCATCATCTGTCATTTCTCAAAAAGGCATTATCTAGTAACATTATTCCCTTTATTCTACCCCACCTTAACCAGTACTTCCTACATAAACCCTTCTAAATTATCCAGACAATATAGTCAAACCTTGGTTCTTGAAGGTCTCCCATCTCCAATAATTCGGTTATCAACCAAGTTGTTCAAAGAAAAAATATCTGTTATTGAATAAAACTTCAGTTTTGACCTGATAACCTTCATGTTGATTCATCTGCATGATAAAAAGCCTCTTTAGGCCACGAACAGAGAATGCACCAGTATGAGTCAGTTTACAGTTAAACCTCTCTTTGTTAACAGCTCAGAAAATTGTGCTGTGAATATTTTTGTGTGTTTTTTGTTGTTGTTGCTGCTGCTGGCCAAAGGAATGCTTAGCACAACTTTAAAACCTAAAGACGCCATCAAGAATGCTAATATTGCTAAGAGTGTGAAAGAGGTAGGCAATTGAAGAGGTAGAAAAATAGTTGTTGATTTGGATAAATGAAAGCAGTGAGCTAGTGACAGCATTTCAGAGGCAGTTATTTGTGAGAAAGTGAAGATGGCACGTACCGACTCCCTGAAAAACACCCCTGGAATGAGTGCTGAAAGTGATTGCTTTAAAGCTAGTGGGTAGCAGGAGAGGGGGGGGAAGGGAGGGGAGTTTTCGACAAATTTGAGAAAAGAAGTGTTTGTTTATAGATTAAACAGTACATTAGACTTGTACTGTATATAAGAAAGGTTAAAATGGGAAATCATTTGGGATTCTGGAATGAATTAATTCAACTTACATTATTTCTAAACAGGAAAAATTATTCCGTTTTCAAACAAATCACCTCTTGAACTGCCATCAAGAATGAATTAAATTCAAGAATGGAGGTCCCACTATACTAGTAAACTTCAACCTCTTCTCAATCTTTCAACATAAATTTATTGTGCTTGGTCATTTCTTCCAGGCTTTTCTTTCTTAAAAAAAAAAAAAAAGTACTTGTAGCTGAACCAGCAAAGCTCAGTGGTTCAGTGTTGACCTATGGTCCAGGAAGTCAGGGTTTAATTCATGTAAGGGCACATGCCCGGACTGTGGGCTCAATCCCCAGTAGAGGGTGTGCAGGAGCCAGCCAATCAATGATTCTCATCACTGATGTTTCTATCTCTCTTTCCCTCTCTGAAATCAATAAAAATATTTAAAAACTAAATAAGTTAATTTTAAAAATAGTACTTGTATCTTGTCTAATATTCTCCTACTTAATATAACTAGTTCATAAACTTCCTGGAAGTAGTAGATATCTTATGTATTTTTTTAATCCTCCATAACATCCTAGTCACATCAGTAATAAATGAATGTTTGTTAAACAAACTAGAGATCTTAAGAACAAAAAAGTAAAATCAAGATATGATAGTTCTATATGAGCAGAACAATGACCACATGGGAATATAAATGTTATACGTGAACAACTAAAAAAGTAAGTATTTTTTAAATGGGTATCTTCCTAAAGTAGAATATTACAATGGCATGAGTACCCAACCTTTAAAAGCCATGTCAAATGATTAAGGCTGCTTTATTTGACACAAAACTAGATAAACCTTCAATATTTCCAAGAGCATTATAAAAATAATACAGTAAATATTAAAAAGGAACAAACTACTGACACATGCATTATGTATCACCTCAAAAGCATTATGCTAAGTAAAAGAAGCCATACATGGATTCTATACTGCATAATTCAGTTTATATAAAATTCTAGAAAAAAAAACAAAATAGATTAGCAATTACCAGATACCAGAAAAGTGAGGAGGGAAACTCTGCAAAGGAGCATATGGGAATTTTGTGGGGTGATGAAAATATTTTATCTAATATGGAAATTATAAATATAACGAAACTGATTCGCAAAAATAAAGAAAACGTTCAATTTACATCACGGTTGTGGCAATAGTTACTCCAATGTACAGCCTTGTCGAAACCCATCAACATTTACACCTAAAATTAGTAACTATTATTCTATGTAAACTATGCTTTAATAATGCTGACCCCTGGGGGAGACACAACCAACCCAGCTGCTAAGCCCCCCACACCACCGACACAATATGTACACAAAGGAATCAACAGTATTTGAGTGGCAGAATCACAGTCTTTATATTGTGCTCTCTTTTCCTAATTTTCTATAATGAGCAACAATTGCTTTTATAATCTCAAAAACAGCAACAACCACAAACAAACCAGGAACTCTATTATATATGATAGATAAAATAAATAAAGCTGAAATTTAGGTATTATACAAATGAAGTACAAAAAACGATCATGAGGTATCTTTGAAATCAAAGATTAAATTTGATATAACTCAGTGATAAGTATATATTATTATAGCTTATTCCTTCTAAAGTAATATATACCAGGTCTGGCAAATAAACCCCATAAGCCAAAAGTTATATTTACTGAAATACTCCACTCCTTATTTATATCAAGTAACTGTTCAATGGCTAAAGCATATATCACATTGATTCTTTTAAGTTTTATACCTTCAAAAGATTCAATTTCATTATTTAAAAATAAGTATAACATTTAATTAATTATTTAATTCTAAGTATTTAACTTACTTAGAATCCTCCTTTTCATCTTTTTCTTCTTCATCTTTTTTTTCCTCTTCTTTTTTTTCTGTTTTTTCTGCTTTATCTTCCTCTTTTTCTTCTACTTTTTCTTCTTGTGATGGTCGGGCAATTTGCTGCTAGAATAAACCATCATTTATAAAATTCAAAGATAAAAGAACTAGCTCCTCAAATTCTGATGATGAATTTTAATAATTATCTATGCAAAAAATAAATGATTGATTAATCTTTACAATGTAATTAGGAATCATGTATTTTTTAAAAAGTCTAATGTTCTTTAATATATTCTACATATGTTGTTTAAAAGGTCAGATATACATACATACACACACATGCCCAGAGTGTTTGAACCCATCAAAGAATCAAAAATGTTAAGATTCCACTAGAAATCTAAGGTTGGTTTTCTCTTTTTGTAATTCCGATATCTAATCTGTCACTTAAGCATTTCAATTTTAACTTAAAATTTGATAACCTATCAACCCCAACCCTCTAGTATTTGATGTTTACTACATTCTCAATTTTTTCATCATTATAGACTAGAGGCCCAGCGTGCATAAAATCATGCATGGTTAGGGTCCCTAGGCCTAGCCTGGCCTCCATCACATGGCCTCTGCCACCCTGGAATGTTACTTGAAGCTCCCCACCCCAGTTCGCCCTACCATGCTTGCGGCCCCTCAACTGCTCTGCAAAGCTTGCTGCTAGATGCTCCGTGAAACTCCCCCCACCCCGCCACTGCTCTGCAAGGTTCCCCCAGAACTGCTCCGCAAAACTCCCCTGCACAACTGCTTCATGAAACTTCTCCGCCTGGGTAACTGCTCCACTAAGCTCACAGACACCCCATGAAACAGACTGCCACCGCTGTTCAACACACCCCAGTCCTGACCCACCACCAGCCCCCCTCATGGCTAGCAGTTCTGGGAGCTGGGGGAGAGAAGGGACGAAGAGTTGCTCCATGCACATCATGGTGACCAGTTGCCAGTTCAGTTGTGATGCCATCTAACTCTTTATATGTATTAGGATAATAGTACATGAAACATCTTTATGCTTTTACTCTTTTGGGGGACATTCATTTAATGGAATTAGTAGACAGCTGTGGTCATTTATCAAGACTGAAGTAATTTGGAAAAATAAATAAAGTGAAAAAAAGTAAAGCAAAAGTATTTCTAAGCTAAAATTATACACACACACACACACACACACACACACACAGCTAATATGATAAGTGTCTGTCTGAACAGTCGCTATGATGTGCACTGACCACCAGGGGGAAAATGCTCAATGCAGGAGTTGCCATGAGGCGCCAGATCAAGGTAGGTGCGAGTGGGGGGCCCAATCGCCCTGTCAATCACCCTACAGATGGCAATCAAGGGTAGTGGTGGCTGGGGGTGGGTGGGGCCACTGCCCAGCTTCCAGATGCTGATGGAGCCAGGCGAAAGGCCCAACCCACCTGATCACACCACAGGTGAGATGGTGGAGCAGGTGAGGGAGTGGCCATGGCAGGGTGCCAGACAGGGCTGTGGGACTCCGAGGCTGGGGGCGTAAGCTGGAGCTGCAAGCCTGGGGGCACAAGTTGGGGCCCAATCTCCACAGGCAACGCTGAGAGACCCCACCCTTGCACAAATTCATGCACTGGTCCTCTAGTAATCTCATAAAAGATGAATGAGGCAGGAAAATAAAAAGCTAGAAAAAATAGGTCCAGAGGCATAGAACAGACTGACAAATCTAGGAGGGGTGGAGGATGGGACATAGGAAGAGATAAACCAAAGAACTTACATGCATAGCCCATGGAGACAGATAATAGTGTGGTAAAGCCCTGGGTTGGGATAGAGGCTGGGTGGAGAGGGGCAAAGGGGGAGAAAATGAGGAACATATGTACTGCTTTCAATAATAAAATGTGTGTGTGTGTGTGTGTGTGTGTGCGCGCGCGCGCGTGTAGAGGTCTGGTGCACAAAATTCATGCACTTGTGGCTCCCTCAGCCTGGCCTCTCGCAGTCCGGGAGCCCTCGGGGAATGTCTGATAAATGACTTAGGCACGCTCCTCTTGGGGAGAGGGCCTAAGCCATTAGTTAGACATCCTTAGCGCTGCAGTAGAAGTGGGAGAGGCTCCTGCCACTGATGCTGCGCTTGCTGTCCGTGAGACTGGCTTCTGGCTGAGCAGTGCTCCCCCTGTGGGAGTACACTGCCCACTAGAGGGCAGCTCCTGCATTGAGCATCTGCTTCCTGGTGTTTAGTGCACATCAGGCGACCAGTCATTCCACTGTTGGGCCAAAACCTGCTCTCTAACATCCCCCAAGGGATTCCAGATTTCGAGACTAGGCCAAGGGACCCCATCATTGCACAATTGGGGCCAGGAAGGGACATGAGAGATTGGCCAGCAGGGGAGGAACCACGGGAGAGCTCCAGGGCATGTCCAGCCCATCTCGCTCAATTCCGATTGGCCAGACCCCATCAGCAAGCTAATCTACAGTTGGAGTGTCTGACCCCTGGTGGTCAGTGAACGACATAGGGAGTGGTTGAGTGACCTTAGCATATCATTAGCACATTATGCTTTGATTGGTTGAACAGCCAACTGGCCAACCAGATACTTAGCATATTAGGCTTTTATTATATGGGATATTACACATAGAATTAAATTACTACTGGGCGCCCTAACTGGTTTGGCTCAGTGGATAGAGCATCGGCCTGCGGACTGAAGGGTCCCAGGTTCAATTCTAGTCAAGGGCATGTATCTTGATTTCGGGCACATCCCCAGTAGGAGGTGTGCAAGAGGCAGTCGATTAATGTTTCTCTCTCATCGATGTTTCTAACACTCTATCCCTCTTCCTTCTTCTCTGTAACAAATCAATAAAATATATATTTTTTAAAAATTACTGCTGGGCATATAATTTATAATTCTAGATCTCAAATAATAGTATTTAAGAGTAGGCTTCTGGTTTCCAATTGTTAATATGTATTCATGGCTTCAACTAAAATTTATAATAAACCCCTCATTCTTATTATGGGATGCTAATAAGTTGAACTGTGAAACTGGATTGGGCAGTATCTGAGAGCATTTGAGAGAAGAGTCTAAACTTTTGCCAATAATGATCTCTGAACACAATTTTTAACAAAAATATGATTACCTGTCTAATTTCTTTATGATTCTGAGATTTAAAACTCACATAATAAAAGGCTAATATGCAAATAGACTAAATGGTAGAACGACTAGTCGCTATGATGCACACTGACCACCAGGAGGCAGATGCTCAATGCAGGAGCTGCTCTCTGGTGGTCAGTGCCTTCCACAGGGGGAGCGCTGCTCAGCCAGACGCCGGACTCATGGCTGGAGAACGCAGCAGCAGTGACAGGAGCCTCTCCTGCCTCCAGGGCAGCACTAAGGATGTCTACTGCTGGCTTAGGCCTGCTCCCCTGAGGGCAACCAGACTGCCAGAGGGTGCAGGCCAGGCTGAGGGACCCCCTCTCTGAATGCATGAATTTCGTACACAGGGCCTCTCATAAATAATAAGGTACTTTATAGCAATAATAGGTTAAAAATCCAAGCTCACAAACTTGGAATCTTTCAGTCAATAGCTTACTATGGGTAAGAGAGTGGGGGAAAGGAGAAGCAGACAAAAACTGAAAAAATAGAGTGAGCTTCAGTGGAGCTCTAGAGAGTCTTGAAATAAATAGGCCCTAATCACTCTGGGATTACATAAGGTAATGCCTAGTGATTCCAACTTGATTGGATAATAGACCAGTAAAGTGATTTTTCAAATCAGTTGGATCTCTGATATATCCACCAGAGTAAGATAAAGAAGGTAAAATCAAGACACATGAATTTAAAAATTCTTAACTTGTAACTAGATATTTTTAAAAGTGTTTTCTATATAGTACATTCTATTCTTTCCAAACCAAATCTTTTTCCCAAACTCCAAGCTTATATAGCTAAATGTATATATTGGATATCCCAAAATGTGCTCCTCCTAAAAAACCTGTTCCTCCTTTGGCCATGCCTTTCACAGTAAATGGCACCTCCATAAACCCAAACTTGGATTACCTTTGATAACTGTTTTTCTCACATTCCCCCACAATCAAACCATCAGCAAAACCCTTTGGTTTTACCTTTAAATATATCCTATATAATAAAAGGGTAATATGCAAATTGACCCTAATGGCTGAACAATTGATCACTATGATGTGCACTGACCACCAGGGGGCAGATGCTCAACATAGGAGCTGCCCCCTTGTAGTCAGTACACTCCCACAGGTGGAGCTCTGCTCAGTCACAATCCAAGCTGGTGGCTGCAAGCGCAGCACTGGTGGTGGAAGCCTTCCCCTCCTCCGGGGCAGTCAGACATCTCCCGAGGGGTCCATGACTGCAAGAGGGTACAGGCCAGGCTGAGGGACACCCCTTTCGTTCACCAGGCCTCTAGTGTGTGTGTGTGTATCCAGAAACTAATCACCACTCAACTACAGCCAAGTCTAAACCACGGGATTATAACTGTTCTCCCCACTCTTCCCTGGCCTCACAAATCTAACCCCAATAGAGCAGTCAGAATAGTCTGTCACAACTAAAATCTTTTATTATACTTCTGCTTAAAAATCCAATGGATTCTCCTTTTATTTGTTATCAGCTCTAATGCCATTCAGTTCTCTTTATAGTTTTGTCAATCCTCACCTGAGGATATTTTATCCATTGATTTATTTTTACTTTTATTTTTGTTAGAAAGAGAGTAGAAGGGAAGGGGAGAGACAAAGAGAGAAACACCTATGTGACAGAGACACACCGATTGATTGCCTCCCACACGAATCCTGACCAGGCCAGTGACCAAGCTTTCAAAACCAGGGTATGCCTTGCCCTTGACTGGAATTGAACCAGTGATCCTTCAGTCCAAGGGCCAAACCACTAATCACTGAACCAAATGGGCTCATTCTGTTCTATATTAAACTAATACCATCTAATTTCTGAGAAGCTGTCTGTCTATTTTGACACAAATGAAATGAAGTACACAAGTAATTAAGAAACAGGTAAGATTCTTTTGGTCTGAGATGGTGGTATAAGTTCATTATTTAACCCCCTCCTTTCACAAATTTCCTCCTTTAACCAAAAAACTGTAAAACTAGTAAGAAAATCTTCAAGATAACCTAAAAGTGATTGTGAGGAGGACTAGAATGTTGGAAGGCTGATCAAACCCAAACTGAACCTACTTGGAGGCAAGCATTCTAAGAGTTGGGTCAAGATGAGGATACGTAAGGAAAATCCCAGTTCTGCAAATGCACTTAGGGATATGCTAAGGTGCTATCACACAGAACAAGAATGTGCAGATGAAAACACTAATATGGCTAAGACCTAACAAAGCACCTGTGCCTCAGAAAAGTAAAGTGGAACCCCAATAACTTTAGAAGACAAATGTTTCAGAGTTAACAGAGACACTCCCTGTCACTAGAGCTTTCCCCTTTATCACAAGCAAAACACTGCTAATCCAGCATTGATTAACATCAAATTATCCCTTTACATTATCTGGGATTAAAAAAAAAATTAAACAGTAACATCTACAATTTCTAAATATAGGATTAAAGTTATAAATACTAGTTTGTAGTTAGTAATAAAGCTATTTTTAAAAATTTGTAGCTGAAACTTGTTGAAAACGTAGATGGGCTCAAGCACCTCTTACAAAAGGATCTTTGCCAGTAGTAAACAGCGGGAAAGCCTTGACTCCTTTTAGTGGAACAGTGTTTCCTGTCTCACTAGCAATATTCAATTTGCTACCATTCAGTTCATAAATCTTTACAGCTCTACAAGCATCTATCTCTGTTTCCCACTGATGTACAAGCATACTCTTTTCCTCCCTTCTTATCCCCACCAGCCTTGCCACCCATTTCTGTTTTATTTTATGAGCAAATATTACAAACAAGACTACGCTTATACTATTGCCATTTCCACAACTTCTATATCCCCTTCAGTTCACTATAATCTTATTTCTGACTCCCTCACCAATCCACTGAAAATGCATATCAGGGTCATCTCAGCTGACTCAACCTCTAGCAGCATTTCATAGTTAACTTAGGAAACACTCCCTATACTTTTTTTGACCAAGAAATAAGTTTTGAAGAATATGTAATTACATCTTATGAGGTAGTGTTCTGTAAGAAAAAATGACCCAGAAAACACAAAAGTTTTGACTATAAATAATGAAAAAACTGTGTCAATCTGATCTGGTGACCAAAGAGACCAAGGGAAGAAACCATAAGAAATTTAGTAATGCTAATAAACAGTCAGCAGCTGTCCAAGTTCATGCACACAATTCAATGCTGCGACTTGTATCTGGGTGTGGAAGGTAACAGATGATTGCATTCTCCTAACAGTCTCACTGGTAAAGCATACATGAGCTGTGACAGCTGCTGAGTATTTTGGAAGAAGTAACTGAGTTGCAACTGTAAAACCATATGCTATATTGTATTAAAAACTATCTTTTTAGGTGAAGTACTTTCTTTGAGGTATTTATTTACTTATTTTAAGATTTTTTTTTTCCAGTTGATTTTTAAAAACAGTGGAAGAGTGAGGAGAGAAACATCAGCCAGCTGCCTTCTACACGCCCTCTACCAGTGGGACCGGGGCACATAGGAATCGAACCGGCAATCTTTCAGTGCATAGGACAAAACCCAACCAAGGCACAACAGCCAGGGTTCAAGTGCTTTTTAATATTTAAGCTACCTAAACTCCCAAAATGAAATTAAATTTGCTACTCTTGTTACCATGCTATATGTCTGTCTCTTACCTACTTGTCTCTTCTTCAAACAAAGGACTGATAAAGATAATATAGTAAATAAGGTGTTAAGGGTCTCAAATTTAATTACATTATTGTTAACATTGATATGTACGATTCAGATGACATGGAAGTATAAAACTTTTCTCATTAATTAATAAGTTTCTCACACTAGAAACTTAAAATACATTCAAAATAAAAAAATATAACACTTAAAAATATATAGCTTAACTTCAAAATATGTTCATAATATCTAATAGAAACACCAATCCTCAAAGTACAGGTTATTAAGTACAAAGCTCCTATTATAACATTTTCATCTTCCTCTTTACACCAACCCTGAAACATCTCCCATAAAGTATTGAAACACACCTGGTTTCTTCCTCTGCGTTTTCCATAATTCCTTCTAACTAGGGCTTTATAATTCTCATTTTTCTTGGTTAAGTAGTAATATAAAACACAATCAGGAACACTCTATAAGTAAAAAAGAAATATTTTTATGGATACAATGAAATATTAAAAAAAAATCAAGTAACACTTTCTAGGAAAATCACTGGTTTTCTCAAAGTATAAATTGAGGTGAAACACACATGACGCAGCTGGGCTCTAAAAATTTACTTATTATGTCTACTACTTTAATAGGCAATCCAAATTACATAAAAAAATACTAGGGCCGAAACCGGTTTGGCTCAGTGGATAGAGCATCGGCCTGTGGACTGACGGGTCCCAGGTTCAATTCCGGTCAAGGGTATGTACCGTGGTTGTGGCACATCCCCAGTGGGGGGCGTGCAAGAGGTGGCTGATCGGTGTTTCTAACTCTCTATCCCTCTCCCTTTCTATCTGTAAAAATCAATAAAAATATATATTTTTTTTAAAAAAAACTAGGAATTATAAGAAACATTCAACAACTTTCTTATTAATGAGTAACTAAATTCCTATTCTTACTGCATATGTGTAAACATTCAAATTGTCTCTAAATATTTTTCCACAAAACACTGCATTCAACCTACTGTGAAAAATATTCAGGAAAAATCAGGACCATGATATTTTAATTAGAAATGTAATGAGGTTAAAAAAGCATTGTAATCTATGTGTTTTTAGAAAAATACACTATCAGGTTATTTTCATTAACCATGAATATTATTAGTGTGTGTTCTGTGCTAAGGATTTGTAAGCATATAATTGTAAATATCGCTATATTAGTCACATGAAAATCTTTTCTGTAGCAAGCCCTTTGCAAAAGTCAGATGCCATTAACTATATTTGGGTATTAGAGAATAAAATTTCAAAGCAGCAACCATCAAAAACCTATAAACATTTTCAATGCCAACCATTTCTCACCTTTCTTTCCAAGTAGGATGCAATTAGTCCGAAGTTTTTTGGATGCTGGATAAACCTGTGTAAAAAAACACATAACAACAAGAACAACACACACACACACACACACACACACACACACACACACACACATTTTAACAACTCAAAAGTGCGGGGGAGGTGAAAATCTTGAGAACAGAAATATGTATCAACTAAATCCCAGTGGTTCCTAGCTGCCAACCTGAGGAACAACTGTAGTATCACTGAAATCTTTTAAAGAACACAGGTTCCTGTGTACCATCTACCAGGAAATGACTGGCCTGGCCTATAATAGAGCACAGAAATCTTTACTTTTAAAAAGCACCCCAGATGATTAAGATACTACATATGTTTGGGTACCTCTCTTAATCTGACTACATAACCCCAGTTCTTATCTGTTACCTATATATCAACCTATAAACTTATGGAAAAGCACCTCAAATCTCTTCTCTACTTTGCAGTATCAATTCAAGTGCCAAAACGGGGCTAAGTGTTTTTCACTAATTATGTAAGCTTCTAGTGGATAATAATTTAAAATTTAAATTACTTGTCCTTAAAGATCTCCTTCTCATGATCAGTCCAAACATTCATAAACTGTCTATCTTTATAAACCTTCATGGGGTCCTCCATAAGCCCATTCATGTTAATGAACTTGACCCGTCTTTGTTCTGCATCAAACATCATAGGTGGAATCACAGAGAGCTGCCGCATTTGTTTCTCATTATTCTGGGGGGGAAAAAAAATGCAGTTTACATAAAATAAAATGTAAAGAAGGTTACAGACTAACTGTCTTTATACTAAAAACAAAAACCCACATACATATGTAGTTCAATGACAATAGTATACACCATAACATCTAACATGTAGTAATTACTCAAATATCTAATAACTATCGAGTCAATGAATGATAGTCAGAGAGTATACATATCCCATCCTCCTATCTAATAAGAGAATGATATGCAAATTAACCATCACTCCATTATACCCGCAAGCCATGCCCACTAGCCAATCAGGAGCAAGTATGCAAATTAACCCAACCAAGATGGCTGCAGCAATGGAACAAGCAGGAGGCTTGGGATTCCCCAGCAATGGAGGAAGCCAACCTTTCCGCACACCCTAGGGGCCCAGGCCTCCACTCAATGCTATAAAGTTTTAATTATAGGAGATAAATAAATCCCAACAAAAATGGCAGCAGCCACAGAGCTGGAGAGAGCAAGAGGCTTGAGTTGCCCCCAGTGATGGAGGAAGCAAAGCTTCTGCAACCCTGGCCTGCCTTGGCCTTTACTCAAGGCTACAAGTTTCAATTATAAAAGATAAATAGATCCCAACAAAAATGGCTACAGCCACAGAGCAAGCAGGAGGCTTGGCTCTGCTCCAGGCTACAAAGTTTCAATTGCAGAAGATAAATAAATCCCAGATATCAGGGCCTCTGCTTGGGTCACCAGCCTGCAAACCACCACAGGCCCCTTGCCCAGGGCACCCCCCGCCCTAAGAGTACCCTCACCCTGATCTAGGACACCCTTCAGGGCAAACCAGCTGGCTCCCACCAATACACCAGGCCTCTACCCTATCTAATAAGAGTAATATGCAATTGACCATCACTCCAACACACAAGACAGCTATCCCCATGTGGACACAAGATGGCCAGCAGGGAAGGGTAGTTGGGAGGGACAAGGCTGACAGAGGAAAGTTGAGGGTGGCAGGCTTGCAGGGGAGGGTAGTTAGGGATAACCAGGCCTGCAGGGGAGTGCTATTAGGGGTGACCAGGCTGGCAAGGAGAGAAGTTGGGGGCAACTGGGCTTGCAGGAAAGGGCAGTTGGGAGGGACCCAGGCCTGCATGGGAGGGCAGTTAGGGGTGACCAGGCCTGCAGGGGAGGGAAATTAGGGGTGACCAGGCCTGCAAGGTAGGGCAGTTAGGGGTGACCAGGCTGGCAAGTAGAGAAGTTGAGGCGACTGGGCCTGCAGGGAAGGGCAGTTGAGGGCGACCAGTGAGGTCCCTCTGCATGGCATGCGAGGATCCGGGGAGGAGCCGCTCCTACTCATCCCAGCCCTGTCAGGCATGCAGAGGAGAGCAGTTGGGGGTGGACCAGGCTTATGGAGGAGGGCAGTTAGAGGTGACCAGGCTGGCAAGGGAGCAATTCGGCATCAATCAGGCTGGTCAGGGAGTGGTTAGGGGGTGATGAGGCTGGCACGCAGAAGTGGTTAGGAGCAATCAAGAAGGCAAGCAGGTGAGCAATTGGGAGCCAGAAGTCCTGCATTGTGAGAAGAATGTCCGACTGCCTGTTTAGGCCAGATCCTAATAGGACAGTCGGACATCCCTCGAGGGGTCCCAGATTGGAGAGGGTGCAGGCTGGGCTGAGGGACACTCACACCCCACCCCCATGCATGAAATTCATGCTCCTGGCCTCTAGTATAATAATAAAAGCCTAATTGCTAAGTGTCCAACTGTTCATTGGACCATTTGGCCTGTTGATATGATGCACACTGACACCACAGGGCAGACACTCGACCAGTAGGTTAGCTTGCTGCTGGGGCCAGGACAATTGAAACAGGCCGGACATGCACTGGAGCCCTCCCGCAATCCCTCCCTGACCCCAATCCAGGACCCCTCAGGGGATGTCAGAGAGCTGGTTTCAGCCCAATTGTGCAGGCCAGGCCAAGGGACCCACTGGTGCATGAATTTGTGTACCAGGCCTCTAATATTTATTATAATCTATTACTACAAGTTGAGAAGAGGTTTTTGTTTTTTTTAAGATTTTAAGTTATTTATTAGTTAATAGGATCATACATATTTCAAGTGTATATTTCTATGATACATCATCTGTATTATTTTGCATTGTGTGCCCACCACCAAAGTCAAATCATCTTCCATCACTATATATTTGGCCTCCTTTACCTTTTACTTCCTCCCTACCCCTTTTCCTCTGGTTACCACCATACTGTTGTCTGTGTCTATCAATTTCAGTTTATATCCCACATGAGTGAAATCTTAGCTGTTCTGCCTTATTTTGCTTAATATAATATTCTCAAGATCCATCCATGTTGTCACAAATGGCAATATTTCATCTTTTCTTATGGCTGACTAGTATTTGATAGCATATATGTACATTATCTTTATCCAATCCTCTATGGAAGGACACTTTGATTGTCTCCATGCCTTGGCCACTGTGAATAATGCTGCAATGAACATAGGGGCGCATATATCTTTGTGAATAATTGTTTTTGAGTTTTTCAGGTAAGTATCCAGGAGAGGGATTGCTGGATCATATGTTAACTCTATTCTTAATTTTTTGAGGATCCGCCATACTGTTTTCTACAACACTTATTACCTGTCTTATTGATAATAAACATTCTAACAGGTATGAGGTGGTATTGCCGTTTTGATTTGTATTTCCCTAATAGCTAGTGAAGTTGAACATCTTTTCATATATCTGCTGGCCTTTTGTATGTCTTCTCAGAAGAGGAATCTGTTCAGGCCCTTTGCCTATTTTTTAATTGGATTGTTTGTTTGTTGGTATTGAATTGTATAAGTTCTTTGTAGATTTTGGATTTTAACTCCTTATCTCCCATGCAGTTGGTTGCCTTTTTGTTTGTTGGTAGGTTCTTTTGCTGTGCAAAAGCTTTTTAGTGTGATATAGTCCCACTCATTTATTTTTCCCTTTATTTTCCATGCCTTCAGAGTTAAATTCATAAAGTATTCTCTATGACCTAAATCCATTAAGTTTAGTACCTTTGTTTTCTTCTGTCATTTATTGTATCAGAACTTATATTTAGATCTTTGACCCATTTTTAATTAGTTTCTTAGATGGGGAAAAACTGTAATCTCGTTTTATTCTTCTGCGTGTGGCTTTCCAATTTTCCCAGCACCATTTATTGAAGAGGCTTTCTTTTCTCCATTTGTGTGTTTTGGCTTCTTCATCAAAAATTATTTGCCCTCACCGAAACCGGTTTGGCTCAGTGGGTAGAGCGTCGGTCTGAAAGGTTCCAGGATCGATTCCAGTCAAGGGCATGTACCTTGGTTGCAGGCACATCCCCAGTAGGGAACGTGCAAGAGGCAGCTGATCGATGTCTCTCTCTCATCAATGTTTCTAACTCTCTATTCTTCTCCCTTCCTCTCTGTAAAAAATCAGTAAAATATATTTTTTAAAAAATTATTTGCCCATATACATGTGGTTTTATTTCTGGGCTCTCAATTCTGTTCCACTGGTCTGTGTGTCTGTTTTTTTGTGAACACCATGCTATTTTGATTATCATAGCTCTATAGTATAATTTGAAGTCAGATAGTGTGATACTTCCGGCTTTGCTCTTTTTTCTCCAAACTGTTTTGGCTATTCAGGATCTTTTGGGAGTCCATACAAATCTGATAATTTTTTTGTTTGTTTAAATTTATTTTTAAAATTACTAGAATTTTGATGGGAATTGCATTAAATCTGTATATTGCTTTAAGTAATATGGACATTTTCCATCCCAATAGTAGTGCATAGCATAACATTTAACATATAGTAATTATTTATATATCTAATACATAACCATTCAGTAAATTAAAGAATCAGAGTATACACATTTTTTTATAATCCACAATTGAAAAGAGTTCTTTAGTTAAAAGCTGACATTTCAGATGAAATTTTTAGATATAGAGGATACAAAGTTATGTGAAGTTCATTAATATAATAATGACCTTATGAGACACATTAATTCTATTTAGTCTCATTTTTTAAAGTCTTAACATCACTTTAGACAATAAACCTTGACATCATTTGAGAACAATGAACAGAAAATTAAATAGGTACCAAGTCTTAGGATCACTGATTTTAAAGTAACTAAACTCACTTAGGAATTAAATGCTTCTTGCTTATCTTACATAATCTTCCCATTAAAATTTTAAGACTATTATCCTTAGCACTTTAACTGAAACTTTTTATGTCTACAAAATTTCTTTTCCTAAGGCTTAATTTTAGTTTATAAGAATAAACTGCCATAAAAAACTTTCACCAAAGTTTTAAGTATTAATCTCAGTAACAAGGCTAGGTCTTCCCCTAATACTTTTCCTCATAGAAGTAGATATTACCTTACAAGTCCTTTTATGAGGTATTCTCAATCAGTTTGAACACCAAAGTACTGTTTGCAGCAGACAATAGTTTGAAATCACCTCAACTGATACTATTATAGATGCTTATATGGTTTCAGTCAAAAAGCAAGCTAAGAAATTTAACATAGGTTTCATCATTCTAGGAATTATGGCCATAAATCTTGAAATATACATAAACAAAATAACTGTCTTTGATCATTACTTAAGGGACTACCACATTCAAATAATCAAGACCTACAGAATTTAGAGATGAAGTTTTAAAAAGCCATGTTATAAAATCAAAACTAGCAAAACTCAATAGGTAGATGATTTTGAAACAACCTTAAGACATAGTTTGAACATAGCTACAAAACACTCAGTGTTCTTGACTGAAATTTATTCTTGTTCAGCAATGATTTAATAATGTCATATCCTATCTCTTTTTTAGGCTAGAGAGCACTCTTTGGAAACCACAACAAGTTAATATACAAACATCTGTAAAATACATGCTCTTTTGTTGTTTTATGAGATGGCACTACCAACTCAGTCCTCTAACTAGAAACCAGGGAGTCACTTCCCATTTCTCTTCTTTCTCACCCCCACACTTAATCCCTCAATCTTGTCCTGTCCATTCTACCTTCTACAATCTCTCCTTTCAGTCCCCTCCTATTATCCACCACTATTATTCTGACTCAGGTCTTTATTTTTATAATAGTCTCTTCTTCTCTTTCCCCACCTCCATGTGGCCAAAGCCATATTTGTAAAACACTGATATGATTATGTGATGGCCTTCTTTAAAATTTCTAATGATTGACCACAGTCTTTGGACTATTCCCTCACTTATGTACAAATAAACCCTTATTTTCAATTCTGTCCATTTTTTTCTCCCATGCTTCCAAGAGTTGATCGTTAACGCTGGCAGATTTTTTTGTTCCTATTAAATTAGCAAATTAAATATTAATGAGGCTAAAATTCTTGAATAATGGATTAACTTAAATTAGATTAATTTATTTTCTTACCTCCTGCTCAGAGAGCCCGTCAATAATCTCAGAAATCTCATGCTCACTTCTAGCAATAGTGGCTGAAAGACCAGCTCCCCTCTGACCAACTCTAAGTAGGAGACAGAAATTATAAATATATTTAAAGGCCTTTTATAAAGAAGACATACAAATTAAACTACTTTTGTATAAATTATTTTTCTGAATAAGACTTTTTTAATCAACTAGAAGCCAGAGAAGAAACCTAAATTAATTTGCTTGAGTCATCTATAAAACTAGTAATAATTTAAATGCTGAGATTATGGTTTAAAGGTTGCATGTCAAAGTTGAAATGGCAGAACTATTTATTTATGGGAAACTTCTGGAAAACCAGTTATTGGTGACATTTCCATTTCAAAAACCAGTTTTTTGCATATCTTCCAAAGACTGAAATAGCAGGCTTAGAAAAATACATCAAACATTTTTTAAAAGAGGGAAGAAAAACACAACTATCATCCCTCATAAAAAAACTTAATCATAACTAAAAGATCTTACATGACTGTTACATGACAGAATAAAGAGCAGAACACTAATGTTTTTGCCTTTGCAAAATACTTGTTCCCTAAAAGTAAAAACAAATCAGAAAATATCTTACCAATATCAAAGAATTTTATAATTAGCAACCAATTTAATACTGTTTGACCATGTTGGTAGGTATGAAGGACAAGATACTCAGGTCTATTCTTATTAATTATCATTTCCAAAGTAATGGGTATTTTCAAGAATTGAATAATTAATTTAAAAATATTCACTTAAGCCCAGCCAGTGTGGCTCAATGGCTGAGTGTCAACCAGGAGGTCATGATAGTTCAATTCCCAGTGAGAGTACATGCCCAGGTTTCAAGCTCAATCCCCAACGGAGAGCAGCAGGAGGCAGCCAATCAATGATTTTCTCTCATCGTTGATGTTTCTGTCCTTCTTTCCCTTTCCCTTCCTTTCTCTGAAATCAATAAAAACATATTTCTTTAAAAAATAAACTTAAATTTAGATTCAACATCATAATTAAATATAAAAATTAGTATTAAATTCACCAAGATATATTAAAAACCAAAGTTCTTTATAATCTTTCTTAATGATTAATCTGGTAACAGTAAATATTGTGAAAGATCAAAAGTGATTCCAAGAGAACAGCACAGCCATTAAACACCAAACTACTTACCGTTGAAATCTTTCTTGCTGTTCTCTTTGTTTTCGAATTTCTGGAAACTGCTTTTCATAGTACTCCCTTGTTTTGCTTTCTTTAGCTTTCCTCCGAGGATTATTTTCTATTCTGTCCACTTTTTTCTCCCATGCTTCCATGAGTTGATCATAACGTTGGCAGATTTTTTGTTCCTATTAAATACCCGTAGCAAATTAAAAATTAAAACTCTGTGATTCTGACAAACCTAATATTTTAAAGTACATGTTAATTCTTAAGATAAAGTGAGAAAAGTACATTTGGCCTATAACTCAACAGTGAATAAAAAGCTGTCCTCGATCTGAAAGAGGAGAAAGGGAGCTGCCCTGCCTATGAAAAATCTGATATATAGAGTATATTTTGGTGGGATTTTTTTTTTAGTTAATCATTTCTCTATTGTTGGTGATTTTGGTTACTTGCATATTTTGGTTATTATAAATTACTAGAGGGCCAACACACGAAATTCATGCACACGGGGAGGGAGTGTGAGTGTGAGTGTGAGAGTGTGAGAGAGAGTGTGTGTGTGTGTGTGTGTGTGTGTGTGTGTGTGTGTGTTCCCCCTCAGTCCAGCCTGCACCCTCTTGCAGACTAGGAGCCCTCTTGCAGTCCGGGAGCCTTCAGGGGATGTCCAACTGACAGCTTAGGCCTGCTCCCTGCACTGGGAGTGGGCCTACGCTGGCTGTTGGACATCCTTAGGGCTACTGCGGAGATGGGAGAGGCTCCCGCCATCGCCACTACACTCGCCAGCCATGAGCCCAACTTCCAGCTGAGAAGCACTCCCCCTGTGAGAGCACAGTGACCACCAGAGGGCAGTTCCTGCATAGAGCGTCTGCCCCTGGGTGATCAGTGCCATCATAGCAACCGGTCAATCTGTTATTTGGTTGATTTGCATATTAGCCTTTTATTACATAGGATGCTATGTAATAAACATTTTTGACAGTCTAGAAAAGATAGAAATTGGTTGTAATGTATGATTACAAAAACTCAACAAATGACATGAAATCAAGAATACTTTTACAAAAATGAGTAATAATCTACTTTTATAAGTATCAAAAACACAGAAAGAAGAACCCTCCAGTACAAAACTGTGTATGTGTCTGGTGATACAAAAATTTAAAAAGTGTGGAAGGACTCATGAAAAACTGTTCATTGGTCATCTCAAAAAGTGGCACCAGAGAAGAGAAAATTATCTTCCTCATACTCCATATCCCACCCCAACAACTAACTATTTTTTTTCCACTCCTATATGTTTGTTTCCACTCCTATATGTCTGTTTTACTCCATGTGTACTACCACCTCTTCAGTACAGGCTAACAAATCTTCATCACACAATCCACTCTACCTCCCAAATCTTCATTTAAGCTGTTCCCTCTGCTATTCAAGTTACTGGCATACTAGTTTTCCTATGTAACTTGCCTTCATGATTCATACCTGCATTAACTGTCCCTCTTACATACTCACCTTCATCTGTATATGATCACAGTACTGCAATTACCTGCTGACTTATCTAACCTCAGTTATACTTTGGCTAAAACCATATGGCTATCTTGCTCCCTATTATAGAATGGTATATGCAGCCAATGAACATTAAACAAATCAGTGAACACAGAAACTTTATAGCTACTCTATTGAAGTATAAAAAGAAAACCTGGGCTTCTGTGTTTCCATCACTAGATAGCAAATATAGAAATTGCCAAAATTACAACAAAATTACTAAATAGAAAAAAAAAATACTTCAGCTAAGTTCTTATTTAATAATAGAGGCCCATTGCACAAATTTGTGTACAGGTAGGGCCCCTTGGCCGGGCCAGCAAGTGGGCCAATAGGAGCCATCTTGTTCAGTCCTGATTGGGGCTGTTCTGGGCCAATTGGCCAGAAGGAGGGGACCGTGGGAGGTTGGCCGGCCATGGGAGGTTGGCTGTGGGAGCACATTAACCATGAGGGGGCAGCTCCTGCATTGAGTATCTGTCCCCATGATGGTCAGTGCACATCATGGTGATCAGTCAACAGGTCGTAAAGGTCACTTAGGCTTTTATATATATATATGTAGATTCCTATGTTCTTGGCACACAGACACACATAAAATTCAAGACCAAAGGGCTAGGTTGACAAATTAGAACATTAGAAGTTACACTCCAAATAAAAGCTGCCAACTCTCGAATGTTGCAATTCATTAACTGTCAGGTCATTAAATATAAAGTACAAAGTTCATTTCCAATGTGGATTAAAAAATAACACTTATTTACTAAACAACTGAATTTAAATGACTCAATAGTTTATCAAAAATCAGTAGACCTGTTATGAAAATAAGAATATTGGCATTATATTTTCTGTAATTTAATTTCAATGAAGACTATACTTATAAAACTTTTGGACTGCAAGTCATATAATAAATATGAAAAAATAACTCTAACATTTGAAAAAGCTAACCTTTAGCTGACGCAGTTTCTAATGAGAAAACAGTAATATACAATAAGCACACTGTAACTTACCCACATTTGTTTGAGGGTTAAGAGAATAAATGTAGATCATCCTGTTTATCATATTTAACAACTCACCATTTTCTTTATTTGGCTAGATAAAAATTTTATACATAGATGACCAAAGATATTAATTTAATAACATTAAATATGAATTATGATATCAAAAGGTTGTTAGAAGTTAATTTATAGTTAAGTTACATCTATTTTTACTTACTAAATAAGCAACCTTCTTTCAAATACAATCAAGAGCCGACCGACTCATTAATAATGGGAAAGCAAATGCCTACATGGGCATGAATAGAAAAGCTGTACAAATTTCAGTTAACAAGGATAGGACCTCACCCTTTGTTTTCTTGCATGATTTCTTCTTTTAAAAAATAAAATGAGTTTTTTCCTCATCACCTGGTTTCTAGAAAAGAAAAATATGGTTGTATGACATTAAGAAAACACATAATTTAATAATGTATTCACTTATTTTTCACAGACACTGAAAAACAAAGATCACTTAAGAACATGATATTAATAAAAATTAATCTTAATTTTTCACCCTGCAAAATAAGACTTTTGCAATAATTAGAGCTGACTAAAATTCCTCCCATTCTACAACAAAATTTTATATAAAGAGTTCATTTTCAATTATCATATCCAATTATAAGGTAAATATTATATTCAATTTATAATTACACAGTTCTTAAGAACCCTGGCGATATAAATCATCTTTGTACTCTCTGATGGAAGGGAGGAAAAAGAGAAGGAAAAAGCCTTTAAGTTACCTCCCTACCTCAGGATTGGTGCTGACCTCCCTTCTATGAGAATGTATACCAACATTTTTTTCAAATGCAATCAAGAACCACATAGAGAGGTGACTTCTGCTTTAAATAAAAGATTTTCTTCAGTCACAGAAATGACACAACCCACTCTAAGAAGTATTGGAGGGCCATATGACAAGACAGGAAAACTTCTCTAATAACTTAACATAATTTCACTTTTTAAATTTGAAGCATTGTGACCTTCAAAAACAATGACATGCAGGTTCAAATATAAATATTTATACCCCACCTACTTCCAGAAAGGATTTCAAGCTGATTATTCAAATATAAATACAAGGCCAAGGCAAGTAGAAGTAATTTTTTGGATTATCTGCCACTCAGGACTAACAGTGATACTGGCTCCACTCAAATAAGCATGGACAATCAGGAGCTAGCTATATGGGAAAGTAGCCAAGAGATTAAAAGAATTATTAAAATGCTATTTCATACAAAGCAAATGGCAATGATGAAAGAATAGCTACTCAATGATCATAATGGGTGCATGCAGCTAAGTATTTCACAAGGAATTTCACATGTACAGTAGAAGCAACACCATCTATTCAGTTTGCTCTAATTGTAATGAGGTGCTACTCAAAAGCAAATAACAATCAATAAGTATAATTAAAAATGTTTCCTAAGAATTTAAATGAAGAAGTCAGCCAGTCAGTAACCAGCTCAGGACAATGTAGATAACATGAAATACGTCAAACAGAGCTGCTCTCCAGCTAATATTGGGAGGAAAAGACAGAACACAAACATTAACTGAAGCTTTGTTGGGGGGGAAAATCATTAAAAGTAGCCAACTATTTTTTATTCAATATTCTTTTTAAAAATGTTAAAATAGCTGAACAACTCCAAAACAAGGCATATTTTATATGATTTCTGCCTAACCTAAGGGTTGTCAAGACCACAGCAGCATCTCACAGAAAAATTCAAGACTTTAATTATGAATCACTTTCTTAACAAAAGTTAAAATTATTCACTTTCAATATTTTTCATGCATACCATGCAAATTATATCTGCCACCAGTTCTGCAAAGTAGTTAACTATTGCACATACTCTCAGTAAGAAATTTTTTAAAAAGAAAAAATATATGTGTGTATATATATATACATATATAGCAATGTGCTCATTATTAACTTACTAATAACTATAATTTCTCATTATTAATTAAAACATATAAAGTAGAAATATCACATTTTTGTTACAAACAAGAATAGTTCACCTAAAATTCTCTTAAAGTATGATAACTTTTTTAAAAAAAGATACCTATCTAGCCTCCTCTTTTCTTCAATCAGTTCAAGAAATTAGGTTTTCTTTTTTACTTATTTTCTTATTCCAAAATCCGCATCCATAAAGGCCTGGTATCTAGGATGAGCAAGGCTAAACAAACTAGAGTTTGGAGCTTTCCTCACCATGGTGAGGTGACTAAGCGCTTCCAAGGCACCAGGACATTAAATGGCAGAAGGGTCTACAAATACCGTCATTAGCAAGAGTCATGGAAGGGATTTCCCTAGAATAGGATTTTGAATAATGATAAAATGATCCGTGGCACTTCTACTTTGCAATGGCAGATGTGGCTTGGTGGGGGACGGTGTCATCACTAGTCTTAAATGAAAAAGCTTCATTATCTTACTTCATCATGCGCCTTGCAGGTACTCCACTGAAAAAAAGACAAAACAGGAGGCAAAAAATTCAAGCCTCAAGGTAAGCCATTTCATTGTTAAGTATCCACCTTTTTTACTAGCAGATTATAAAACCAGCTAGTTTTACGCAATAATTTATTTCATTTTTTGGCCTCGGAAACTCAAAGCTGTTACCCCAACCCCCAAGAAGCCAGAGGAAGATAACATATAGTAAAATGAAAGCAAATTACACAAATCTAAAATATATCAACACTATATTACAATATGTCAGAAGATAACATAAAAACAATCTCTTTATAAAATATATGGTCTTTAACTGAAGAACTCTAGAGATAATAAGTACTTACGTTTTGATGTTCTCATGGTACACCTTGGTATCTGATGGCTGGTTATAGAGTGGCTATAAAATAGAATCAAATATTTATACATAAAATGTTATACATATGTCTATAAAGAGACAAGGAAACAAATTATATTTTACTGTAAGGCTAAATAAAGTACTAATGGGTCTACACAATATGTGCCCTACCAAAACTTCCAGACTTTCAGGTTCCCTGAATAAGCCTAATAATGCCATTCCTAGAAAGTTTATAAATTGACTGTATTCCATAATAAATATTCATTAATTTTTAATTTTAAAGGCAAAGAAAGCTTAAGCACTATCATCATCCCAACAGAATGACTCGAAGAGCTTTCTATTTCTGTTCTTTCTTCTTTATCCTTCTATGTGGATGATTAAATGGCTGCCCAGGATAAAGCTTTTCAAAGGTAACCAAGTTCTTGCCCCATTATTATTTTAACCCTTACCCAAGAATATGTTTTTTTTATTGATTTTTAGAGAGAGAAGAAGGGAGAAGGAGACATCAATGTGTGAAAGAGACATCAACTGGTTGCCTCCTGTACGTGCCTGATTGGGATCGAACCCACAACCTAAGGCATATGCCCTGACTGGGAATCAAACCTGTAACCTTTTGGTCGTGCACCATTATTTTAAATTTGATCACAAATTACGCCTAGCTATATTGCTCTCACTTCAAAATAAGTAGATTGTATTCCATCTTATCCCAAGAAAAACTAACACCAAAAAAGCACTAGAAATAAAAAAATAATTTCTTACTTACCAGTTCAACTTTTGGGCCAAGACCTTCAAATATTTTATGAGCTTCTTCTGCTTTTTTCTACAAAGACATTATTATACTGTATAACTAAAAATTATATTACCTAAGTGCAAATTCATTACCAATCCTATATAATAAAGAACTAATAAGCTAATTAGACTGGACAGCAGAACAACCATCTAGACAACTTCTGGACAACTGTCTGGACGACCTTCCGGATGACCTTCTGGACAATGCCGGGGCTGTGAGGCCAAGGCAGCCGGGGCTGCCAGGGCCGAGCCCCTTGCACGAATATCAGGCATTGGGCCTCTAGTATAACAACATTTATCTAAAGACTAATCTATACTTATCCTTATTTCCAAACATTCTTATATGATAGGCTAAAATACTATTTCTATTGTCATAATATGCTCACCAAATTCAATCGAAGCTTAAGATTTGTATTGAAAGCAATGCCTAAAGAATTAGTAAATTCTTAAAAGCAAATATATATTCATTCTAGGGAGAGGGAACAGGAATCCAAAATTAGAAATGAATCCTTCAACTAAAAATGTCTTTAATGAAAATCAAATAATTAAAACACCATAAACTTGTTGATCTTTGCTGTGATAAACTAAATTGATCTCTTTGAAGAACAGCTTATAATAAGCTTAATTTCTAGTTACAAGAAAACCTTAGCAATAACCCCCAAACTAGAGAAATCAACTAGTATGAATTATTCAAGTGTTCAGTAATAAATAAATGGTGAATAATATATATTTAAATGTTATTTTCCAAAGTAAAATAAGTGCTATTAATAGAAATCATCCTTTAAAAAACAAATAAAATATAACAAAATTCAAAACAATATATTTAAACTAGAATTATATGACTAGCAAATGTCTCAGTGGTTCTCAAATCTCTTCTCTCTTCCAGTACTCTCATTAGTAACAATGGCTCATGACCTGTTGCAGACCCCACCCTCACTGCATCTGGCTAAAAAACTCTCCAGGGCTTCTGATGGGACATACAAACAAAAATAGGTATCAATCAGTGTTTCCCAAGTATAAAGAAACATGTTCCCTTAAAATAAATATTCCTCTTTTCATCTCATTTATCAATCAAATATTTATTTAGTACATATTATGTGAAAAAAAATGTTTAACTGGCTTAGGAAGGACAAAATAGAATAATGAACTACCCAAACTCCAATAAACTTAAAAGGTAATTCAGATGAGAGATAAAGATATCAAAAATGTCAAATACAAAACTATATATATATACCCATTAAATTTGCATAGTAAATTCTATTTCTATAATTTTTTAAAAATATATTTTTATTGATTTCAGAGAGGAAGGAAGAGGGGAATCAATGATGAGAGAATCACTGATCAGCTGCCTCCTGCATGCCCACACTGGGAATCAAGCCTAGGCACGTGCCCTGACCAGGAATTGAACCAAGACTTCCTAGTTCATAGGTTGCTGCTCAACCACTGAGCCACACCATTCAGGCTACAGATGGTTTTAAAGGTAGGATTTGTTAAACTTTGTACTATAAACATCTTGAACCAGGTATTTTCTTATTTTGGGAGCTGTGCTGTGCATTGTAGAAATTTGGCAATATTCCTGGCCTCTACCCTCTACACGCCAGTAGCCTCCACCCCTCTGCCACGGTATGACAATAAAAATAGTCTCTGGTACCCTAACCGGTTTGGCTCAGTGGATAGAGCATCGGCCTGCAGACTGAAGGGTCCCAGGTTTGATTCTGGTACAGGGTATGTACCTTGGTTGCAGGCACATTCCCCATTAGGGGGTGTGCAGGAGGCAGCTGATCAATGTTTCTCTCTCATCGATATTTCTAACTTTATCCCTCTCCGTTCCTCTCTGTGAAAAATCAATAAAATACTTAAAAAAAAATAGTCTCTGGTAACTATTAATGTCAAGAAGCAAAATTTAGCCCAGCCAGTGTAGCTCAGTGGTTGAGCACCAATCTATGAACCAGGAGGTCATGGCTGGATTCCTGATCAGGACACATGCCTGAGCTGTAGGCTCAATCCCCAGTAGGGGCGTGCAGGAGGCAGCCAATCAATGATTTTCTCTTATCATTGATGTTTCCATCTTCCTCTCCCTCTCCCTTCCTTTCTGATAGCAACAAAAAAAATACATTTTCTTAAAAAAGATATATTTTTTAAAAAAGTCAAAATATAATTGTAACAAAATTCAAATTTACTAGCTTTCAGAATATATTAAATAACATATGAATATAATTACAATGATGAATTTTGAAATATCAAGCACCTACAGATTACTCTCTCTAGACCCAACACTTACTAGTTTTTAAATTTGCTTTCTCAAGGCACTCTATATTAGAGTTGATAACAAGAACAAGCAAGGAGAATTGTACATAAATAATACTGAAAGACAAGGGAGCAAAATCATCTTATGGCAAATATTTACCAGTACCCTATTATGTAAAGGCACTTACCTTTTCAGGGCTAATTATAAAGGCTGATTTTTAAGATGTTTGTTGACCCCAAGATTTAAGTTTTGCAAAATTTTATTAAATATTTGACTTCATGTTGGCTTACTTGCTAAGAACAGATTAACCTATCAATAGTTTGGCAAAAAAATTTTAATTTAAAAACCTCAAATTACCATATTATAAATTTTATTATAAGTTTATAAACAGAAGTAATTAATTCTTCAAACATATGTTGGGTATAACTGGGATACTGGCTAGACCCTAAGAGAACAATGAATAAAATTGCCCTTCCTAGAATAGGAAGAGAAGGGGCCTTAAAAGACTTCATAGAGAAAACAATACTTAAGCTGAGTCCTAAAGTACAAGTGCAATGGATAGAAAGAGACAGAAAAAAGAGAAGACACAGGAACACCTGAAGGCAGAGGTAAAGTTAGTAATTCCAAGGGCACATTCAAAACCTGCTCTGGAAGGACATCACTAACAAAGGAGAACCAGGCCAAGGGCCAGGCAGATAGGCATGTAAGCACTGATAAAAAGTTTGGGTTAGTCTGCAGAAAGTTGGATATCCTCAAAAGGTTTTATCTGGATAGTCACATTATGGGACAAATATAAAGCTAGATTAAAAAGAAAAAAAGACTAAAGGAAGGAAATTCATTATCTACCAGTGAAAGATGAGGGCTCAAATTAAGCTATTTCCAAAAAAGGAAGAGAGGAGCAACTGATCAGACTAAATTTGAAGAGATAGGACTGATGCTCTTCATTGATTAGCTAAATCTACAGTGGCAAAGAGACAAAATAAGTAATTCCTAGGATACTGGCCAAGGTGACCAGAGGCAGTTGACACTAAGCATACTCTCTACTGTCAATCCCTTTCTTTCTTCTAGTGTCACATTAACTTGTACATCATTCAATCAAAACATAAACAAGATTTTAAAAACTATAGGCCTTACCTCTACCGGTCTTCTATATTTATTATAATTCTGAAATTAGAACATTTATAAATATTTTTGGAACCCAAACTGAACTATTAAAAATAGTCCAGGAGTATACTTAGAGACTAAATAAATCTTAATCTGAGTTTTAAATATGATGCAATGCAATTTTTCTCTCAGAAGCCAATTTTGAAATTAACAGTAATTTTTAGGGAGTTGTCTTCTTCTCACTTTCTAAATGAAAGAAAGATGCCTTAAACAAGATAATAGCCCCTATCTCTAAAGCCACATCTGTCTTAATTTCCAACCAGTGTAGACTGCTGCAAACAAGGAACAAGAGGTGGATGTACACTCTCTCCTTGCCTATAGAGTCAAAACAGATAAAGTCATTCATTGTACCAAGCTTGAGAATCAGTGTAGACTTTACACAAAGCAGCATGGTAAGAAGTTAGTGTGAGAAAGCCTATGCCCATCTGTGCTCCCATCACTTCCCCTCCAGGAACCTCTGCTACAATTCTATGACTGCACAAGTACAATCACAGCAGATGACTAGGTGAAAGGTATACAAAAATAATATGAAAAAGGTATAGTATATAACTTGAAAATAATGTTTACTATAATTCTAATTCTAATACAGATTTCAAGTTTGGTTGTTCAATTCTTTACAGACTACACAACAATGCAAATTCTAAAATGGAAAGAGAGGTCTACAAGCTTTCAGTTTTGATGATGGGCATCAAGAAACATATACCATCCTAATTAATAAAAACATATACAAATATTAAGCACAAATTAAATTATCTATAAGTCCTCACATCCTAGTCAGGCAATCATAGAATTCACTAATGTTGGAACTATTTATTAGGTTTGTGAGACAAAGGTAATTAGGAAATTCAATCAATTAATAAATACTGAATTCCATTTATCTGAAAATTAATTCATACTGAGAAAGAATTCAGCATTTTATTTTAAAAGATTCTTTTCAATTGCTATTAGCTCTAATCCCTATTTACTTTATCCCTGACATCATGAAGTGGCCAAGAAGCCCACAAAGGTTCTTTTATTGTTCTACAGAATATTTTTTTTTAAAGCAAGAAATTTCACATAAATTTCCATGTTCATGGCTTCTCTTAAATAATGAAGTAGGAGCCAACCCAGGCTACATCCCTGTATGACCACTGAACACTGCCCCTCTAGGCATGGCACAAGGCAGTCCACTGCCCCTAACTTGATAGATTCACATGTACATAGCTCTGTCCACTCAATAAAATGGACTAATTTTGAACTCAAAAATTAATATTGATTGTCCATATTTCCTGCCATGACACTCAATTACTTTTATTACATATCTGCTGACTTCAGTTATCCGTATAGACACATATGTATACATATGAATCCAAGATCATTCCTATAAATTTTTATTTAATAACTAATTCACAACTACTTTTCTTAAGAACAATTTCCTTTAAGATCTGGACTATTATAAAGTTATTGGCTCTCTATAATATGTACTGTTCCACTCACTAGAAAGAAGCAAATTGAAACAACAACCCCAACTTCTACCTTATGACCAACATTAACTAATATACTTATTCTCTCCAACAGTACTTAAAGAATATTATTAATTTCTGGACCGAGGACTGAGGACTTCTGGGAGCTCACTGTCAAACGGCTCTGATGCAAAGTTTTGTTGATATTAAGATGGAATCAGTTTCCTTTTAACTGCTCGTTCCTGGGCAAGATTCTGGCCAAAAACTAACTTTGACATCACAAAATAATTCACAGAATTGAGGCCTGGCTTTCCTAAATTCATATACTTTTATTAGTATAAAAATTATTTTAATAAACCTAAAAAAGGAAAGTCTACCTAAAAGTTAATGACCTCACACATTATAACTAGGATTCAAACCATAGCCCACCTATTAATTGTGAAGTTGATAATGTAAGTAATATTCACATCCAATGACCTATCTCTACTGGAATGGTATCAGAATCTGGCCTTAAATGATGCTTATAAAGTGAAAAACTATAGAATGACTGTTTTGCATTATTTGGCACAAAACAAAACTTTTTTGCCAGTATTTATGTAATAGGAGAGAGACCCAGCTGATAAAACTATACCCTCATTATAATATTTATATAACATGTAAATAAAATATTAAGTATTTTAAGATACAAATGTCAACTTTTCTCCATAAGGTAAAAGCACCAAGCTTTAGTCAATCAAAGTTTAAGAATATTAAAAATTATAGCAAAAACCAAGTTTTAATACATTAATATCACTACAGAACTCACTGATAACTAAGAAAAGGCACAAATTGTTACAAAGGCTTGTGCCATCAAAAATGGCATGAGCTTACCCGATTCTCATCATAAATAATTTGGACAATACTGCGGTGTTTCTGTTCCACAGGAGGAGGGGACACAGGCTTTTCAGGCTCAGGAGGTTTAGCTGCTTCTTCTTCTAATTGTTGCTAAGAGATCCAGAAAGGAAGAGTCAAGCAAGCATTTGCTGCATGTCACCCCCACCAGTAATTAATCAGCAGAGATAACACATGCTACTGAGTAATATTGTGCTGATTCTATAGGGAAACCATGTAAATTACTAGGGCTCTAAAAAATTCTATTAGAGTTATTTTTATTAATAAACTAGAGGCCCAGTGCATGAAATTCATGCACGTGGGGTTGGGGGGGTAAGAGTAGGGGGTTATCCTTCAGCCCCGCTGCACCCTCAATCTGGGACCCATTGAGGGATGTCCAGCGGCTCGTTTAGGCCCGATACCAATAGGATCAGACCTAAACAGGCAGCCAGACATCCCTCTCACAATTCAGGACTGCTGGCTCCCAACTGCTCACCTGCCTGCCTTCCTGATTGCCTCTAACCACTTATGTACGCCAGCCAGATCACCCCTAACTACTCCCCTGCCAGCCTGGTTGATGCCTAACTGCTCCTCTACCAGCCTGATTGCCCCTAACTGCCCTCCCCTGCAGGCCTACTCATCCCTAACTTCCCTCCCCTACAGGCCTGGTCAACCCTAACTGCCCTCCCCTGCAAGCTTGGTCCCCCCCAACTATCCTCCCCTGTAAGGCCTGGTCCCCCTACCCCCAATTTCCTGCCCCTGCAGGCCCAGTTGCCCCCAACTTCTCTCCTCTGCTGGCCTGGTCATCCCTAACTGTCCTCTCCTGTAGGCCTGATTGCCTCCAACTGCCCTCCCTTGCAGGCCTGATCCTTCCCAACTGCATTCCCCTGCTGGCCTGATCACCCACAACTGCCCAACCTTGCAAGCCATCTGTGGCAGCCATCTTGTGTCCACATGGGAACAGGATCTTTGATCACATGGGGGCAACCACCTTGTGTGTTGGAGTAATGGTCAATTTGCATATTACTTTTATTAGCTAGGATAGAGGCCTGGTACATGAGTGGGGGCCAGCTGGTTTGCCCTGAAGGGTGTCCTGGATCAAGGTGGGGGTATGCCTGGGACGGGGGAGCAATGGGGAGATATGTATACATTTAACACAATAAAAAAAAAAATTTAAGTTAAAAAAAAAAAAGGTGGGGGTTCCCTTGGGGGGCATGGGGCAGCCTGGGTGAGGGGGCCTGTGGTGGTTTGCAGGTCGGCCATACTCCCTGGCGACCCAAACAGAGCCCTGGGATCTGGGATTTATTTATCTTCTATAATTGAATTTTGTAGCCTTGAGTGGAGACCAGGGCTGGCCAGGAAGTTTGGCTTCCTCCATTGCCAGAGAAACCCAAGCCTCCTGCCCCCTCCATGGCCACAGCCATTTCAGTTGGGTTAATTTGCATACTTGCTCCTGATTGGCTGGTGGGTGTGGCTTGTGGTTATAGCAGAGGTACGGTCAATTTGCATGCTGCTCTTTTATTAGATGGGATAAATAACATAAATCATCATTAGATAAATCATTTTAATATTTTAATTCTTATAAATAAAACAAAATAATGAGAGAAACGAAACACATAAAAATCCCCATAACACAAACCCCATGGCTCAGTGATTGAGTTGTTGACCTATGAACCAGGACATCACCATTGGTTTGATGGTCAGGGCACATGCCTGGGTTCCAGGCTCAATCCCCACTCAGGGAGAGTACAGGAGGCAGTCAATCAAAGATTCTCTTTCATCATCTATGTTTCTCTCTCTCTCCCTCTCCCTTCCTATCTGAAATCAATAAAAATACATTTAAAAAATTAGAACTAAATTAAACAAACAAACATAAATAAATAAATAAATATAAAAAATATACCCCATAAACTTCTATCACAATGATCTTTTGTGGCACTGGAAAACAGTTTTATATGTTATAGATATATAGTTTATATTAATGTCTGGTGGGGATAGAGCATGAGAGAACTGCGTTAAAGAATTAATCCTTAACTTAGCATTAGCACCATGTCCCACCTCCACCCCACCCAAAACTCTGTTTCATAGTCAAAAGGCATTGGCGAAACCACAAGAATATGGACTGCTGGTGTGTGCAATTATAAATCAGAAAGCTATCTGTATTACTCTGCCTGAGTATGAACTTTAGGGTCACTGTCTTATAAATGATATGATCCTAGGATCCTTACTAAGTCCTTACCTCAGTCTTCAGCAAGAATATAAACCACTCGTATATGAGGTAGGGATATTAATTCTTCTTATCACACAGCTTTTTGAGAGGACTAACTCAAAACTATATGACAACTAAAAATGTTCATTTAGTATAATTACCTATAATTATTACTGAAGTAAGCAGGGATTTGGTCTGCTATGTTCACTGCTTTTTTCCCCCCAAAACGAACACCTAAACCAGTGATACCTAGTAAATGCTCAGCAAATAGCCACATCAACATAAGTTTGCTGCCCAAGATGAAGAAAAAAAAAAAAAAAGACATTAGGTAAAGATGTTAAGTCTACTAAAAGCCCAGAAGAAAAAAATCATCTGTACTAGAACTCAGACCATACCCAAATGAAAGGATAAAAATCTTGCAAGTGAGAAGTTTGGAACAGTTCCATTCTAAAGTTAAAAGTAATCTTGCAATCTCCCATCTATATAAGCAAAAGACAGATCTTTGAGTTGTGGAGTAATCTTAATAGGAATTAAGTTCTTCAACCATGCCCTTTCTTTCCTTTACCCTGAGGGCCTTCTTTTAGGATCCCTGTTAAGTGGATTTAGAGAAAGGAACAAACAAGCTTCAGAAAACCACATTTTGGTTTTAGTACCCAAGTAGTCCTGGGACAAAAATCATTTTAACAGAAAGGTTAGAAACAAACAAACAAAACCAAAACCTACAAATTTTCCTCACTTATTTGCCCTTTCACATTAACTTTACAAATTGGCAAAAATTTAAAACTAAATTTTGTTGGAATTTTTATTGAAAATGTAAAAACATATAAATATGACTATATATTATTAACATTGTTTCTATTCATCTATGGTATATTTCTTTATTTACAAGTTATCTTTGATATATCTCAACATAATTATTTATATATTAGTGGCCCGATGCATAATATTCATGCACGTTAAAAGGGAATTAATTAGAGGAAATATTGTAATAATGCGATTTGCCCTTTCTCTATAATACAAGTGTCAGAGATGAAAGAAAATTAGTAAAATATATATGAAAATCTACCTCCTGTCAGAGTCTGGGGTGCACCATAGGCCCAGAGTCAAGTTCCCTCCCACCCACATGCGCCTTGAAATCACGAGAGACTCAGACCCAGCCGGCCCCACCCCCGTCAAGCCCTGCAAGGCACGGGGCATAGCCCCAGGTCTCCCAGCCTGGTGCAGGGCGGTGGGTGCAGCCTCAAGTCCCCCATCAAGCCCCACCGGGTGGTGGGTGCAACCTCAGGTCCATCATCAAGCCCCGCTGGGTAAAGGGACACGGCCTCAGTGCCCCTGACGCAGCCTCAGGTCCTCCAGCGCAGGGGTGGGGGTCATGGCCTCAGGTCCCTTAGCCCAGCTTTAAGTCCCCAGCCCCAGCACAAGGGCACAATGTTGCAAGGGCATGACAACCATTTGCACATTAACTCTTTATTATTCTATTAGAAGCCCATTGCACAAAGATTCATGCACTAGCCTTCCTTCCCCTGGCGGCCAGCACCCATTTTCCTCTGGCACCCGGGACCCAGGCCTTCGCTCCGGGCACAGCAGAGAAACAAGCCTCTTCAGTCTTTAATCATTTTCACTCTTCAGTCTTTGCTTGGGCCAGAGCCTTCGTTCAGTCTTCCTTTGTTGTGTTAATTTGCATACTCACTCCTGACTAGTCAATCTGCATATTTCTCCTTTATTAGTGTAGATATAATAAAAGGCTAATATGCAAATAGACCAAATGGTGGACCAACCAACCAACCAGTCGGTATGACATCAGCCGCGGCAGGATTGTAGATCAGGTGAACAGGGGTACCAGACCAAGGCAGGGCACCAGTCGTTGTCATCAGGGGAAGCCTCTGGTGGTTACTGTAAATTCTTTCCTCCAATGCACTACGGTCCCACCTGGTGTTCGCACCAGTTGTAGGCACTGGCCCTGCTTGCACCCACTGCCGGTGCCTGGTTCCAATCGCCCCTCAGGGCTTCTCCACCGACCCCTATTCCTGAAGTACAACTGAGGCCAGCAGCCACAGCTCACATCAACTCCCAGTGCCTGGCACCAGTACCAATCGCTCAGCACCGTCAGTAGGTACGAGCGGTGGCTACTGGCCCCAATCATCCCTAAGCACTTCTCCAACTCCTCCTGCTCCTGAGTAGAAATCGGGTTAGCAGCTGCTGCATGCACCCACTGATAGTGCCAGCTCCAATCACTCCATGCTGTCAGTAGGTGGGAGCAGTGGTGGTGGGAATGGAGCTGCTGGCAGATGGGACTGGGGTACATGGCAGGAGGGGATGGGTGGGGTCATGGCCCATAGTTCCTTTCAGGGTACAAGAATTCATGCACTGGGTCCCTAGTATAGGATATAAAAAGGCAGTGACCATAACAACCGAAACGACTGTTCAACCAGTCACCATGCAGTGCCAGCATAGATGCACAGACTCAGGTAAAGTCTATGAGTGAAATAAGAATGAACAAGATAAATGCTTGCCTTCATGGAGCTCACACCATAAGGTTAGGCCAGGGACGAGAATTCAAAATTGCCACCAGCATAGACTTGAAGTGTCACTTCTCAGAGTGACCAGAGATACACTAGGTAGTGGACTAGAGGTGTGACTGAAGAGCTGGCACCAACATGAAGGCGGGAATGTTCTGGATTTCCTAGAGGAACCAATGGATACCTAAGAGGTGGATGGTTGATGCTGACTGGCATAGAAAGTGACCAATCAAAGCCAAAACTGGATGTACTGCAAAGAGCCAATGGCTGCCTAGGAGGCAGAGCTTTTGACGCTGACTGGCATAGAAATCAACCAATCATAACCTAATCTGGATGATCTGCAAAGGCAGAACCTAAGGTGGGGCCTGAGAAGGGGTTTTAAGGGCAACAGCTATTTCATGTAAGGTGTAAGAAAGCAGTTCATTTTTTAACTACTTGGGGACTATAGTGCATATAGCTGGCTCTCAGTCCAGATATAGGGGTGATGTATTTTTATCTGTAAAGAGCATCTCCTCCTGATGAATACGGCTTCCCTCCCCCCCGCCCCATTTAATCAATCCTATCCTATATAGCCTATTTTTACTAATAAAAGGGTAATATGCTAATTTAGACTGGGTAGACCAGCCATCATCTGGATGTCTGAATTCTTCAGGACAAAGCCACGATGGTGGTGGCCGAGGAAGAAGCCATTAGGGGCAATCAGACTGACAGGGGTTAGGGGTAACCAGGCCGACAGGGGAGGGCAGTTGGGGGCGAGATCAGGCTGGCAGGAGAGGACAGTTGGGGAGGAGATCAGGTCAGCAGGGGAGGGCAGTTGGGGCCAAGATCAGGCCAGCAGGTGAGGGCAGTTGAGGGCAATTAGGGTGGTAGGGCAGGGCAGTTGGGGCCAACCAGTTTGGCAGGGGAGGGAAGTTGGGGGCAATAAGGCTGGCAGGGAAGGGCAGCTGGGGGCATTAGGCAGACAGGCAGGTGAGTGGTTAGGAGCAGGTGCTTCTGGATGCAGGCTGGGCTGAGGGCCACCTTCCCCCTGTGCACGAAATTCATACACCGGGCCTCTAGTAGCTATATAATCTCCTAACGATCACACAATATATTTCATTATTTTAAATTATAAGTTACTAAATATTACTGAGCATTTATAATTGCCACATATTATTCAATATATTCATTATATCAACTCTTAAACATTCACATGATTTAACTTGTATTAGTAGTATTGTCTGGCCGGTGTAGGTCTGTGGTTGAATGTCGACCTATGAACCAGGAGATTACCACTGGATTCTGGGTGAGAACAAAATGCCCAGGTTGTGGACTCGTTTCGAAGAAATAATGACTGAAAACTTCCCCCATCTGGTGAAAGAAATAGACTTACAAGTCCAGGAAGCACACAGAACCCCAAACAAAAGAAATCCAAAGAGGGTCACAACAAGACACATCAGAGTTAAAATGCCAAGAGCAAAAGACAAAGAGAAAATATTAAAAGCAGCAAGAGAAAAACAGATAATTACCTACAATGATTGTTAGCTGATTTCTCAACAGAAACTATGCAGGCCAGACAGAGTGGCAAGAATTTTCAAAGTGATGAGTAGCAAGAACCTACAACCAAGATTACTCTACCCAGCAAAGCTATCATTCAGAATTTTAAAGGGCAGATAAAGAGCTTCACAGATAAGAAAAAACTAAAGGAGTTCATCAGCACCAAACCAGTATTATATGAAATGCTGAAAGGTACTCTTTAAGAAGAGGAAGAAAAAGAAAAAGGTAAAGATAAAAAGTATGAACAACAAATACACATCTATCAACAAGTGAATCTAAAAATCAAGTGAATTAAAAATCAGATGAACAGAATAAACTGGTGAATATAATAGAATCAGAAGCATAAAAAGGAGTGAACTGGCAATTCTCAGGGGAAAAGGGGTAAGGGGAGTGCAGGGAGAGACTGGACAAAAATCGTACACCTATGGATGAGGACAATGCAGGGAAAGGTAAGGGCAGAGGGAGGGTTGGGAGTTGGGTGGAGGGGAACTATGGAGGGACAAAAGAGGAACAAATGTAACACTTTGAACAATAAAGATTTAATTTTTAAAAAGTATAAACATTGAGAAGATAGAAAGAAATGAAGTTCTATACCTTCATATTACTTAAGAACATGGCTAAAATACTAATTAGTTTTGGGACTGAACTTAAAAAGGCTGTTAAAATTTTCTGGGGCTAAAAAATAAAAATGAATAAAAAAAATTTCTGGGAATAACTGTAAGTACAGAAATGCAATCCAAAGTAGTGGGACAGGAGAAAATGAAATAAGTTTTTTTTTAATCAATCCAGAATAAGTATTAAAATAAAATACCAACATCAGCATAGAATAAAATAGGACAAATAACATAAATAAAGTAGTTAAAAATCCTTGAGATATTACTAGTCATCATTATCAGTTTAAAAAAACTAAATTATGCTATGGAAAGACAGGTTGCCAGACTGTATATAAAACCTTTGTAACAGATACACCTTAAATATAAGAGCACAGAAAGTAAAGGATAGGCTAACTCCCCTTAGCTGGTTTAGCTCAGTGAATAGAGCATCTGCCAGGGGACTAAATTCAATTTCACTCAAAGGGATAATACCCGGGTTGTGAGCTCGATCCCCAGTAGGGGACAAGCAGGAGGAAGCTCATCAATGATTTTCTCTCATCATTGATGTTTCTATCTCTCTCCCCCTCTCTCTTCCTCACTAAAGTCAATAAAAAATATATTTTTTAAATGAGATAGGCTAACTATCATCAACAAAAAGAGATGATATAATTATAATTACATCACAATCAGGCAAATAAATACTTTAAAGTAGAATTTATTCAAAGAGATAGAATGTCATTACCTTAAATAAAAGGTTTCACTGACCAGGAAAATAAAAATTACAAATATGTATTAACCCAAAATAAGAGCCTCAAAATACGTAGGATAAAAAATGAGAATTGAAAGAAAATGTATGCAAATCAAATATCTGATAAGGAGTTACTATCCAAAATATATAAAGAACTCACAAAACTCAAAAGAAAAAAAAGGAGAAAACTATCCAATTAAAAATGAGCAGATGATCTAAATAGCCATTTTTTCCAAAGAGGACATACAGATAACCCAACAGGTACATAAAAAGATGCTCAACCACATTAATTTAATCAAGAGGGAAATGCAAATCAAAACCACAATGAGATATCACCATACACCTGTTAAAGTGGTTATTATAAAAACACTAGAGGCCCGGTGCACGAAATTTATGCACAGAAGGGGAGGTCCCCTCAGCCCAGCCAGCATACTATCCAATCCAGGACATCCCTCTCACAATCCAGGACCGCTGGCTCCTAATTGCTCACCTGCCTGCCTGCCTGCCTGATTGCCCCCAACTGCCCCCGCCCCCCACAGCCTGCCTGGTCACCCCTAATTGGCCCCTTGCTGGCCTGGTCGCCCCTTACTGCACCCTCTGCTGTCATAGTCACCCCCGACTGCCCAACTCTGCCAGTCTGGTCGCCCCTTACTGCTCCCCCCGCCCCCATGCCGGCCTGGTTTCCCCCAATCGGCCTAAACATCCCACACAGCCTGCTGTTCCATCGTTTGGTCGTCCCTCACTAACTCCCCTGCTGGCCTGGTCACCCCATGTAGCCTCCTATTCAGTTGTATGGTCGTCCCTCACTAACCCCCCCTCTGCTGGCCTGGTCATCCCACCAGTCTGTTGTTCAGTCGTTTGTTCATCCCTCACTAAAACCCTCTGCCAGCCTTATCACCCCACACCTGTGTTCGGTCATCCATATATTTTTTTCGGTAGTGATGGCCCCTGGCTTTTTATATATTAGGATAAGAAACAATTGTGTGTGAGGATGTGAAGAAAAGTGAATCCTTATTGGTGGGAATGTAAATTAATACAATCACTATGGAAAACAGCATGGAGGTTCCTCAAAAATTTCAAAATAGAACTACCATATGATCAAGTAATTCCATTCATGAGTATTTCTGCAAAAAAAACAAAAACCCTAATTCAACAAGATATATGCACCCCCATGGTCACTGTAGCATTATTTACAATAGCCAAGATATGGAAGCAGTCTGTCCACTGATGGATAAATAAAGAAAATATGATATATATAAAGGCATATTATTCAGCCATAAAAAAGAATATTGGGACAATATAGATGGATCTTGTGGGCATTATGCTAAATGAAATAAGTGAAACAAAGAAAGACAAATACCATATGATATTAGTTAGATATATGTGAAATCTTGAATACAAAGTCAACAATAAAACCCAGCACATAAACATAGAGATCAGACTGGTGGTTGCCAAAGTTGGGTGGGTAGGCCAAATGGGTGAGAGTCAAAAGATACAAACTTGCGATTCTAAAATAAATATGTAATGGAGATGTAATACACAGTATGGAGACTACAGTTAATAAGATTAAACTGCATGTTTGAAAGTTGTTAAGAGAGTAGATCTTAAAAGTTCTCATCACAAGGGGAAAAGATCTGTAATTATGTATGGTGATGTATGTTAAATAGACTTATTATATTGTGATAATCATTTTGCAATATAAACAAGTACTAAATGATTATATTGTACACCTAAAACTATTTAATATGTCAATTATACCCCAATTTAAAAAAGAGAACTATTAGGAAAATGGACAAATTCAAAACCATAATAGCAATTGATAAGTTGTAAATAAAAATGAGAGAAGATATACATTCTTCTCAAGTATGACCACAATATATTTATGAAAACTGGTCATCATACTAGGCTAAAATTCAAGAATACAAACATTTCTTAATTTTATTGTGACCAGAGAGTGTGGTGTGTTACAGACTACATTCTCAGGTCATAATAAAGTGAAAATCAAATAAGTAAAAATAGCCAAGAAAAAGTTAATTAATAGATCCAAAAATAAACCATAACAGATAATAAAAAGTATTATATATTATACCTTGTGGAATGAAGTTAAAACAGTGAAGAGAGAGAGAGTAAAGAAAAAGCTTAAAAAGTCTCCATACTGCATATTATATCTCCATTACATATTTATTTTAGAATCGCAAGTTTGTATCTTTTGACTCTCACCCATTTGGCCTACCCACCCAACTTTGGCAACCACCAGTCTGATCTCTATGTTTATGTGCTGGGTTTTATTGTTGACTTTGTATTCAAGATTTCACATATATCTAACTAATATCATATGGTATTTGTCTTTCTTTGTTTCACTTATTTCATTTAGCATAATGCCCACAAGATCCATCTATATTGTCCCAATATTCTTTTTTATGGCTGAATAATATGCCTTTATATATATCATATTTTCTTTATTTATCCATCAGTGGACAGACTGCTTCCATATCTTAGCTATTGTAAATAATGCTACAGTGACCATGGGGGTGCATATATCTTGTTGAATTAGGGTTTTTGTTTTCTTTGCAGAAATACTCATGAATGGAATTACTTGATCATATGGTAGTTCTATTTTGAAATTTTTGAGGAACCTCCATGCTGTTTTCCATAGTGATTGTACTAATGTGTTATAAAGTTATAAAGAGCAGAAAACCAAAGAAAGAAAATAAGCAGAACCTTATGGTATAGAAGATAAAATTATATCCCAAAATATGAGAGGAAAAATTATTTCTAGAAGAAACAGAATTTAATTTTTATTAAAAAACTGAATAGCTAAGAGATAAAACCCAGATGGCAGCATAGACAAATGCAGCACGTGCCACCTCCCACAACTGTATCAAAATTACAATTAAAATACAGTGGTACCTCAAGATACGAGTGCCCTAACATACGAGATTTTTGAGATATGAGCCATCGAGTGAGCGATTTTTTGCTTTGAAATACGAGCAACATTTGAGATACGAGTAATAGCGCGGGATCAACCAGCTGCACACAACCCACCAGTTTAACGCGACTCGAGCTTCTCATAGTTTCCCACGCCTCAGTCAGTGTGCTTGTTTACCTCGTTGTCGAAGCATCTTTTGTGCATTTACATACTTTATCACATTTCATTTTATAACCATGGGTCCGAAGAAAGCAAGTGGAAAGGCCAGTGCACAGAAGAGGATGATGTCTATTGAATTAAAGCGTGAAATCATAGAAAAATATGAGCAAGGTGTGCGAGTAGCTGACTTGGCGAGGCAATACGGGCGTAGTGCTTCAACGATATGCACTGTGCTTAAACAGAAGGAGTCGATAAAGGGTATAATGCCAGCTAAGGGCGTTACAATAATTTCTAAGCTCCATAGCTCTCTCCATGCAAAGATGGAGAATCTACTGATGGTGTGGGTGACGGAGAAGCAGCTTAAAGGAGATACATTAACACAGGGCATCATATGTGAGAAGGCACGAGCGATTTACAGTGATTTGCTGGAGCAGACCCTGCGCACTTCCACAGACGAAGCATCGAAAGACTCATTTAAAGCCAGTAGAGGCTGGTTTGATAACTTCAGGAAAAGGTCCGGCATTCACTCCATCGTCAGGCATGGTGAAGCAGTAAGTTCGGATGTGAAGGCAGCTGAGGATTACCTCAAAACTTTTTCCGAACTGATAGAAGCCAAAGGATATATCCCCCAGCAAGTCTTCAACTGTGACGAGATAGGGCTTTTCTGGAAGATGCTGAATAGGACTTATATAACGGCAGAGGAGAAGGCAATGCCAGGCCACAAACCCATGAAGGATAGGCTAACTCTCTCACTGTGTGCCAATGCGAGTGGCGACTGCAAGATCAAGCCTCTGCTCGTATACCATTCGGAAAACCCCAGAGTCTTTAAGTCACATAAGATTTTAAAAGATAAACTGCAAGTTATGTGGAGGGCAAACCCGAAGGCATGGGTCACCAGGCAGTTCTTTGTGGAGTGGGTAAACCTGGTTTTTGGCCCTTCTGTTAAGATATCTACAGGAAACCAACCTAACCATGCAAGCCCTCCTCGTCCTCGACAATGCTCCTGCTCATCCACCGAACCTCAAAGATGAACTCCTCAAAGAGTTCAAGTTTATAAAGGTTGTCTACCTACCTCCCAACACCACTTCTATCCTGCAGCCCATGGATCAGGAGGTGATGTCTAATTTTAAAAAGCTGTACATCAAGCACCTGTTCTGGCGCTGCTTTGTGGTGACGGAGAACACAAACCTCACCCTTCGAGAGTTCTGGAAGAACCACTTTAACATCGTGATATGCCTCAGAATTATTGGTCAGGCCTGGCTGGGTGTTACAACGAGGACTTTGACCTCTGCATGGAAGAAGCTGTGGCCTGAGGCCGTAGCCAAAAGGACCTTTGTAGGATTCGAACCCGAGGTGCCAGTGGAGGAGGAGATAGTGTCTCTGGGAAAATCCATGGGCCTGGAGGTGGATGAGAGAGACGTGAATGAGCTCGTCGAGGAGCACTCTCTGGAACTCACCACGGAGGAGTTACAAGAGTTGCAGTCTCAGCAACATGTGGAGGTTCTCCAAGAAATTGGTTTTGAGGAGGAGCCAGAGGTGGAGGAGATCTCTACAAGTGAGATAAAGAAGATCTTAGGGACCCTCATGCTGAGGCTGAGGCTGAGACCCTCGTGCTGAGGCTGAGGCTGAGACCCTCGCGCTGAGGCTGAGGCTGAGATCCTCGTGCTGAGGCTGAGGCGTTGAGACCCTTGCGCTGATGCTGAGGCTGAGCGGTGCATCCTCGGCTCTCGAGCAGCCAGGGCACCTGCCCTCTGGGCTTCCGGTGCGGCTCGGGCTGGGCCGGACCTGCAGGAGCGAGCGCCGGTGCTGGTTCCCTTAACCCCTGCGACCCCGCGGCCCCCCGCCCTCCCCACGTGTGTGTGCTGCCGCTGTGGCAGCAGGAGGAGGTGTGCTCAGTGGGTAGAGCGTCGGCCTGCGGACTGAAGAGTCACTCACGGCGGAGCCCGCGGAGGACTTGCTGCTCCAGACCCACCCGTGACTGATAATTCTCAGGGGAAAAGGGGTGAGGGGTATACAGGGAGAGACTGGACAAAAATCATACACCTATGGATGAGGTCAACGGGAGGGAGGGAAGGGTGGGAGCTGGGTGGAGGGGTGCTATGGAGGGGAAAAAAGAAAAACAAATGTAATAATCTGAATAATAAAGATTTAATTAAAAAAAAAAAAGAAGATCTTAGGAATGTGGGAGAGGGTGTCACACTTCGTGGAAAAGAAACACCCCGACAAAGTTGCTACTGGTCATGCATCGGAGCTCTTCAATGAAACTTGCCTCACCCATTTCAGAAATATTCTGAAAGGGAGGAAGAGGCGAACCTCGTTGGACACGTTTCTGTTTTTTTTTAAATCGGCCAAAAATGCAAAGACCAGTAGCAATTAAGTTCAGTGAAGATTAGTTAAGTTACATTTAGTTTAGGGATAAAGTGTAGCATTTAGAGTGTAACGAGTAGGTAAATACACTTTATAAAACCAGTTTATTCCTTTACATTCTCTTTTATTATGTTTTTATACAATATTTGTCATTTATAAATACATTTTTCTTATTCAAAAACATGTAACAAGAACAACTGGGGTGGCATTTTGGGAGCTGGAACGGATTAACAGCATTTCAATGGATTTCAATGGGGAAATTTGCTTTGAGATACGAGCAACTTGATATACGAGCAAGGTTACAGAACGAATTAAACTCATATCTCGAGGTACCACTGTACAGAACAACCATTATTGAGAACCACCTGAAATCTGGCTGAATGGAACTTTTACAACTAGAGAAGTAAAGAAAAAGGCACACTGAAACTAGTAGGAGGGTCGAAGGTACTGAATGGGCTGCTTGGTCTGACACCCATATGTGGCATGTTTTTAATTGGGAGTAATACCTTGGCTATAGAGACCTTTGTGAGGAGCAAGGGGTCTCAGCCCCACACCAGATGCCTCAGCCCAGGAGGGTTCCAGACTTGGGAAGAAAAGTCCCTGAAACTTTGGGCAATAAAAACCAGTGGGGCCCTAGTTGGTTTGGCTCAGTGGATAGAGCATCGGCCTGCAGTCTGAAGGGTCCCAGATTTGATTCCAACCAAGGGCACATGCCTAGGTTGCAGGCTCCATTCTCAACTGGGGGTGTGCAGGAGGCAGCCCACCAATGATTCCCTCTCATCATTGATGTTTCTATTTCTCTCTCCCTCTCCCTTCCTCTCTGAAATCAATAAAAATATATTTTTAAAAAAACACGCTGGCGGGGATTGTGGATGAAATGACATGGAGGCTGCTTGAGTCCTAGACAGTTCCTCTTAAAGAGCCAGCACACAGATTTATGTGGACTTGCGGCTTGAGTAGATCCAGTGACATATAGGGAGGAACTAAATTGGCATCACACAAGAATTTAGGGAAGCTTTCTGCCAGACTAAAGTGCTGGCAGGGATCACTGCTCCTATGCTGAGACTTCCCCCGTCCCAGAGCTGACTGGAAGGAGTCATATCTGTGTCTCCATCAACCTGACTCACACTGTTCACTCTGCCTTGGTGATTGCCTGAGACTCCTCCCTTCCTATCCCACCCAATTTGTAGCTCCACACAAGCACTTTGCAGTGGCTTTTCCATGCAAATGGCCTGTCCAGGCTCAGGCTTCAGACTACTAAAATCTCTCAAACAAGCAGCAGCTGGCATCAGCATACCACATACCCCTCAATAAAAGGCCCCAAGCCCAGCACTAGCAGCAGCCAACTTACTTCATAGCTTAGCCTCTCATGGGCACTTCCAGCCTAACACAAGTAGCAGCCATCTACAGATTGTTCTATACCTCCTGACAGGTAGGCAATGGCTAACTTTGCAACTCCCAGGAGGCACCAGAGCCAATGCACCCAGTGGACAGCTTCAGACCACACCAAATTATAACTCTACACATCCACAAGCAATACCCTCAAGGAGCAGACTCACTGAGCAAAGCCCTACTAAAGAAAGTCCTACCCCACAGGGGTATCACTAGCACGGCAGCTCTTCTGCTATAGGCATAGCTGATCCTCACAGCAAATTGGCTTTGGGGGAGAGGGGGGTCAATTCCTCTCAGTGATGCCAACAACAATCAAGGCTCAACTACAATATGACAGTGCACACAGCCCACATAGAGGTGCATCTTAAATATCCAGCTCAGGTGACTGGGGAGGCTGAGTCACTGGGCCACTTTACCAATTCCGGGAGGAAGATAAAAAAATATGAACAATAAATACATATCTATCAACAATTGAATCTAAAAATCAAAATAAACAAATAATCTAATGAACAAAATAAAATGATGAATAAAATAGAACCACAGGCATGGAAAAATGGAAAAGACTGACAAATCTCAGAGGGAAGAGATTAACCAAAGAACTTATATGCATATATGCATTACACCTATGGATACAAACAACAGGGTGCTGAAAGCCTGAGATGGGGTGAGATTGGGTGGAGCTGGGCAATGTGGAGAAAAGAGGGGATATTTATAATATTGTCAATAATAAAGGCGTTTTTTAAATAAATAAAAATGCCCTAGCCAGTTTGGCTCAGTGGATAGAGCATCGGCTTGTGGACCAAAGGGTCCCAGGTCGATCCCAGTCAAGGGCATGTACCGCAGTTGCAGGTAAGGGCGCGTGCAGGAGGCAACCAATCGATGTGTTTCTCTCACATCGATGTTTCTCTCTGTCTTTCCCTTTCTCTTCCACTCTCTAAAAATCAATGGAAAAATATCCTCAGATGAGGGTTAAAAATAAATAAATAAATGTATAGGTAAGAATATGGGAAAAGAAATGTTGAATAGCTCTTTTTAAAAATCTTCACACATGCAGAAAAATATAACCAGGAAACAAAGCTGATTTTATTACATGCTACCAAACACTAAAAGAACAAACAATCAAATCTTACTAAAATTATTTCAGAGGTTAAAAATGTGCTGACAATAGACCTAAAGGGTATTATGCTAAGTGAAATAAGTCAGTCAGAGAAAGACAAAGAGCATATGATTTCACTTATACAGAAAATCTAAAGAACAATATAAAGGGAAAAAGCAAACAAAGAGATTCTTAGATATGGAGAATAGACTGATGGTTGTCAGAGGGGAGAGGGTGAAAAAGGTGAAGGGACTGATAAATACAGATTGGCAATTACAAAATAGTCATGGAGATGTAATATACAGCATAAGAAATATAGTCTTTAATACTGTAATAAGTATGTATGGCCCCAGTTATATGCTAATAATAACAGGGAGAACACTCTATAAACTATATGATTATCTAACCATTATGCCCCTGAAATTAATCTATAATAATAAAAGTGCAATATGCTAATTAGACCAGACAGCCAAATGACCTTCTGGACGACCTTTTGGACAAAGCTGGGGCTGTGAGCGAGGGCTAAGGCAAGCCGCTGGGGCTAGGAGGGCCAAGAAAAAGCCACTGTGGCTGCAAGGGCCGAGTCCCTTGCACAAATTTCGTGCATCAGACCTCTAGTACAAAATATTAAATGTGAACTGTAATTGAATGAAAATAAAGAAAATGTAATGACATAAATAAGAACCTTATAAGAGAGGTGGCTTGACAACCCCCTCGTGCAATGGCAGCTCGTGTGGAGCAGTGGGATGGTGATTGAACTGTGAGCCTGGTGGGAATGGGCTAAGCCCCAGCCTGGCCTCTGTGTGCCCCCCTGGCTCTACAACCCTGATGCTGCACAGGTACTGATCCCACCCTGGCCAGGACAATGGTGAAGTATGTCCTGGGCCAGAGTTTGCTCCAGAGTTCCTGAGACCAAGTGTTTGCTGCCTTCTGGCAACGGTATTCGAACCCTATAGTGAACATGTCTTGAAGGAAGACACAGTGCATCAGGAGGTGACTCCTGACTAGAAGCTCCTATCCCAGAGACTACTAACCAAGCTGCAGGTGAGGCCCTGCCCAAAAGCCTTGCTGAGACAGCCAAGGAAGCCAAGGAGAATTCAAAGGAGATAGCACTGACAGTATATAGAAGGCAAAGGACCTTGTCAGCAAGGAAGCCACCAAGCAGCAGCAGCAACAGCAGCAGCAGCAGTTTGTGTACTAGCCCAGACTCTGGTGCAGCAGCACACCAGACTATTCAGCTGCACTTCCTCTGCCCTCCCGCCTTGTGCTTTATTATTAAAAGTCAACTTCCAGCCTGATCTATTTTCTGGGTAGTGAGTTGGAAGTGGTATCTATTTGGCATCTACAGTGCATCACACACGTTACCCAAGTCTGGGCCAAGCCTGCTTCTTCCCGCATTGGATAGCTGAGGAGAGATTTGCCCAGGGTCACAGATAGCAGGCAGGCAAAGTGGTCATAGCACTTGACTGTAAATAAGCTCCATAAGAACAGGGACCTTTGTTTTGTTCTCTGGTGTGTCCCAAGTACCTGGAACAATATCTAGCACATAATAGGCACTCAATAAATATTGAATTTAATTAGCCCCCACCAAAAAAAAAACTTACAAAAAAAGAATATTACAAGCTGATCTTGCTGTCACATATAAGATTTGAAAATTCCAAAATAAATATTGTGCAAGAAAGTCCAGCAATTCTATATAATAAAGAGGTAATATGAAAATTGACTGTCATGCCCTCATAAGATGGCTGCCTGCGACCAGGCCGGCAGGGAGGGTTAGTGAGGGAAGACCAAATGAAATAACAAGCAGGCTGTATGGGGCGACTAGGCCAGTAGAGGGAGGGCTGTTGGGGGAAACCAGGCTGGTGGTGGTGGTAGGGGGGGTCAGCTAGAGGCAACCAGGCTGGCAGAGGGAAGCGGTTGGGGGTGAGGGGGGTGACTAGGACAGCAGGGGGGGGGCTGTCAGGGGCGACCAGGTTAGTGGGGGGAGCAGTTAGGAGTGATCAAGCCAGCATGCAGAGGCAGTTGGGGGTGATCAGGCCGGCAGGGGGGGTAGGGCAGTTAGGGGTGATCAGGCAGGCAGGCAGGTAAGCAATTAGGAGCCAGCGGTCCAAGATTGTGAAAGAGATGTCCAACTGCCAGTTTAGGCCCAATTTCCAGGTTCAGGCCTAAACCAGCAGTTGGATATCCCCTGAGCAGTCCTGAATTGGAGAGTGTGCAAGCTGGGCTGAGGGGACTACCTACCCCCCCATTCTGTGAACAAATTTCATGCACTGGGCCTCTAGTCTATATAAAAAAGGCTAATATGCTAAGTGTCCAACTGGTCGCTATCGATCAATCTGGGGCTCCATGATCTCCCCAAAGAGGGAGGCCCAGGCCACCAACTGGGGGCTGCAACATGTGGGCAGAACCTCCCTCTGCGGGGACATGACCGATGGCATGATCACCTTGCAAAGGGAGGTCCAGGCTACCGACTGGCAGGGCGATCCAATCAGGGGGCTCCACGATCGCCCCAAAGAAGGAGGCCCAGGCCACCGACCAGCGGGCTGAGATGGGTAGGCAGGGCCTTACTCTGTAGGGCGCAATCCATCGCGGAGCCCTGGCTGGATAGGTAGAGCCTATCTCTTTGGGGCAATCAATGGCAGAGCCCCGCAATTGATCACTCCAAAGAGGGAGCCCCATGCTACCCAGTGGCGGCAATGTGGTGGGTAGATGGGGCCCCTCTCTCCAGGGACAATCCATCATAGAGCCCTGGCCGGGTGGGCATGGCCTACCTAGCTGGAAGATCCATCAAGGAACCCCAGCTGGTTGGGCAGGGCCTACCTCTTTGGGGCAATTGATTGCAGGGCTCTTGGACTGTGAGAGAGCACAGGCCGGGCTGAGGAATACTGCCTCCCAAATGCACAAATTTCATGCACTGGGCCTCTAGTTAATTATAATAGAGTTAAAACTGTAGAACAGTTGGCAAAGAATGAATTTTTCAATTAATTATCCATACAGGAATAAAAATGAATGTTGACTCCTACCTTAAGGCAGTGATAAAAAATCAATTTCTGGTAGCTTAAGAATGTGAGGGGTGATGGCAGTAGCATGGAATGAAAGGATCCTGGGACTGTTCCTTTTAAGTAACAAGTAGGATAGCTATAATTCAACAGAAGATTCCCTGCTCAACACACAAACATATCTGAAAGTTCCACACACTGACATATTTGAAAGTGGGCACATCCAGATGAAGAGGGGGAAACAGGACAAGAAAAGGACAAGACTGCAGAGGATATCCAACCCTAGTCGTGGCCCAGGCCACCACTGTGATAGCAGTGAAAGGTCAGGGTACAACCCCCACAGAGACAGCAATCAACTGGTCCTGGCACACACTAAGGCTGAACCCAAGATAAAGGGCAGAGAAGAGGTTCATTCCACACGCTACCATCACCAAAGAAATCTACAGAGGTAGGAACCTTCCCAACCTCCTATGGCTATATATGGAACAATTTCCTCTGAAAACTAACTGAGCAACTCCTTCACAACAGGCAAATGAGGAAAATGCCCCATCAGACCAGGCAGCTCCAGAATGAAGAGGAGGAAGGAGTAGGGTGCTCACAAATGGACAGGAAGAGACATTATAGTGGTAAAACAGAACAGATTATTGGGTGCTTTGTTCGAATGCCTAAGGATCATGAGAAACCAAGAAGCTAAACACACACAAACAAATGGGTCAAACAACTGGAGGCATAAGGAGGGAAAAAAGGAAAAAAAGAACAGGTTGAACGGAAGAGAATTTTAGACATGAAAATGTTAATAATACATAGAAAAAAATAAAGCCTGTACCTAGGAAAAAAGAAAACAAAGGTATAAGTCTTTGGATTATGCAACACTGGATTATGCAATGATTTCTTAGGACACCAAAAACAAAAGTAGTAAAAGCTAAAATAAATTCAACTTCCTCACAATTAAAAACTTTTGGCCCTGGTGTGACTACCACCCAGCTATTATCTGGAAGAGCAGTTATTTACAATAGTACCTCGAGATACGAGTGCTCTAACATACAAGATTTTTGAGATACGAGCTATTTTTGCTTTGAAATACGAGCAACATTTGAGATAGGAGTAATCGCGCAGATCGGCCGGCTGCACACGACCCACCAGTTTACCGCGACTCGAGCGTCTCATAATTTCCCACGCCTCAAGGTTACGGAACGAATTAAACTCGTATCTCGAGGTACCACTGTATCTCCATCCTTATTCTCTCCCACTTAAGAGCATGCCACCACCACCATTAACCCATTAAATTCATTCATTAAATACATTAAATTCCCAGTGGGTTTCTGTCCATTTCTGACTTTTCTAGGTGTCCATTTCTGACTTTTCTGGGGGATTCCTTCTGTTTTGCATGCATGTTTTATTATTGAGGCTTAACATTATTTTGTAAAATCTTGTAGAGTCTGACCTATCAGCACTAGTTACTTTTCAAATAATTTTAAGTTTTTCTATTATTTGGGGGGCAAAGGGGCACACTAAAGTGAAGTTTCTGGCTCCAAAATAAAAATGTGAGAGCTGCCCTGGGTGGGTGGCTCAGCTGGTTAGAGCATTGTCCCATATACCAAAATCTTGTGGGTTCAATTCCCAGTCAGGGTGCATACCTAGGTTGCAGGTTCAGTCCCCAGTTGGGGCACATATGGGAAGCAATGGATCAATGTTCTTCTCTCTTTTTCTGTCCCTTTCTCTCTCTAAAAATCAATAAACATGTCCTCAGATAAGAATTTTTTTTAAATGTGAGTGCCATTTATATATGGAAGATTCAATGGACATGAGCCTACTAAGGTCCCAGAACTATCTTTTTAGTTAGGGAAATAAAGACTAACAAAGATAATTACTTGAAAGTGAATGATGATGAAAATCGGCATTACTTATCTTTAAGAATGGTTAGAATAGCAGTGGTGCAAAGGATGAATTGAGCATTGTTGAACAAAATGGCAATGAATTATGAAGACAGTACAATTTAAGTAATATTGGCAACTGAAACCATCTGTACAACCAATATTTCCCTTTGTGGCTTTGCAATAAGACCACCTGTGGTCTACACGTGGTTCTGTGCCCGAGCTTATTAGCGGACAGCAATCAGTAGCTGTGGAGGAAGATGCAGAATCAGAAGATCTTTGAAGAGGAGGAGGCTGACAACTCCCACATCATCTGGAAAGAAATCTATCTACCCCTAGAAATGGTAGCAAGTTTCCACAGATAAAAGTAAAACGTAATAATGAAGACAATGAATATAATGAGGTGGAGGAAACTGATGAAAGAACTCCAATTAAAGAAACCTATTATTATCAAACTAGAATGAAAAAGACTAAAAAATAAAACAGGAAAAACTCCTGAAATACCAAAAGGACCTCACTTTGTAGATGACATTAAATAAAAAGTTCAGGCAAATCTAGAAAAACCATATTGAACAGTCCTGGTATATTGAACCCAAAAAAGAAGAGAGAGAAATAAAGTTCATACTGAACATCATTAACAATCCGCACTGATATTTAAATATCAATCCCCTTTTCAGGATGGAAGCAATCTTACTCTTAACACTCAAAAAAACAGAAAAACTTGTACATGAATGTTATAGAAACATTATTCATATCAGCTAAAAAGTGTCCATCAACTAATGAATGAATAAACAACAGTATATATGTGCAAAATTTTATTCAGCCATAAAAAGAAGTGAACTGCTGATACAATATACAGCATGGATGAATAGTGGAATCACCTAAATGAAAGAAACACACTAAATGAAATGTCACATATATGATCTATTTATCTGAAATGTGTAAAATATGTAAATCCATTCAGACCAAAAGAGATTATTGCTTGCCAGGAGAAGAGACAAGGGGGATATAGAGAGTAATAATTGCTAATAGATATGTGGTTATTTTTCAAAGTAATAAAAATGTTCTGGAATTACATTGTGGTGATATGACTACATTAAAAGTCACTGGAATGTACACTTTAAAAGGGTCACTATAGTATGTGATTTTTTTTATTAAGATAAAAAAATCCCCACACACACCACAAATAAAGAAAAATGACAAGCCACAATATAGAAGTTATACACATCAATGACAAGAGACTTTAGGAAATACTAGAAATAATAAAATGACCAATTGAAAGAAAAAAATCCCCATATGAAACACAAATATATCATAAACAATAGAAAAGATGATCTATCTCATTCCTGATGAGGCAAAATGCAAATTAAAACCATAGTGAGAACAATTTCACATCCAACTGAAAAATATTATCAAATGAAGACAAGGCTATAACAAAATGAAACTTGTACATGCCACCAGTGAGAATGTAAAATGGTGCTGACATTTTAGCAAACTTGGTATCATCTACAATAATCAAAGATATGCACACTCTCTGGCCAAGCAATGACTTTCCTGGGCTCATGTCCTAGAAAATCTGTTTCCATGTGAACCAAAATATATAGCAATAATGTATGAAATAGCAACAAAATTAAAAACAATCCATCCAATAAGATCAAAAATAGAATGAACAAGTAAGGTTGCTATTAGCATATAATAAAATAATATAACAGAGAAAATTAATGAATGAGACTAAGAAAACTAATAACAAAAAAAATCAGAATCACAGAATAAAGTTGAAATGGATGGAAAAAAATCAACATTATCTTCTTTAAGAAGACAAACATTCATTCTTAGAATATATTAAGCAGTAAAATCAAACACTTACTTGCTTCTTTTTTAGTTTAAGGATCTGCTGCTCCACTTTAGCAATTTCTCGATCTACACGATCCATACTCTGTATTAACTCTTCTTTTGAGAGTTTTGAAGGTGAAGCATTTTGATCATCTCCACATGGTTGCCCAGAGATTGGAGAGGATGGAGCTTCATGTTTGCCTCCAAATGCTGGATCCTTTAGAGAAGAAAATTGAGAATAATTTACTTATTTTTTATTTCTTAATACATACTTTTTAATTAATTTCAGAGAGGAAGAGAGAGGGCGAGATATAAACCTCAATGAGAGAGAATCATTGATTGGCTGCCTCCTGCATGACCCACTGGGGATCTAGCCCACACCTCCTGGTTCATACTGAGTCACTCTAGCTGGGCAGAGAACAACAACTTGTTCCTCGCTAAGAGCCAATGGTAGTGTCAAGATCCTCTTAATTGAAAAAGGCAATTTTAAAATGTCAAACAATAGTCAATGGCTTCAATTCAACACCAACAGGAATCCCCAATCTGGGGTGCAGTTAAAGAAACTTTATTTAGTGCAAACAGCTCAACAGGAATACAGTGTGATTTTTAAAACAGCAAGGCTATGAGGCTGCCCTTGGGCCAAGGTCCTCTTCACTTAGGCAGTTCTGCTCTGCTCCACTGTGCTCTGCTCCAGAATGGTTCAATGTCTCAGCTCTAGCAGTAGAAACAGTCTTCAGGGGAAAGTGCACTCTGCAAGCCAAAAGGATGCTGACTTATATAGAAAGAAGTCCCTGGCCCTGGTCCCTTTTTGGTCTGTTCTCAAATGAGGACTCAGAATCCTTCCAATTTGATTGGCTCAAAGTCACTATACAGATCGATCAGAATAGAGCTGCTCTGATTGGTTGGAGCTGTACAGTTCTGAATGAATGGGGAAAATCTCAGTCCTATTGGTTGAAATAATAGAAACTCCTTCATAAGGACTGGCTCAGATGGCAGAGACACAGGCAAGCAGGCAGTTCAGTGTGGATACAGGCAGTTTAACATAGGAACTCCTTTGTAAATGTTTGCATGAGAGACCCTTGTGAGGAAATGGCTGCTAGGGTCTGTTTTGTTTTGTTGCTTGTTTCAGCCCAGTAAGCCGCAAGGAGCCCTTCATAATGGATGTACGTATTATTTTCCTTTCTGAGTTCACACAGCAGAGCCATCTGTGCTATTTCTCTATAAGGAAGTCCTACAGTAGTAATTTTTATACACACACAACCTCCACTGATGTTTATATCATTTTTATAATTCAGACATATCATTCACTTTTTGAAAAGTCTACCAGCTATATTAGAGGTAGCAGGTTGACTAACCAACCTTCAGTATAACAATACTGGGACTATACAGAATTTCTAAGGAAATAATAATGCAATCAAGACTGAGGAAGATACCAATTTCTCAGCCATTTCCTTGCAATGGTTCTTCAAAAGGTATGAGCATGTAGGCTGGAATATGGTATAAACTACAGGTGAAAATATGTGTGCATACCCAACTTAACAATTACAATATGGTCAAGAGTCCCTATCAAAAAGTTTTGAGGCTTTCCAAGAACCAATAATGAGGCACAGAAGTTAGGAAAATTACCTAGGAACTTCTGTTGCTACTATCACCTAGGCCTATCCTTATAAAGAGCAACTAACGATGCCTACACTATAGTGCATATAACATCTCTTTAGCCAAATATAACATACCATTTCACCTCAAAATCAGCAGGAAACTATAGTAGAATAAAAGCCCCTCTACTCAAAAAATACCCACCCGGTGTAGGTACATATGTGTATGCACACACGCACACATACATACTGTTAATTACCAGTCAAAGGTAAAGATATAAGCAATACTGAAATGCAAATAAATTTCAGATTAAGATATTAGTTTTCTTCAGGCTATAAAAAATATAGAATAAGCATAGTTCATAGAACTATAGTTATTCTGTCAAGAATGCCATTGGTATTTTAACATGGATTGTATTTAAAACCTGCTTATTACTTTAATCACTCTTCCAACCCATGAGCAAGGTACAGTCAAACTTCAGTTCTCAGACTGCTCCCATCTTGAACATTTCAGCTCTTCATCAAGTTGCTCACAGAAAAAAAGTCTCAGTTATTAACAAATGTTCTGGACCTGACAACCCTTTTATGCTGATGTATCAGCATGACAAAAGTGTCTTTCAGGTCATAAACAAAGAAGAGAATGCTGTGAATATTTTTGTGGAATTTTTTTTCTTTTTTTACTGGTGAAATGGATGATTAGCACAATTTTAAAACATAAAGAGGACATCAAGAGTGCTGATGTTGCTGAGGATGTGAAAGAAACAATGACCACAGGCAATTAAGGATTAGACAAACTTGTTGATTTGGATAAGTGAAATGCAGTTAGCCAGTGATAGCAGTGATATGAAAAAGCAAAGATGCTGCTTCCCTGGAATGAGGGCTGGAAGTGATTTAAGGCTAGTTAAGAAAAGAAGTGTTAATTTATAGATTAAATATACATATACTATGCTGGAAACCAAACATTATCTCACTAATAGAAAGATGTGGACAGGAGACCAGAAGGCTGGTCAACCTTAATTGCTCTGAAAGGTCAGAGCTAATCACTCATTGTTTAGTTGAAACATTGTTAGCTGAAGCATCCTCTACCTATTTGTCTTACGTAAATTTTTGTTATTGGAATTTCCTGCCTAAAGGTCATGGGTGTATCCCATAGTCTTAATAAAAGGGAGAAAAAGGCCAGAGCAAGGGGTAGTCTTTCCACTAGAGCAGTGGTTCTCAAACTTCCTAAGGCCGCAACCCTTGCATATAGTTCCTCATGTGGTGGTGACCTCCAACCATGAAATTTTGCTACTGTTATGTATCAAGATGTAAATATCTGCATTTTCCGATGGTCTTAGGCGACCCCTGTGAAAGGGTCGTTCGACCCCCAAAGGGGTCGCGACCCACAGGTTGAGAACCGCTGCACTAGAGGAAGGCTCCAGCCTGGCCCACCAATATTGCCAAATTAATATTTTCTAGTCTCTCTTATCATTTGCGTGCAGCCTCCTCCAGAACCTGAACCCTGAACCAGGAACCCTGAACCACACAGGACAAGAAAGGGGCTCCCACGATACTATATATAAGAAAGGGTACAACAAAGATCATTTGGCGGTCTGGGACAAGTTAATTCAATGTACATGATTTCTAATGGGGGGGAAAAAATCAGTTTTTGAACAAAATGCTTCTCAGTCTTCCAGAACAAATTAAGTTTGAGAACAGAGGTTCCACTATTTACCCTTACATTTATTTGTTTATTCTTCAATTTCTTCAATATCTTATAGTTTCCAGAGTATAGGTATTTCATCTTTTTAGATAAATTGGTTACTAGGTATTTTATCCTTTTTGATGGAATTGTAAATGGGACTGCTTTATTTTTTCCTTCTGATTACACATTAGTAATGTACAAAAACATAATAGATTTCTGTATATTGATTCTATATCCTGTGACTTGACTGAAATCATTCATTAGTTCTAACAGTTTTTGGTACAGTCTTTAGCGTTTTCTATATACAGTATCATGTCATTTGCAAATAATGACAATTTTACTTCTTCCTTTTAGATTTGGATACCTTTTATTTCCTGTTTTGTCTGATTGCTATGGCCTCCAATTCTATGCTAAATAGAAGTGGCGATTCTTGTCTTATTCCTGATCTTAGAAGTTTTCAACTATTTACTATTGAGCATATTAGCTGTGGGTTTGCCATACATATCCTTTATTATGTTGAATTATGTTCCTTGTATATCCACTTTGTTGAGAGTTTTTACCATAAAAGGATACTGAATTTTGTCAAATTCTTTTTCTGCATCTATCCTTTATTTTGTTAATGTGATTATATCAAGTTGACTGATTTACAAATGTTAAACCATCCTTTATCCCTATGAATAAGCTTTTAAGATTCCTTTCTGCTAAAAGTTCCATAACTAGTTATTACATTTGAAGCAATTTATTCAGTCATGGAAGAAGACCTAATATATTTTTTAAATGCCACAAAATACTTCTTTTATATCCATAAACTATAATACAGATATTTTGTATGATGAGGAGGGTATCAAAACTTCCCCAAGTTTAGCTCATTTCTAGCTTATGACAAAGAGCTTTTCCCCACCCAACTTATTTTGTAAATTTTGACATTTATATAACAGTTGAAAATTGAGTATGATAGATATTTATGCTTCATCTAGATTCACTAGTTAACATTTTGTTTTCTCTCCTACACATACATACACACCTACCCTTTTTTACCTTGGCTCACCTATGTGAAAATAAATTGCAGACAATCACTATCTCTTAAATCATTTTTCACTGCATAAAAATCCAAAGAAAATATGTGGAAAGGGCTTTTCTTCGTAAAGGTAAATAAACTAACTATAAGCAAGAGATTTGCTTATAAAAAGAGGGAGTAAGATATTAATGTATAATAGTAAAGGAGTTTATGTCTTAAGAGTTGTAAAGAATTAGTTTATTCCCTCTAAAATAAATATTTATTCAGTTCCTACTAAGTACCAGGTTTAATGATAAGCAAAATGGATAGTTTAAAAAAAAGGTAAACTCTTTGCTTAATCCCTTCACCATTTTCTCCTGGCCCTGAAACTCCCCTCCCCTCTGATAACTGTCAGTCTGTTCTCTATCTATGGGTCTGTTTCTGTTTGTTTATATTATTCATTAGATTCAATACATGAGTGAAATCATATGGTACTTGTCTTTCCCTGACTGGCTTACTTCACTTCGCATAATACCCTCTAGATCAGTGGTTCTCAACCTTCCTAATGCTGCGACCTTTTAATATAGTCCCTCATGTTGTGGTGATCCCCAATCATAAAATTATTTTTGTCGCTACTTCATAACTGTAATTTGCTACTGTTATGAATCTTAATGTAAATATCTGTGTTTTCTGATGGTCTTAGGAGACCCTGCTAGCTGTTCTCAATCCACAGGTTGAGAACCACTGCTCTAGATACATCCACACTGTCGCAAGTAGTAAAAAAACAAACAAACAAACAAAAACAGCCCTAGCTGGTTGCTCAATGGTTAAAGCATCAGCCCATAAACTGAAGGGTCACAAGTTAGATTCTAGCCAAGGGGCACGTACTGCGATTTCAGGTTCAATCCCCAGCCCCAGGTGGATGCGTGTGGGAGTCAACCAAACAACGTGTCTCTCTATCACATCGATGTTCCTCTCTCCGTGTATCTCCCACTCACTCCCACTCTCTTTAAAAATCAATAGAAAAAAATATCCTCGGGTGAGGATTAATAAAAACAAAGAATAAAAAGCCTCATAGACAGACAACAGCATGATGATTAACAAAAGAAAAGTGGGAGGGTGTGGGGGGTGAAAGTAGAAGGTATACAGGGAATAAATGGTGATGGAAGTAGACCTGAGTTGGAGTGGTGAACACACAATACAATATACAGATGATGTATTACAGAATTGCACACCTGAAACCTATAATTTTACCCCAATGTCACACCAATACATTTAATTTAAAAAAAAAGATAAACACACCAACAAAATAAAGGCATAATAAACAAAATACATTTCATTAAAGAAAGACAAATAATAAACACAAAGAAGTTTGATCTCAGTAGAACCTTCTGATAAATACACATTATTTGAAATGTCACAAAATATAGCTGCATATTAAAATTAGTTATCTCTTGCCAAAACCAGTTTGGCTCAGGAGATAGAGCATCAGCCTGTGGACTGAAAGGTCCCAGGTTCAATTCTGGTCAAGGGCACATACCTTGGTTGTACGGGCACATCCCCAGTAGGAGGTGTACAGGAGGCAGCTGATCGATGTTTCTCTCTCATCTATGTTTCTAACTCTCTATCCCTCTCCTTCCCTCTCTGTAAAAAATCAATAAAATATATATTTTTTAAAATAGTTATCTCCAAGATATAGAATTACAGGTAACTTTTTACTTGTATTTGCAAGTCTCCTAAAGATTTTATTTTTTTATATTAGAAAAAAATGTTTTTTCTTTATAAATCTACTTAATCAATACCTAAACAGTATCTTGTCCCATGTTGCTAGTTAAAAAATTTCAGGAGGAATCCAAGATGGCGGCATAGGTAAACACCTACACTGCTGCCTTGCACAACAATTTCAAAACTACAGCTAAAAGACAGAACAGACATCATCCAGAACCACAGGAAAGCTGGCTGAGTGGAAGTTCTACAACTAGAGGGAAAGAGAGTGGCTCACGGAGACCCAGAGGAGCTGCAAAAAGCTGAGGTACGGAGACACGTGAGGAGAAAGCGGGTGCCGGACTGCCTGGCTGGCTTTCTCTGGCAGGAGGGAAACGGAGACTCTCAAAGGCATTGAACCCCTTATCCTACGACACTAAACCCCAGATCCAGCCGAAACTCATACGGGGGGAGTTTGGGCTGTGAAAAGGGAGAAGTGCACGGAAATTTAGGGGAGTCGCAAAAGATCAAAGGGCTGGTGGTGCGCATGGCACTGCGCGCAGGACAGACTGCTGATTGTGCCGCTGGCTTTCGCCAGTGGGCGGGAGACAGACCTTCCCAACTGTGCCACTTCTAACTTCACTAAACCCGTTTCGGACAAAACCCTGGAGACCTAGACTCGTGTGGTCCTGGTGCGCAGGGGAGCTGGAAAGGCAGCGGTTAGAGGCACTGCAGGTGCGCACACAAGGACCGCTCCAGCCATTACCCAGTCATGTGAGACTCAGGGGCCGTGGAGGGCGGGGCCGACTGGAAGGCAAGGCGGTCCCTTAAGCCCTGAGACTCCACCCCTCCCAAGCTCCACAAAGGCTTCTTCGGCTTTGCACATCTGGTAACATAAAGCTGAATTCAACATAGAAGTTTTCCCCCGGCATAGTGAAACTGCCGAGACAAGGGAAGGGATCACAAACAAAAGAAATGGAGGGAAAAAAACGACTGGATATAGAGTTCAAAACCACGCTTATAAGGTTTTTCAAGAATATGCTAGAAAAGATGGATAAATTTAGTGAGACCCAAGAGGAGATGAAAAAGGTCCAACTAAAGATGAAAAAAGACCAACTAGAAATTAAACATACACTGACTGAAATAAAAACTATTATACAGAGTCCTAAGAGCAGACTAGAGAAAGGCAAGGATCAAGTCAAAAATTTGAAATATAAAGAAGCAGAAAACATTCAACTGGAAAAGCAAGAAGAGAAAAGAATCCAAAAATGTGAAGATAATGTAAGGAGCCTCTGGGACAGCTTCAAGCGTACCAACATCAGAATTGTGGGGGTGCCAGAAGAAGAGAGAGAGCAAGATACTGAAAACCTATTTAAAGAAATAATGACTGAAAACTTCCCACATCTGGTAAAAGAAATGGACTTACAGGTCCAGGAAGCACACAGAACCCCAAATAAAAGGAATCCAAAGAGGACCATACCAAGACACATCATAATTAAAATACCAAGAGCAAAAGACAAAGAGAGAATATTAAAAGCAGCAAGAGAAAAACAGTTCATTACCTACAAGGGAGCACCCATAAGACTGTCAGCTGATTTCCAACAGAAACGATGCAGGCCAGACGGGAGTGGCAAGAAATATTCAACGTGATGAACAGCAAGAACCTACAACCAAGAATAATCTATCCAGAAAAGCTATCATTCAGAATTGAAGAGCAGATAAAGAGCTTCACAGAGAAGAAAAAGCTAAAGGAGTTCATCAACTCCAAACCAGTATTATATGAAATGCTGAAAGGTACTCTTTTAGAAGAGGAAGAAGAAAAAGGTAAAAGACAAAAAATTATGAACAACAAATACATATCTATCAACAAGTGAATCTAAAAATTAAGTGAATTAAAAATTTGATCAACAGAATAAACTGGTGAATATAATAGAATCAGGAGCACAGAAAGGGAGTAGACTGATAATTCTAAGGAGGACAAAAATCATAAAACATCAAACAGACTGTGAAATTACAGTAGAAAGATTAAAGTTAGGTGAGGTAGATAAGTGATCAATCAAAGGACTTGTATGCATGCATATAAGCATAACCAATGATCACAGACACTGGGGGGTCGGGGTATGCCTGGGAGGGAGGAGGGGCAATGGGGAGATATGTATAAAAAATTAATAAAAATTAATTAAAAAATTAAAAATAAATTAAAAATAAATTAAAAAACTACAAAAAAAATTTCAGAAGATTATTTAAAATTTAATTTAAATTTAGGAAAATTATGGTAGTCTTGAGTACCTCTGATCACATTTTACAGTCCAGCAAGCCAATAGAAAATGCTTGAGAGTTATTTAATAGCATTTTTTCTTTGTAACAGTCCTCAGATTGTTTTCATTTACTAAAAAGTCTGAAGTACTGACTTCAAAAGTCTGGAACAATAAATCTGTGGTTTTTCGTTTTATTTAATGAAATTCTTACCTTCACATAGCACTAACCTTCAAAGACTGGTGTAACTGGACCTCATTTTAGGCATGGTGCCTGAATTCAACTAAATAAATATCAGAGACTGACAGTTCCACAGAGTAAGGGAGCAAATATTTACCTTCTTTGTATCTGCAGAAGACCTTAACCCTTCTGGCAGCATGTGCACTAAAGGTAAGACCGTGGCACTGACACGCTGGAAATGGGAATCAGAAACTTGCTCCAAACGTGGTCTCTTGGTTTCCAGTGAATCATGATCCACTGGGGACGGGCCTGGGTGAAACTGTTCATATCCAGGTCTCCTTTCTTGAGGCCTAATACATACAAAGAAAATAAACACTTAAAAATTTTTAAGTGATGTAAAACTTCCTACTAATGTCCCTGGTTGGACTTTGAAATAAATGAAAAAATTAGCTTACTTCCAGAATGAATCCCTGTTCCCTCCTCCCCACAGCAGAATATATATATAACTCACTATAAAATATTATAATTTCCTATTGAATTCCAGTAGAAAAATATTCTGCAACAGATCTGGAAGTGCCAGTGGTAAAGAAGTGAAAGATGTAGTAAAATATTTCAATTTAGCCCAGCCAGTGGCTCTGTGGTTGAGCATCGACCTATGAACCAGAAGGTTATCTTTCAATTCCCAGTCAGGGCATAAACCCGGGTTATGGGCTTAATCCCCAGTAGGGGGCATTAAAGAGGCAGCCAATCAATGATTCTCTCTCATCATTGATGTTTCTATCTCTCTCTCCCTCTCCTTTTCTCTCTAAAATCAATAAAAATATATTATTTTTAAAAAAGATTGCAATTTACAGAAAATTTAAAGTTGCTGAAGAATATCTATAAAATAATATATTTCAACCTGTAATTATTGAATTCAGTATAATCTAGATTAGAATAACACCATTCTTAACCTATAAAACACACACACACACACACACACACACACACACACACACGCACACACACGCGCGCAAAAAAACCCCCACAAATCTAGCCTTGGCTGGGTGGTGCAGTTGATTGAAACATCATCCTGTACAACAATGGGTTGGGGGTTGATTTCTAATTAGGGAACATACCTAGGTTGCAAGTTCGATCTCCAGTTGGGGTGTGTTCAAGAGGTAACCAATTGATGTTTCTCTCTCACACACACACACTGATGCCCCTTCCCCCACTCCCTTCTCTCTTCAAATGACTTGAATTGTGAGGTATTATGAAGACTCAAAGAAAAGTCTCTTAACTAGAAATGCAACACTATTTTAAAGATATAATTCTGACCTTCCCAGACATGTATTCTGTTTAGTTTCCCCAGTACATAAGTGTTTTGAAGGTCAGGAATCTGATTTTGATTTCTTGAAATAATGTACCATGCAGAGTACTACAGATGAGTATTTTGATCATTTGACTTTTCATTTTCTACCAACATATTTACAGAAGTGATATTTTACTTTATGGCCAAACTTTAAAAAGAAATGTCTCAAAAATAACATTTTCTAGGAGTACCACAATATGCTTGTTTTTTATGCTTGTAAGAGAGAAAATACCACAGTGATTATGCCTTCCTCTAATGTCTCCATAACACTTAGTCTCATCTCTCAGACTGAAGAAGGTGTAAGAACAATGAGAATGTAAAGCTTTGTCTCCTGGTAACACATTTCTGCTGAAGATTACATTTTACAAACATTTTTATCTTCTTGACATTTTATCTTCTTTCCATAGGCTCAAAAAAACAACATTTCATTAAAATGATCATCACTGCATTTCATTTTTTAGGACAGATGATGAAATAAGCCCTGAGGTCCATAAAATGATAATACTTCAAAAACTTGAAATCTCATATAAGATATAAAATCTCATTATCTTCTTAAAATGCACAATGACATCACAAAAAAATAGTGAAGTAGGAAGCTACTTGTACTCAATATAGTATTGAGGGTTGTAAAACCACTAGACAAGAAAAATAAGCAAAATGCACCCAACATGGAATGGAAGAAGTATTTCTCTTTGCAGATGGCATGGTTTCATATCTAGGTAACTCCAAAGAACATAGAGACAGATAAAAAACTGTTAGAGCTAATAAATGAGTAGAGCAAAATTACAGGATACAAAGAAACATGGGAGAATCAGTTTTTGCTTTTGTAATACATTTTAAAATATATTTTATTGATTTCAGGGAGGAAGGGAGAGAGAGGGAAAGACAGAAACATCAATGATGAAAGAGAACCATTGATCAGTTGCCTCCTGCACGTCCCCTACTGGAGATTAAGCCCACAATTTGGCATGTGTCCCAACTGGGAATTGAACTGTGATCTCCTGGCTGCTCAATCACTAAGTCACACTGGCTGGGCCAAAAATCAGTTTTATTTCTATACATTAGCAATAAATAATCTGAAATGACATTAAGGAAAGCAATTCAATTTATAACATTTAAAATAATAGAATAGGAATAAATTTGACCAAGAAGGCTCAAGACCTACAGCTTGAAAAACACAAAACACTGCTGGGAGAAATTAAGGAAAACTTAAATAAATGATAAGACATCATGAATTGAAAGATTTAAGACTGTTAAGATAACAATACTATACAAAGCTATCTACAGCAAGCATGTCAAACTCACAACATGGGCCGCATACAGCCCACAACCAATATTTTTGCAGCCCAGCTAATATAACAGTATGTAAGAAACGTTTTAATAAATATTTTGTAACTTAATTTTACAATATCCTGTTACACATAATGAACTACAACGTTCGCTAATGACTCATTACTATAATTGTGTTGCATTCATTTTCCTTACTCGCCTTACTCGCACACGCACCATTTCTCTCTACTAATACCAGCAGCAAATAATTTAGCAGCTGACTGCCACGACATTAGTCTTAGACTGACTTATTTAGTGTGCACAATAGGAAATATTTCACTTTGGGAGAACAAGAAAAACAGGTTTATTTGCATTACCCTTATTAATTTGTGCAGTTATTCAATGTCTGGTAAGTTAATGTTCAAGAAAAAATGCTTAATTTTTATTAAAATGTTCTATTATTTTATGTTAATGATTACTCATTTATTTCAGCCTTTTGTATTCAGCATGTCTCTATTAAAATAAACCTATGTTTCTATGAAAACTGAAGCTTTTTTTTGTATTTTTTGCGGCCCTCAGAAACTTAAACCTTGTTTTGGCGTGTTTTGTTTTGTTTTGTTTTTGGAGAAAGAGAAAAACCCATCATAAAATTCATATAAAATCACAGGGGAATCCAAATAGCCAAAACAATTTTGGAAAAGAAATACAAAGTAATAACTGACATCACAGAAATACAGAGGATTATAAGAAAATATTACAAACAACTATATGCCAACAAATGGTACAATCTGGAATGGGTAAACTAGAAACAAACTATCATCCAAGACTGTATCAAGAAGAAACAGAAAATTTTAAGAACTATAACCAGCAAAATCAAAGCAGTAATCAAACAATTCCCAACAAACAAAAGTCCTGGACTGAATGGCTTCACAGGTAAATTTTACCAAATATTCAAAGAAGAACTAACACCTATCTTTCTCAAACTAGTATAAAAAATTTCAAAAAAAAGGGGAGACTCACAAGCTTATTTTACAAGGCCAATATTATCCTAATTCTGAAACTAGATAAAGACACTCACTACAAAGAAAGAACATTATAGGCCAATATCTCTGATCAACATAGATGCAAAAATTTTCAACAAAGTATTAAGAAACTGAATTCAGTAATACATTAAAAAGATCATACACCATGACCAAGTGAGATTTATTCCCAAGATAAAAGACTGGTTCAATATCGACAAATTAATTAATGATATATCACATAAACAAAAGATTAAAATCATATGACCATATCAATATATGCAGAAAAAGCATTTGACAAAAACTACCATCCATTTCTGATAAAAAAAATTTTTAGCAAAGTGACAATAGAGAGAGCATACTTCAATATACAACAAACACATACTGAAAGGGGGAAAACTAAAAGCATTCTTTTAAGATCACGAACAAGACAGGAATGTCCACTTTCACTAACCTTATTCAACACTAGAGGCCCGCTGCACAAGATTCGTGCACTGGCGAGAGGTGGAGAGGTGGAGAGGTGGTGGTGCAGAGGGCAGGGCGGTCCCTCAGCCTGGGACCCCTAGGGAGGGATGTCTGCCTGTCAGCTTAGGCCTGATCCCCCTGGCCACTGAGCCTAAGCCAGCAAGTGGACATCTCTCTCACAGTCCAGGCTCTTGCAGTCCAGGACCCCTTGGCTCCTTAATGCCTGCCTACAACAGAAGCCAGAGAAGCTCCCACTACTGCTGCTGCACGTACCAGCCAGCTAGCCGTGAGTCCGGCTTCTGGCTGAACAGCGTGACCAGGAGGCAGCTCCTGCATTGAGCATCTGCTCCCTGGTGGTCAGTGCATGTCATAGCAACCAGTCATTCTGCAGTTTGCTCAATTTGCATATTAGGGTTTTATTATATAAGAGAATAGTACTGGAAGTTCTGGCCACAACAATCAGACAAGAAAAAAAAGGGCATCCAAACTGAAAAGAAAGAAGTAAAACTGTCATTATTTGCATATGACCTGATACTTTATATAGAGAATTCTAAAAATTCCACCAAAAAACTACGAGAACTGATAAATGAGTTCAATAAACTAGCAGGATACAAAATAAATATTCAGAAATGAATTTCATTTTTCTAGAACCATAATAAACTATCAGAAAAGGAAACTAAAGAAACAATACCATTTACAATTGCATAAAAAACAACAACTTGGGAATAAATTTAAGCAGGGAATTAAAAGACTAGTGCTTGAAGAAGTATATATCCATGCTCATAGACAGAAAGAAGTAACATCATTAAAATGTTAATGATGTTAACATTAACAATCAATTGACTAAACACAATGCCTATCAAAATCCAAATGGATATTGTTCTTCTCAGTTTTCATAGTTCCTCGTTCACTATAACAATCTATATCTTAAATCTAGATCAGGCGCAGGGAACCTTTTTCTGCCAAGGCCATTTGGATATTAACAACATCCAACTTAAAAATTAGCCTGCTATATTTGGTCAAACATTTAATTAACTCACCCCTAATGCCTTGGCAGGGCCAGACCAGATGTGTATGGGGGCCTTATATGACCCTCAGGCCAGATATTCCCCGCCCGATTTAGATCCTCCCCAACCATCCTAGATACATCTCCACCTGGATGTTTCATGGGTACCCTAAACTTAATTCATACCAACTCAAGGTATCTTTCATTGTAGCTCTATCCTTAATCTCTATCACAATTGTTGGAACCAACAACTACCAACAAGTTGGAAACCTAAGATCCATCATGTTTACTCCCTCATCTTTGCCAACTGCCAAGTCTTGGAAGTCTTAACCTCTTCATTTACTGGTGTGTCTCGTCTTCATTTCAATTACATTGTCCTATCTTATGCTCATATTGTCTCTTTCTCTTGATCATATGGTAAAACAAACGTGTAAGGTCCTTTATGTGTTCACTGTTGCATCTTATCTTTCCAAATTTACTCTCCACAAAACAGCCAGAAGTAATATATCAAAAACAAGCATCCAGAATTAGGTTAAGGGCCAAGCTCCTCAATATAGTACATACTTAGAACCAGGGTCACTCACTGCTGGCCTGCATAGAGATTCTGTTTGAAATTTCGGTAAGTAAGGCAACCTTCTCGTGTACAGGGCCCAGCTAACTGCCTGAGCTTTATTTCAACCCTCAGTTGTCCCCTCAAATAGGCACCATTGCTCAGGACACAACTTATAAAAGCTAACTTCCAAGTACTACATTTCACTTGTGAGATTTACCAAAGCCAGAAGGTGAAATGCACCCAGTGCTGCAGGACACCAGACAATTAAGACAAACAGAGCATGGAAAGCTCTCTTTCCATTAAAAAATCAGATTTTTCCCATTTTAGTTTGCTGTTCCTTTTTAGAACAAAACCATGGACACATTAATAAGTAAATATATAACTTAACATTTAAAATGTCAAAAAATTCAAATGAACTATGAAAATCTTTGTGAAAACAATTACAATTATATATTGGGAGTCCTGATGAAGCTAAACATGAAATGTGCATTTTGAATTAACATTTTTGCCTTGTAAAAACTAACACCCGAAAAAGATGGCGGCATAGGTAAACACCTACACTGCTGCCTCACACAACAATTTCAAAACTACAACTAAAAGACAGAACGGACATCATCCAGAACCACAGGAAAGCTGGCTGAGTGGAAGTTCTACAGCTAGAAGGAAAGAGAGGGGCTCACAGAAACCCAGAGGAGCTGCAAAAAGCTGAGGTACGGAGACGTGCGCGCTGAGAGAGCGGGTGCCGGAGTACCTGGCTGGCTTTCTCTGGCGGGAGGGAAACGGAGACTCCCACTGCATTGAACCCCTTATCTTACGACACTAAACCCCAGATCCAGCCAAAACTCATACGAGGGGAGTTTGGATTGTGAAAAGGGAGAGGTACACGGAAACTTAGGGGAGTCGCAAAAGATCAAAGGCCTGGTGGCACGCACGGCACTGCGTAGAGGACAGACTGATTGTGCCGCAGGCTTTCGCCAGTGGGCAGGAGACAGACCCTCCCAACAGTGCCACTTCTGACTCCGCTAAGCCCCTGTTTCAGGCGAAACCCGGAGGACCTAGACTCGTGTGGTCCTGGTGCGCAGGGGAGCCGGAAAGGCAGCGGTCTAGAGGCACTGCCGTCGCGCAAGCACAAAGACCACTCCAGCGATTAGCCAGTCACGTGAGACTCAGGAGCAGTGGAGGGCGGGGCCGACTGGAAGGCAAGGCAGTCCCTTAAGCCCTGAAACTCCACCCCTCCCAAGCTCAACAGAGGCTTCTTCGGTTTTGCAAGTCTGGTATCATAAGGCTGAATTCAACAAAGAAGTTTTCCCGGCATAGTGAAAATGCCGAGACAAGGGAAGGGATCACAAACAAACAAAATGGAAGGAAAAAATACGACTGGATATAGAGTTCAAAACCACGCTTATAAGGTTTTTCAAGAATATGCTAGAAAAGAGGGATAAATTTATCAAGTCCCAAGAGGAGATGCAAAAGGACCAACTAGAGACACTGACTGAAATAAAAAATATTATACAGAGTCCTAACAGCAGATTAGAGGAAGGCAAGAATCAAGTCAAAAATTTGAAATATAAAGAAGCAGAAAACACTCAACTGGAAAAGCAAAAAGAGAAAAGAATCCAAAAATGTGAAGATAATGTAAGGAGCCTCTGGGACAGCTTCAAGCATACCAACATCAGAATTGTGGGGTGCCAGAAGAAGAGAGAGAGCAAGATACTGAAAACCTATTTAAAGAAATAATGACTGAAAACTTCCCCCATCTGGTGAAAGAAATAGACTTACAAGTCCAGGAAGCACACAGAACCCCATATAAAAGGAATCCAAAGAGGACTACACCAAGACACATCATAATTAAAATACCAAGAGCAAAAGACAAAGAGCGAATATTAAAAGCAGCAAGAGAAAAACAGTTCATTACCTACAAGGGAGCACCCATACGACTGTCAGCAGATTTCTCAACAGAAACGATGCAGGCCAGACGGGAGTGGCAAGAAATATTCAACGTGATGAATAGCAAGAACCTACAACCAAGAATAATCTATCCAGCAAAGCTATCATTCAGAATTGAAGCGCAGATAAAGAGCTTCACAGATAAGAAAAAGCTAAAGGAGTTCATCAACTCCAAACCAGTATTATATGAAATGCTGAAAGGTACTTTTTTAGAAGAGGAAGAAGAAAAAGGTAAAAGACAAAAAATTATGAACAACAAATACATATCTATCAACAAGTGAATCTAAAAATTAAGTGAATTAAAAATTTTGATCAAAAGAATAAACTGGTGAATATAATAGAATCAGGAGCACAGAAAGGAAGTGGACTGATCATTCTCAGGGGGAAAGGGGTGAGGGGTATACAGGGAGAGACTGGACAAAAATCATACACCTGTGGATGAGATCAATGGGAGGGAGGTAAGGGTAGAGGGAAGGGTAAGAGCTGGGTGGAGGGGTGGTGTGGAGGGGAAAAAAGAGAAACAAATGTAATAATCTGAATAATAAAGATTTAATTAAAAATAAATAAATAAATAACTTCAAAAAAAAACAAAAAACCCTAACACCCATAGAATGTTGCAGCCAATTTGGAAACAATCTGGTAATTTCTCAAACAGTAAAAAAATCTTACACGTTCGTTTTACCATATGATCAGACAATTCTACTGCTAGTTAAATTACTAAGAGAAAGGAAAATAAATGCCATATAAAAATTTGTGTATGAATGTGCATAGCAGCATTATTCATAATAGTTAAAAAGTGAAAACAAAATATCAATTGATGAATGGATAAACAAAGTGAGTATCTAAAAACAGAAACAAAAAACAAGAACACCAGATTTTCATAATAAAAATGATGTAGACTTTTAAACATAAAAGTTCCTATATTTTACTGACTTTCATTTCTTTTTTTCTTTTTTTTAATTTATTTTTTACAGAGAGGAAGGGAAAGGGACAGAGAGTTAGAAACATCAATGAGAGAAAAACATCAATCAGCTGACTCCTGCACACCCCCAACTGGGGATATGCCAGCAACAAAGCACATGCCCTTGACTGAAATCGAACCCGGGACCTTTTAGGCTGCAAGCCAACGCTCCATCCACTGAGCCAAACTAGTTTTGGCAGTGACTTTCATTTCTTAATACCATCTTCAAATATCTTTAAGCTCTGGCCAGTGTTCTCAATGATTAGCGCATCAGCCTGTGCACCACAGAATCTCAAGTTCAATTCTGGGTCAAGGGCACGTATCTTTGTTGCAGGTTCACTCCCCAACCTTGGTTGGGGGCCATGCATAGGCAACCAATCAATTCTCTCTATCTCTCCCTTTCCCTTCTACTATCTCTTAAAAAAAAAAAAAAATCAATGGAAAAAATATCCTCAGGTGAGGGTTAACAAAACAACAAAAGAATCACAAATAGTATGTTTTTAAGGATATTAGTTTTATTTTTTTAGATATGAGAAAAAAATAAAATGTAATAAAGCTTAAAATGGAAAGAACTGCTGCTATATACCAAATAAGCGCTTCTTTTATCACAAGAAAAGTAGTTCCTAAAAAATTCCTGTTAAAGGATAAGGAAAACATTATAAAAACCATTAAAAAGGTTAAATTTTAGCCCTGGCCCATGTTTCCCAGTTGTTGGAGCATTGGCCTACAAACCAAAGGGTAGCAGGTTCACTTCCAGTCAAGGGCATGTACCTGGGTTGCAGGTTCAGTCCCAGCCCCAGTTGGGGTGCAAGGGGCAGGCAACCAAGCAATGTGTTTCTCTCTATCTATCTATCTCTCTACTCTATCTCTCTCTCTCCCCGCCACATACACATACCCTCCCTTCCTTTCTACTCTCCCTAAAAAACAATGAATGGTACAATATATATACATATATATACATATATATATGTATATGTATATGTATGTGTGTGTGTGTGTGTCTGTGTGTGTGTGTATATATATATATATATATATATCCATCCATCCATCCTCAGGTGAGGATTAACACAGCACTTAGAACCAGGACCACTCATTGCTGGCCTGCAAAAAACAAATAAAATTTTATTTAACATTTCCATTATAAAAGTACCAACTCACTCCAACCACACTTTTCAAATTCATACCTTTATACATTCTATCAATATTTACCATACCTCTAAGTGGGGTAGTTATATTCTTTTTACTTTGTCAAGATTATTGACATTTTGTAATAAAACCATAATTCATCTAGATGTCTCATATGGACTTTCTACTTAAATGGGTTTATGGCATCTATTCTCTGTTTAGTTAGATCCCATCATCTACTAGAAATTGTTTTTAAAAGTTTTAGATGTTCAGTGTTTTCATGTCTAAGAATGTCTATTGCTTTTATTCTTGAACATGTCTGGCATAATATTCTTAGATCTCAATTTCTTTTTTCTGAAAATGTTGTAGCTATTATTCTACTATCTTCTGTCACTATAGAAGTTTGCTTACTGGATTCCTGATTATTTTACTTATCCTTGAACTTTAATAAGATAACAGGATCTATCTTGATATTGATCACTCTGTGTAATTTTTCCTAGAGACAGGTATGTCTTATCAACTTTCTTTACAAGGAAAAGAAATGGATTATTTTATTATTAATTTTTTTCCCTTCACCATGTTTTTCATCTCAGAAACACATGCTCATATGATCATTGGGTGGTTTTAATTTTTCCTTCAGATTAAACAGTTTCTTTCAAATTGCTTTCATCTTTGTCCTTTTCTTCTGCATTCACTCTTATTATCTTACAACTTTCTTCCATAACCTATTTTAATTGTGTTTCGCCTCATTTTATGTTAAGTTTATAGTGATGAGCTTGGCACTGAGATGTCCAATCTTCCATTTTATCTAATTTGGCTGTTTTCTGTTTTGAATACCTTATTATTAATTTTAAACTAATGGCCCAGTGCACTGACTCATGCACATTGGAAGAATTAATTAGAAGAAATATTTTAATATTGCTATTCACCCTTTCTCTATAATAGAAAGTAACAACCAAATTCACAATCAACAATGACAGATCAAAATACACACATGCAATTGGCACCAACAAGAGCTTTATATGATTTGCACATGCACAAGTCAACTTAGCCTTTTATAGATACAGAATAAACTTGCTTAATTAGACCTGCTTTCTGATTTAGCTAAACTTTTTCCAGCCCAGTGAAGTACCTCAACCTTTCTTTCAGGTAATTGTCAGCAACACAGCTGTAAATATCAACACAAAGCAGATTATAATTGTAGATCACGCAGGGAGAACAAAGGGTAAAATATTTAACTGCAGCAGTGTTTGACTATATTCTGCACAGTGAGAAAACCTGAAGTCATTTTCAAGGTCCACCATTTCTTACTTCTTTTCAATCAGTTTCTAAACTTTTTAAATCTCCATTTTCCAGCTAATGAAAATAAAAGAGGATTCCACCAAGGCTCCTATCTACCTACTCCAGGACTTCTATGAGGATCAAATGAGATGAGGCATGGTAAAACGCTTCACAGACATTTGGTTAAAGTATGAAATGTTTGCACCTGGCTATAAAGCAAGTCATATGCCTGGACTGAAGAAACTGCAAGGAGGCTAGTCATTGCCATGTGACATCATTACCAGGCACCCACAGCTACTGTTTCTGGGCTGGGCTGTAGGCCGCATTGTTCTCCATGAGGTCTTGGCAGCATTGGCTGCAATTTGTTGGGCTCTGAGTGGTGACGGGGCCTATGTTCCACTTAGGCAAAGCCGAGTGTTGCTTTGTGGGCGCCAGGTCTGTGGTGCCCTTTCTCTGTAAATGACGAGTGTGCAATATGGTAGCTCCTGCGTTGAGTGTCTGCCCTTTGGTGATCAATGCACATCATAGCGACCAGTTGGACACAGTGTATTAGCCTTTTGTATATGGAGATTCTTCTATAGTGCATAGCACTCGTGTGGTATGTTCTTTTTGTCTTCTTACATGCAGAGGTCTTTGGGACATACTGTACTGCTTATTAATTTTCTTTTCCAAGGATATGTTTGCCCTGTTCATGGCATCCTTTACCCTTCTATTCAAGTATAACATGGGCAGCTCCTCTCAGACTTTCTCTTTGGTGTGGAATAGAATACCTGGGTTTTCCTTGCTCATCTCTACTTTGCCCATCATGTGTCTGTTTATAGATGGAGGACTGGGTATGGCTTTCTAGATACTTTTCTATAGCCTGAGGGAACAGGAAAAGAGCAAAGTAAGGGAAACCTTGGTTGAAGCTGCCAGAGTCTTTGGTAAGAATCCTGGCCACTCTACCAGACATGTGAGCAGTTCTGATAGTTTTGGCTCACTGATTTAGAAAACCACACACTTTGATAGCCCTTCCTGCAGTATGGCATATGAGGATTCCCAAACAAACCACCCAGACTTAAATTTTCTCAAATTGAAGATTATTCATGAGAAATTCTAGGACTTTACTGATCCTCTTTCTTCCTTCAACACTGCTTCTTGAGTAAAGAAATAGGGACTAGAAAGCCAAGTGATGCAATATTCTTCTAATTCCTTCCTTAATTGCCACTCTTCCAAGTTTATGGCAGTGGCTATGTCTTTCCTTCTTTATAAAGGGGGCATTTTTAGCTCCTTTTTAAAAAGTTATTTTTTTTTAATTTGTTAAAAATTGGGGGAAGAGTGATCTGAATTCTCTCTACAACCTTCACCAAAAAATGTATTTTCAAATAACTTTAAACATGACTAAATAATTTCAAGCCTTTTATCACCTCAAAACTGAAACAGTAAATTTATTTTTAAAATCGAAAGTCAGGTTCTTTATAAAATTGCTAGAACCAAGACAGCAATTTAATATAGGTACTTACTATATTTCAAAATATTTTATATTAAGAGTAAGAATGAAGTCAAAGATAGCAGAGATGATAAGGCTCTAGGGAAAATGAATATCTAACATCTAAAGGGCCAATATTATCTGATCAAATACTTACCATCCTTTGAGGGCAAGGTCATTAAAACACTAAGATTTGAAGAGCCTAAATCAGTGATTTGCAATCCTGACTACAAATGAGAATAACCTGGGAAATTTTAGACGTAAGGGAATGCCTGGACCCAATCCCAGATACCGATTTAATGAAGTTGACCCTTGAATAAATACAGCAGTTAGGACATGCAGTAGAAAATCCACTATAACTTAAGTTGGCCCTGGCATATGCAGAGTCCCAATAGCCAGTTGACCCTTGAACAACTGGGATTTGAACTCATAGGTAACTGGACTGCGGTCAGCTGAACTGTGTCAACTGAAAAAAATCCGTGTGTAAGTGAATCTGCAAAGGTCAAACCCTTGTTGTTCAAGGGAACTTGTATTCTGAAATGACACTTGGGCATCAAGTTTTATTTATTTATTTGTTTATTTATCTATGCAACTATCTATTTAATATCTTTATTGATTTCAGAGAGGAAGAGAGAGGCAGAAACATCAATGATGAGAGGGAATCATTGATCAGCTACCTCCTGCACACCCACACTAGGAATTGAGCCTGAAACCCAGGCATGTGCCATGACCAAAAATCAAACAGTGACCTCCTGGTTCATAAGTTGACACTCAACCACTGAGCCATACCAGATGTGCTGGGCATCAAGTTTTAAAAGCTCCCAGACAGATCCAGCCAGTGGATAGAGTATCAGCTAAGTGGATAGAGTATCAGATTTCGGACTGAAAGGTCCTGGGTTTAATTCCAAACAAGGGCATGTACTCTGGTTGCAGGCTTTTCCCTGTCCCGGGCCTTGGTTTGGGCACATGCAGGAAGCAACCAATTGATGTGTTTCTCTCACATTGACATTTCTCTCAGTCTTTCCCTCTCTCTTCCACTCTCTCTGAAAGTCAATGGAAAAATATCTTCCAGTGAAGATTAAAAATAAATTTAAAAAAAAAATGAAGTGTAACCAAGAACAAAAATTTGTTGCATTAAAAAAAAAGGTCCTAGGCAGTTCTAATAAATAACCTAAATTGAGAACACCAATTTATACAGGGTGGGGCAAAAGTAGGTTTACACAATACATATAGTTTATTCTTGCATTATTTTTATTAATTGTTGTGTTATATTCTACACAAACTGTAAACCTACTTTTGCCCCCACCTTATATAATGTGATTAAGACCACACTGCTGACGTCCTGATACACAGCATTAACTCTGAACTGTGGGATCAAATTTTAAGAATTTGTTCAACTATTACAACTCCAAAAGATAAATAAAAACAAGCTCAAAACACAAACTTAAATGACCAGTCACAGCTTGGTTAATAAAATTGTAAAATAAAAAAAATTAAAGAAATGAACACACTTGTGAAGTAGGCACATTTCATAAGTTCAGTCCTAGAGAGAAACAAAAGAAAACTCCATTACCTGTCAGAACCTGGGTGAAATTCTGAAAGCAAGGAAGGTCGTCTGCGAAGCTGTTGTTGCTGCTGCTGTTGCAAAAGCTGTGATGCTTGACTGACTTCAAGATGAGAAGAACGATAATCCGGGACTGCAAATTCCTAGTGTTAAAATAATCCTTATTGATTATTAATCAAAAAGTGAAAAGCATCATGAAATCAAAGCAAATACGGGCCACTAAGTATGGAAAGAAATGGCCCTGATGATTTCAATCATTCACTTATCTAATTCTTTCTGCAAAACCAAAATAATAAATATTTTAACTATATATCATTCAAAGGAATTCAAATTAAATTTTGTGTCCAATTTTGATTCATTCTTCTAACAACAATAATTTCCAATCTATATTATTCAGGTAGTAAAATCTCAAACTCATGTACTCAATATGAAATCCTAAAAAGTATGCCAATCTTAAATTCAAAATCAGTAAGCTGAAAGGGTCACCAAAGCCATACAGTTAAATTCATGTATATTTACAAATGAAAAAACTGAAATCCAGAGAACCAACCTGCTAGGTTAAGAGTAATAGTTTTTCCATCATTCCTAGGTGGGTGGTTTTATGTTTGTTTTCCTACTTTTCTTTCATTGTCTTTTTGTTTGCAAAAGCTTTGCCTGGCTGGCTTGGCTCAGTGGCTGAGCTTCGACCTATGGGCCAAGAGGTCGCAACTCGATTCCCAGTCAGGGCAAATGCCTGGGTTGTGGGCTTGATCCTCTGTGCACAGCATGCAGGAGGCAGTGATCAATAATTCTCTATGATCATTGAGGTTTTTATCTCTCTCTCTCCCTCTCCTTTCCTCTATGAAATCATTAAAAGGTCACTACTAAAAAAGAAAAGAAAATGCAATTTTCCAGGAATTCCATTCTTACCTATATACAAAGATAATTTAAAAAAAACATATGTCTACACACAAAAATTTGCTCACAAATTTTCAAAGCAGCATTATTCACAATAGCAAAAAAGAACAAATCCAAAAGTCCCTTGACTTATGAATGGACAAACAAAATGTAGTATACAGATATCCCCCAACTTCAGAAAAGTTCCAGTTACACTACTTCACCTTTACAAAAGAGCTACATTAATACATGTTTTCACTAACCAAAAGAAATCCAAAGAGGATTTTCACTTTTACAAAAAAGCAAAAAGTGAAACAAATGCTCCATGTTTGTTTTACCGTGAGACCTTATAGAAATAGGCAATACTGGCTTCACCATGCTCCTTCCCAGGGAACTACCTTCAGCATCTCAGCATCAAATAGCCATTGCTTTGAACTGCATCTGTAAGCACCTATGCTTTATCTCTATTTTGGGCATCTGTTAGCAAGATGTGTCCTAAGATATCAGAAAAGTATAAGAACTCATAAGAGTGTTATACTTGGCATAAAAATGGACATAAGGGAGGAATCCAAGATGGCGGCATAGGTAAACACCTACACTGCTGCCTCGTACAACAATTTTAAAACTACAACTAAAAGACAGAACGGACATCATCCAGAACCACAGGAAAGCTGGAGGAGTGTAAGTTCTACAGCTAGAAGGAAAGAGAGGGGCTCACGGAGACCCAGAGGAGCTGCAAAAAGCCGAGGTACTGAGACGCGCTTGCTGAGAGAGCGGGTGCCGGAGTACCTGCCTGGCTTTCTCTGGCGGGAGGGAAACGGAGACTCCCAACAGCATTGAACCCCTTATTTTAGGACACTAAACCCCAGATCCAGCGAAACTCATATGGGGGGAGTTTGGACTGTGAAAAGGGAGAGGTGCACAGAAATTTAGGGGAGTCGCAGAAGATCAGGTCTGGTCTCGCACGCGCACGGTGCTGCGCGCAGGACAGATTGCTGATTGTGCCGCTGGCTTTCGCGAGTGGGCAGGAGACAGACCCTCCGAACTGTGCCACTTCTGAGTCCACTGGGCCCCTGTTTTGGGCGAAACCCTGGGGACCTAGACTCGTGTAGCCCTGGTGCCCAGGGGAGCTGGAAAGGCAGCGGTTAGAGGCACCGCGGGCGCACACACAAGGACCGCTCCAGCGATTACCCAGTCACATGAGACTCAGGGGCCGTGGAGGGCGGGGCCAACTGGAAGGCAAGGCGGTCCCTTAAGCCCTGAGACTCCACCCATCCCAAGCTCAACAGAGGCTTCTTCGGTTTTGTGTCTGGTATCATAAGGTTGAATCCAACACAGAAGTTTCCCCGGCATAGTGAAAATGCCGAAACAAGGGAAGGGATCACAAACAAAAGAAATGGAGGGAAAAAAACGACTGGATATAGAGTTCAAAACCACGCTTATAAGGTTTTTCAAGAATATGCTAGAAAAATTCAATAAATTTAGTGAGAGCCAAGAGGAGATGAAAAAGAATCAACTAGAAATTAAACATACACTGACTGAAATAAAAAATATTATACAGAGTCCTAACAGCAGACTAGAGAAAGGCAAGAATCAAGTAAAAAATTTGAAATATAAAGAAGCAGACATTCAACTGGAAAAGCAAGAAGAGAAAAGAATCCAAAAATGTGAACATAATGTAAGGAGACTCTGGGACAGCTTTAAGCGTACCAACATCAGAATTGTGGGGGTGCCAGAAGAAGAGAGAGAGCAAGATACTGAAAACCTGTTTAAAGAAATAATGACTGAAAACTTCCCACATCTGGTAAAAGAAATAGACTTACAAGTCCAGGAAGCACATAGAACCCCAAAGAAAAGGAATCCAAAGAGGACTACACCAAGACACATCATAATTAAAATACCAAGAGCAAAAGACAAAGAGATAATATTAAAAGCAACAAGAGAAAAACAGTTTATTACCTACAAGGGAGCACCCATACGACTGTCAGCTGATTTCTCAACAGAAACGATGCAGGCCAGACGAGAGTGGCAAGAAATATTCAACGTGATGAATAGCAAGAACCTACAACCAAGAATAATCTATCCAGCAAAGCTAACATTCAGAATTGAAGGGCAGATAAAGAGCTTCACAGACAAGAAAAAGCTAAAGGAGTTCATCAACTCCAAACCAGTATTATATGAAATGCTGAAAGGTACTCTTTTAGAAGAGGAAGAAGAAAAAGGTAAAAGACAAAAAATTATGAACAACAAATACATATCTATCAACAAGTGAATCTAAAAATTAAGTGAATTAAAAATTTGATCAACAGAATAAACTGGTGAATATAATAGAATCAGGAGCACAGAAAGGGAGTAGACTGATAATTCTCAGGAGGACAAAAATCATAAAGCATCAAACAGACTGTGAAATTATAGCAGAAAGATTAAAGTTAGGTGAGGTAAATAAGTGATCAATCAAAGGACTTGTATGCATGCTTATAAACATAACCAATGATCACAGACACTGGGGGGTCGGGGTACGCCTGGGAGGGAGGGGGGGCAATGGGGAGATATGTATAAAAAATTAATAAAAATTAATAAAAATTAATAAAAATTAAAAAAAAAAAGTCAACAGCCAAAACCAGTTTGGCTCAGTGGATAGAGCATCGGCCTTTGGATTGAAAGGTCCCAGGTTCGATTCCGTCCAAGGGCATGTACCTTGGTTGCAGGCACATCACCAGTGGGGGGCATGCAGGAAGCAGCTGATCGATGTTTCTCTCATTGATGTTTCTAATTCTCTATCCCTCTCCCTTCCTCTCTGTAAAAAATCAATAAGACATATTTTAAAAAATCAACAAACTGTAAACATCTTATATAATAAAAGGCTAATATGCAAATTGACCGAACAGTAAAACAACCGGTCACTATTATATGCCCTGACTACCAAGTGGCAAACACTCAAAACAGTGACTGGTGGTCAGTGCACTCCTACAGAGGGAGTGGGGCTCAGCCAGAAGCCAGGCTCACAGGGAGCAGGGCTGAGCCATCATTCAGACATCCCCCAAAAGCTCCCAGACTGCAAGAGAGCGCAGGCAGGGCTGAGGGACTCCCCACCACCTCATCAAGTGCACGAATTTCATGCAATGGGTCCCAGTCTGTTAATAAATACCTTTAATAACTGAAAGAAAAAAAAAGACCTGCTGTAGCAGAGTTGAAAAATAAATTTCAAAAGTAATTTAATTGCCTACCAGAAAGAATCCAACTTTCTTTAAATAAACACAACCAAAGCAAGCACTATAAAAGTATAAAATTCAGTGTTCATATTTTAAACAAAAAGAAAATATCCAATGTCTGCAAAAAAACTCCACTGGTAAAATTCACAATCAATTGGAAACTGCTGAAAGTTATTGAACATGAATGAAGCCATAGCAAAAGGAAGCAAATGGATTTAAAAAAACTTAAAATGAACAGAGGTCCAGTGACTTGTACTTAAAGTAATGAGTAACTGATACTTCAGAAAGAATCTATTCTAGAGGGAAAGGAGACAGAAAAATATATCGCAAAAAATGACTAAAAAAATTGCCCATATTTTATAAAAATTATAAATCCACAGTCTAAAAGCAGGAAGCTCAGTGAAAGACAATGACATATACATTTTAAAAAGCACACAAAAAGGCACAATGTAATCAAATTGCTGAAAACTGCTGATGAAGAGAAAAATCTTAAAAGTAACAAGAGGGCCCTAGCTGGTTTGGCTCAGCAGATAGGGCACTGGCCTGAGGACTGGAGGGTCAAGGGTTCAGTTCTGGTCAAGGGCATGTACCTTGGTTGCAGGCTCAATCCCCAGCCCTTGTTGGGGCTCGTGTGGGAAGCAACCAATGATGTGTCTCTCTCACATCAATGTTTCTCTCTCTGTCTCTCCCCTTGTCTTCCACTCTCTCTAAAAATCAATGGAAAAATATCCTCAGGTGAGGATTAACAACAACAACAACAATAAAAAAAGTAGAGAGGAAAAAAATATTTACATATGAAAAAACAAAGAATGACCAAAGACTTCTACTTCTAGTCAGTAACCATCAAGCCAGAATACAAAGAATGACATCTTTTATTTAAAGTACTAAAAGAGGAAGAGAGGAAAATGGCGGCGGAGTAGACGGACGAGTCTGGAGCTTTGTCGCTGGGCAGAGGGAGAGAGAGCGGCTGAGAGTTGCATTGGGAGTGTTTGTTGGCAAGCTAGGAGTCAGTTGTCCCCCAGGGGAAGGCGGAGAACTGCTGGAAGGGGCTCTCCCGGCCAGGCAGCCCCACTGCCACGGGGTTTTTGTCGGCCGGAGCCACCAGCGCGAACGCGGAGCCCGAGCCATCTTGCAGTGGGAGGTGGATGTCTGCGGCGCGCTGAAGCCTTCGGCTGGGAACCCATCGAGCAGCCAGGAACCCGGGGACCCAGAACTCCGCTCTCCAATCGGCGCAGACACATGGCGGAATCAGAGATCCACAGAGCACACGGAAAGGTCAGATTGCGCCTGACTTAAGGGGGAGGTGGATGTCTGCCGAGGTCTGAAAGCTGTGGCTGGCGGAGGCACCCACAGAGCAGCCAGGACCCAGAGCGCGGCTTCCCAGGCGGCACAGACGCGCAGGCGGAGGATTCAGAGATCCACAGGGCGCGCATGCGTGGAAGGGTCAGACTTAGCCTGGGCCAGGGTGCGGTCTCCTAACCCCCCAGGGCAGAGACGCGCACTGTGGGAGCCGGGCTGCGGGAAAGCTGCCTCTGGAGAGGCCCACGGAGGTGGTCAGGACGTGATCCCTGAGTGTGAAGGCAAACCCTCTGAGCTGTTGACGGAGGAGAGCTCCAGAAAACGACTCTTTTTTTTTTCTTTCTTTTTTTTTTTCTTTCTTTTTCTCTGGGGCAGAGGGACAACCTGGGAGTTATTGCAGTGTCCAGGCTGCAAAACCCCACAAACTGGTTTTGGGAACCACAGAGTAGCAGGATCTGAGCACAGCCTAGAGAGGTCCTGTGCTTTGTCTCAGAGATCAATTCCGAAACACTGCCACCCAATGGATGACACACAAATTGACTCTCGAATAACCACAAGAGAATAAAGACATTAAAACACCAAGAGGGGAACACAGGGAACTGCAATACCTCCCCTACTCTGTGTGTCAAGCAGAATAATAGTGGAAGTGAAGGACCATTCTATTTTTCTTCTTCTTCTTTTTTTTTTATTTTTCCTTTTTTCTTTTTTTTTTATTTTTAATTCTTATTTTTCATTTTCACATATTTTAATTAAAAGAATATTTTTTTCTTTCTGCCTCAATTGATTTTACCTTCATAATTATTACATTTTTGTTTTAAACTAGTATTATTAATTACTACTAGTAATTTACCGTTTTGGGGAAAAAAAAGTGTCATTTTGTTTTCTCTTTATTTTATTTCGGGATTAGAGTTCTACATTCTATTTTCATCTTCCCTTTAGCATAATTTTACTCCAACTCAACTCCACCTTTATGCCAACACTTTCCTCCTAACTTTCCCCATTTTGCTGTCTTGTTTCTCTTTCCCTTTTCCAACTTTTGATTCTCCCTATTTTTCTCTTTACCTGGTTAAAATTTCACCCCATTTATATATCTAATTTCAAATCCCCTACTACAAGTCCACACAAACCTCTCCCCTCTTGTCTTCACTAGCCAAAAAGTTGTTTTTTCTCGATGTCCTTTTATTGCTATTTGCCTGAAAAGTGATTATATCGATTTTTTGAAATTTTTTTTTGAGAGATTGTTTTAGTTTATTCTACTTCTTTTATTTTGCTTTTTGCTTGCTTTGTTTTCTACCTCTCTTTTCCCTCATCTCCCTCGATACCAGTTGCTATTTGCAATTTGCATCAATCTCTAGGTACTGGTTGCTGGCCTTTATTGGGATTAGTGCCTGTTCTATTGAACTTCTCTCCTGACATCTATATTTTGTTCCTCTTTTCTCTCTTATACACTTTCTTTTCTCTCTGACTTTTTTCTCTTCCTCTTTTCTTCTCCTTTTTCTCCTTTTTATTTTCTTATTTTATTTTATTTTATTGTTCATTTATTTATATATTTTTTTCTCTCACTCTCCCAATTTGATTTTGGCACTTCTTTCTTTTCTTTCTTCCTCATTTTCCTCTTCTTCTTTCTCTATTTACCCCTAATTTGTCCTTCATTGGTGGTCACCTTATTTGTGATTATTAACATCTTGAATACATTTCTACTCAGTGCCTTGTGTGCTGTACCTGGTCGTGTTGTAGTTTGTGCCTTTCAGTCAACGTAGGAGAGAGCACTACATAACCAGACACCCAGAGAAGAAAGACCATGGTCAGAAAAAGAAACAGCCCACAAAAGACAGAAAGGCAGGTTTCACCAGAAAAGGAAGTAAACAAAATAGAACCACAAATAAGCCTACCAGAGAAAGAGTTCAGAGAAATTATCATAATGTGGTTGAAAAGAATGGAAGACAAATTTGACAATATGAGTAAGAGCCAAGAGGTAACGAATAAGAACCTAGAGGAGGCAAAGAAGCGTGAAGAAGAAATGCAGAAGAAACTAGAGGAGGTGCAGAATAAACAAGAAGAAATGAATAATGACATCACTGCTATAAAGAACTCAATAGAAAGCATCAAAAGTAGACTAGAAGAAGCAGAGGACCGCATCAGTGAGCTAGAAGACACGGCAGGAAAAAATACACAAGAACAGCAGCTCCTAGAAAAAAAAGTTAAAAAGCAAGAGGAGAGTCTAAGGGAACTTTGGGATAACATGAAACAAAATAACATCCACATAATTGGGGTTCCAGAAAGAGTGGAAACTGAACAAGGATTAGAGAACGTGTTTGAAGAAATAATGACAGAAAATTTCCCCAATATAGAAAAGAAAAAACCCACACAAATCCAAGAAGCTCACAGAGTCCCAAGCAAAATGAACCCCAACAAACCGACATCGAGGCACATTATAATTAAATTGGCAAACACCGATGATAAAGTAAGAATCTTAAAAGCAGCCAGAGAGAAACAGAAAGTTACCTACAAAGGAACCCCCATAAGACTAGCTACTGACTTCTCAACAGAAACTCGTCAGGCCAGAAGAGAATGGAATGAAATATACAAAGTCATGCAAAGGAAGGGTCTGAATCCAAGAATACTGTACCCTGCAAGACTCTCAATCAAAATTGAAGGTGAAATCAAAAGCTTCACAGACAAAAAAGGACTAAGGGAATATATTACCACCAAACCAACAATGCAAGAAATGTTAAAAGGTCTGCTGTAATAAAAAGAAAGAGGAAGCGAAGAAGGAACTCGGGGGTAAGGACTAAAAATGGCAACAGATAAGTACTTATCAATAATAACTTTAAATGTAAACGGATTAAATGCTCCAATCAAAAGACATAGGGTAACCGATTGGATAAGAAAACATGATCCATGTATCTGCTGTCTACAAGAAACCCACCTCAGGAAAAGAGACGCACACAGATTGAGGGTGAAGGGATGGAACATGGTACTTCAGGCAAATGGAAATGAAAAAAAAGCTGGGGTTGCAATACTTATATCTGACAAAATAGATCTCAAAGTGAAGGACATAACAAGAGATAAAGAAGGCCACTTCATAATACTAAAGGGAACAATCCAACAAGAAGAAATAACTCTGGTAAACATATATGCACCCAATATAGGAGCACCTAAATACATAAAAAATCTCTTGGAGGATATTAAGGGAGAGATTGACAGCAATACAATCATAGTAGGAGACTTTAATACCCCACTGTCACCATTGGACAAATCCTCTAAACAAAAAATTAGCAAAGAAACATCAATCCTAAATGACTCACTAGACCAGATGGAATTAATTGACATCTTCAGAACATTTCACCCCAAAGCCACAGAATATACATTCTTCTCCAGTGCACATGGGTCATTTTCAAAGATAGATCATATGTTGGGTCATAAGAAAAGTCTCTTCAAATTCAAGAAGATAGAAATCATATCAAGCATTTTCTCAGACCACAGTGGCATAAAACTGGAAATCAACTATAATAAAAACAATAGAAAGAAATCAAACACATGGAGACTAAACAGCATGCTTTTAAACAACGACTGGGTAACCAGAGAGATCAAGGAAGAAATAAAAAACATCATGGCAACAAATGACAATGACAACACAACAATACAAAATTTATGGGACACAGTAAAAGCAGTCTTGAGAGGGAAGTTCATAGCCCTACAAGCCTACTGCAAAAAACAGGAAATAATGGTAATAAATCACCTAAACCTACAACTCAAAGAGCTAGAACGTGAGCAACAAGAAAAGCCCAGTGTACTCAGAAGGAAGGAAATAGTGAAGATCAGAGCGGAGATAAACAACTTGGAGACCAAAGAAACAATTCAAAAGATCAACAAAACAAAGAGCTGGTTCTTTGAAAGGATAAACAAGATTGATGGACCCCTTGCCAGGCTCACCAAGAAGCAAAGAGAGAAGACCCAAATAAACAAAATCAGAAATAAAAGAGGAGAAATAACAACAGACCCTGTGGAAATACAAAGGATTGTTAAAAAATACTATGAACAACTCTATTCAAACAAATTGGACAACCTGCAAGAAATGGACATTTTCCTAGAAAAATATAACCTCCCAAAACTCAATGAGGAGGAAGCCAAACATCTCAATAGTCCAATAACTATGGAAGAAATTGAAGCAGTAATCAAAAAGCTTCCAGCAAATAAAAGCCCGGGTCCAGATGGCTACACAGGAGAGTTTTACCAAACATTCAAGGAAGAATTAAAACCTATCCTCCTCAGACTATTCAAAAACATTCAAGAAGAAGGAATACTACCAAATACCTTCTATGAAGCCAGGATCACCCTAATACCAAAACCAGATAAAGACAACACAATGAAAGAGAATTATAGGCCAATATCTCTCATGAACATAGATGCCAAAATCCTCAACAAAATTCTAGCAAACCGGATCCAGCAGTACATCAGAAGGATCATACACCATGACCAAGCAGGATTCATCCCAGGAATGCAGGGATGGTTCAATATCCGCAAATCAATAAATGTGATACATCACATAAACAAATTGTGAGATAAAAATCACATAGTCATATCAATTGATGCAGAAAAAGCATTTGACAAAATCTAACATCCTGTCTTGATAAAAACTCTCAACAAAGTGGGAATAGAAGGATCATACCTCAACATCATAAAAGCCATATATGAGAAACCCACAGCTAACATCATACTCAATGGGCAAAAACTAAAACCATTTCCCCTAAGAACAGGAACAAGACAGGGATGCCCACTCTCACCTCTCCTGTTCGACATAGTACTGGAAGTATTAGCCATTGCAATTAGACAACAAGAAGAAATAAAAGGCATCCAAATTGGAAAAGAAGAAGTAAAGCTGTCCTTATTTGCAGATGACATGATATTGTACATAAAAAACCCAAAGGATTCCATTCCAAAACTAATTGACTTAATTAATGAATTCGGCAATGTAGCAGCATACAAAATTAATGCTAAGAAGTCTGTGGCATTTCTATATACTAACAATGAAATTATAGAAAGAGAAACTAAAAAAGCAATCCCATTTACCATCGCACCAAAAAAATTAAGATACCTAGGAATAAACCTAACTAAAGAGGTAAAAGACCTTTATGCAGAAAACTACAGGACACTGAAAAAAGAGATAGAGGAAGATGTTAACAGATGGAAGAGCATACCATGCTCATGGATTGGGAGAATCAACATCATTAAAATGTCCATACTACCCAAAACAATCTACAGATTCAATGCACTACCCATTAAAATACCAACGACATATTTCACAGAGCTACAAAGAATTCTTCATAGATTCATCTTTAACAAAAAAAGACCACGGATAGCTACAGCAATTCTGAGAAAAAAGAATAAAGTAGGTGGGATCTCAATACCAGACTTCAAGCTATACTACAAAGTAACTGTCCTCAAAACATCCTGGTACTGGCACAAAAACAGACATATAGATCAATGGAATAGAATAGAGAACCCAGATATCCACCCAAACCACTATGCTCAATTAATATTTGACAAAGGAGGCATGAACATTCAATGGAACCAAGATAGCCTCTTTAATAAATGGTGTTGGGAAAATTGGACAGATACATGCAAAAAATTGAAACTGGACCACCAACTTACACCAAATACAAAAATAAACTCAAAATGGATACAGAACTTAAACATTAGAAAGGAAACCATAAAAATACTAGAGGAATCCACAGGCAGCACAATCTCAGATATATGCCGAAAGAACTTATTCACTGATACTGCTCCAAAGGCAATGGAAGCTAAAGAAAAAATAAACAAATGGGACTACATCAAAATAAAAAGCTTTTGCACAGCAAAAGAAACCATCAACAAAACAACAAGAAAGATCAATGCATGGGAGAACATATTTGCAAATGATATCACTGATAAAGGTTTAATCTCCAAAATCTACAACCAACTTATACAACTTAATAAAAGGAAGATGAAGGATCCAATAAAAAAATGGGCAATGGACCTAAATAGAACCTTTTCAAAAGACGACAGAAGGAAAGCCAGGAGACACATGAAAACATGTTCAAAGTCATTAATCATCCGAGAGATGCAAATCAAAATGACAATGCGATACCATCTTACACCTGTCAGAATGGCAATCATCAACAAATCAACAAACGACAAGTGTTGGCGAGGATGCGGAGAAAAAGGAACCCTTGTGCACTGTTGGTGGGAATGCAGACTGGTGCAGCCACTGTGGATAACAGTATGGAGTTTCCTCAAAAAACTAAAAATGGATCTCCCATTTGACCCTGTAATCCCACTCTTAGGAATTTATCCTAAGAAATTACAAACACCAATCAGAAAGGATTTATGCACCCCTATGTTCATAGCAGCACAATTTACAATAGCCACAATTTGGAAACAGCCTAGGTGCCCATCAGCAGATGAGTGGATCAGAAAACTGTGGTACATCTACACAATGGAATTCTATGCTGCCATTAAAAAGAAGGAATTCTTACCATTTGCAGCAACCTGGTTGGAACTGGAGAGCCTTATGCTTAGTGAAATAAGCCAGTCAATGAAGGAGAAGCATCACATGATCGCACTCATTGGAGGATAATAAAGAACATTATAAACTGATGAACAAAAGGATAGATACAGAGACAGTAAAGCTTCAAACAGACTGTGAAATTACAGCAGGAAGATTAAAGTTAGGTGAGGTAAATAAGAGATCAATCAAAGGACTTGTATCTATGCATATAATCATAACCAATGAACATAGACACTGGGGGGTTGGGGTATGCCTGGGAGGGAGGGGGGGCAATGGGAAGATATGTATAAAAAATTAATAAAATCTGAAAAAAAATAAAAAATAAAAAATAAAATAAAGTACTAAAAGAGCCCTAGCCAGTTTTGCTCAATGGATAGAGCAATGGACTGAAGGGTCCCAAGTTCGATTCCAATCAAAGACACATTACACATATGTAATGTGTGTGTGTGTGTGTGTTACTTCAGAAAGAAAGGGAGAGGGAGAGAGAAACATCAATGATAAGAGAATCATTGATCACCTGCCTCCTGCATGCTCCCCCACTGGGAATCCAGCCTGAAACCCAGGTATGTGCCCTTGACCAGAATCGAACCTGGGACCCTTCAGTCCGCAGGCCAACGCTCTATCTACTAAGGCAACCAGCTAGAGCAAAAATATATTTTTAAATAAAATAAGATAAAGTACTGAAATTTTTCAACTGCCTTGGCTGAGTGTGGCTCCGTTGGAGCACTGTCCTGTACACCAAAAGATTGTGGTTTCCATTTCCAATCAGGGCGCATACCTAGGGGGCAATCCCCAGTTGGGGTGTGAATAGGAAACAACTGATGTTCCTTTCTCACATCAATATTTCTCTTTCTCTCTCTCCCAGCTTTCCTCTCTTCCTCCCACTATTTCTCTCTCTCTCCTCCTTTCTCTCTCTCTAGTTTAATAAAAATATATCCTCAGGTGAGGATTAAAAATAACAGTAAAATAATAATCAATATAGAATTCTGTATCCAGTGAAAATGTTCTTCAAAATATGAAGTTGAAATGAACTTTTTAAGGTAATCAAAAGCTGAGAAAGATCATTATCAAAAGACCTGAACTTCAAAAAAAAGATCCCAAAAGAAACCTGATTATATAAAAAAGAGTGAAAGGTGTCTTAGAAAAGATATATATGGGTGAAATTATTGAAGGAAGAAAATAATATGGAGTAGAAATCAGGGTATGAAATAAAGTAGGGAAAATGAATAAAACCAAATAAAACAATCTGTTAAATTGGTAAATTTCTAGCTAGACTAATAAAGAAAAAAGGGGGAGGGAGGAGAGGAGACATTTAACATGAAGAATGACATCACAACAGTTCTCAGACACTGAATGAGGAAATAGTTTAAGGTAGATTAGGGAATATTCATCCAGAATTACCAGCTAAAGACTGGCTGAAGAGACTTTTAAACAAGGAAGGGCAGAACCACCTGGAAACTGGGAGGAAAGGCAGGGCTGTGAGAAGGGCTGGCCCATTTCCCAGTAGTGGCAGGGCCAAGGTTGAGGAGGGTTCACCACTGACATAGAGGATTCAAAGAGGAATCCTAGAAGGAAGTAAAATCCACTTGTTTTTCTCCCACAAATTCCTTTATTTTCTCCGTTCTATTACTTCAGTATTATTTTTACTTTTCTCTTTTCTCTCATACCTCTTATTTGCCTCTCTCTTTCTGATTCTTACTAGAGGCCTCGTACACGGATTCATGCATGAATGGGTCCCTTGGCCTGGCCAGCGATCAAGGCCAATTGAGGCCAGCTGGCCAGGGGGAGAGACCGCAGGAGGTTGGCCAGTCCCAAGAGGTTGGCTATGGGAGTGCACTGACCATCAGGGGGCAGCTCCTGCATTGAGCATCTGCCCCATGATGGTCAGTGCATCGTCATAGCAACCATTCAGCTGACGAGTGGTAACAGTCGCTTAGGCTTTTACATATATATAGATTCTATTTTTTTCCTTTTATTTCTTTTGCTTTATCTTTCTGTTTTTTACTCCTTCATAATTGTTTTCTCTTTCTTTTCTTTTTAACCAATTTCCTTTTCCTATTCCTCATTATTTTTTCTCCCCCTTCTTTTTTTTCATAGTATTTTTATTCCCCTTTTCTAGTATTTTTTATTTTTTATTTTCCCTTTACTATTCTTGTTCTCTTTCCTAATTCTCTTTTCTATTGTTGTTTTTGCTGTAGTTGTTGGGTTCTTTTGTATATTTCTGTTTTATTTTGTCCTATCAGCACTGTACAACAGCTCTCACACTGTCATTGGTGTTGAACCTCACAGTCAGCCAGCATGAGAAGAGATTCCACTCATGAATGGGGATAACAACAATCAAGACCCAATTATAACAAGAGAGCCCAAATAATCCACAAAAGGGTCACTCCTAGAACAATAGCTCAGGAATTCAAAAGGCAACCCCACAAACACTGGAAGTCACTGCAGTTCTATCTAATACATAGAAGCAAACACAGAGACAACTAAAATGGGGAGAGATAAAGAAACAACCACCAAATGAAAAAGGAGGAATCTCCAGAAAAAAAAAAAAAAAAAGACCTAAGCGCAATGGAGGTAAGCAACTTATCAGATATAGAGTTCAGAGTAATGGTATAAGTTTGCTCAAGGAACTTAGTGAAAAATACCAGGAACTTAATAGGAATTACATCAGCATAAAAAATAAAAATTTTAAAAAAAGGACATAGAAACTATAAATAAGAACCAGCCAGAATGAATAATACTATACCTGATATCAAGAATACTATAGCCGAAACTGGTTTGGCTCAGTGGATAGAGCATCGGCCTATGGACTGAAAGGTCCCCGGTTTGATTCCGGTCAAGGGCATGTATCTTGGTTGCGAGCACATCCCCAGTAGGGGGTGTGCAGGAGGCGGCTGATCAATGTCTCTCTCTCTCATCGATGTTTCTAACTATCCCTTCCCCTTCCTCTCTGTAAAAAAATCAATAAAATATATTAAAATAAAAAAAATAAAAAAGAATACTATAGCCAAATCTGGTTTGGCTCAGTGGACAGAACATCAGCCTGCAGAATGAAAGGTCCCAGGTTCAATTCCGGTCAAGGGCATGTATCTTGGTTGCAGGCACATCCCCAGTAGGGGCGTACAGGAGGCAGCTGATCAATGTCTCTCTCTCATCGATGTTCCTAACTCTCTATCCCTCTCCCTTCATCTCTGTAAAAATTCAATAAAATATATATTTAAAAAAAAAATACTATAGAAGCCCTAGCTGGTTTGGCTCAGTGAATAGAGCTTCAGTCTGCAAACTGAAAGATCCTGGGTTTGATTCAGGTCAGGGGCACATGCCCAAGTTGTGGGCTCAATCCTCAATGAGGGGCATGCAGGAGGCAGCCGACCAATAATTCTCTCTCATCATTGATGTTTCTATCTCTCTCTTCCTCTCTGAAATCATTAAAAAGTATTTTAAAAAATAAAAAGAATACTATGGAAGGAATTAAAAACAGTCTGGATAAAGCAGAGGATCGAATCAGCAACTTGAAAGACATGGTTAGAGCAGCTAAAAGAAGAAAACTGAGTTAGAGCAGCTAAAAGAAGAAAACTTTTACAAACATAAGAATGTAAGGGAATTATGATAACATAGAAAGGGACTTTAATACCCCATTAATTTCCCTAGCCAGTTTGGCTCAGTGGATAGAGCATCATCCTGAGAACTGAAAGGTCCCAGGTTCAATTCCAGTCAAGGGCACATGCCTAGGTTGTGGGCTTGATCCCCAGTGGGGGTTTGCAGGAGGAAGCCAATCCATGATTCTCTCTCATCATTGATGTTTCTATCTCTCTCCCTCTTTCTTCCTCTCTGAAATCAATAAATATATATATATTTAAAAAACGTAATATGACAGGATAGATGTTCCAGACAAAAAATAAATAAGGAAACAGTGACTTTAAATGACACACCCTATCAGATGAATTCAACTAATATTTGGTAATATTTCATCCCAAGCTGCAGAATATACATTCTTCTCAAGTGCACCCGAAACATTCTAAAAAATAAACCACATATTAAGACACAAAATAAGTCTTTATAAATTCAAGAAGACTGAAACCATATCAAGCATCTTCTCAGATCACAATCACAATGGTATGAAACTAGAAATCAACTACCAAAAAAAAAAAACAAACAAAAAACACCTCAAAAACATTCTAACACTTGGAGGCCAAATAGTATGTTGTTAACTAATGAATGGACACTGGGGGGTTGGGGTATGCCTGCGAGGGGGGGGTGGGGAAGATGGGAAGATATGTATATATGTAACACAATAAAATTTTTAAAAATAAATAAATAATGAATGGATTATCGATGAAATAAAGGAAGAAATAAAAACTTCCTGGAAACAAATTAAAATGAACACACAATAGCCCAAAATCTATGGGAACAGTGAAAGCAGAACTGAGGGAAATTCAAAACATTACAGGCCTACCTTAAGAAACAAGAAAAAGCTCAAATACACAATTTAATACTACAATTAAAAGAATTAAAAAGAAAACAACAAGAAAATCCTAGAGGAAGTATAAGGAAGGAAACAGTAAATATCAAAGTGAAATAAATGGCATAAAGACTAAAAAGAAACATACAAAAGATCAATAAAACCAAGAGCTGGTTCTTGGAAAAGATAAGATTGAATCTTTAGCTAGATTGCTCAAGAGATAAAGAGACAGGACCCAAGTAAAAAACTCAGGAATAAAAAAGGTGAAATAACAACTGACACCACAGAAATACAAGATTCTAAGAAAATAATATGAATATTTACATGCCAATAATCCACACAACCTAGGCAAAATGGACAAGTGCCTGGAAACATACAATCTTTCAAAACTCAATTTGAAAGAATCAGAAACCTAAACAGGCCTTTAACTAGTAATGAAATTGAAGCAATAATCAAAAAACTCCCAGCAAACAAAAGTCCTGGACTGAATGGATTCACAGTTGAGTTTTACAGAACATTCAAAGAACTAGTAACTATCCTTCTCAAACTATTCCAAAAAAATCAAGAGGAGGAAAGACTTCCAAACTCTTTTTACATGGCCAACATTATCCAGATAAAACACTACAAAGAAAATAAAATTACAGGGCAATATTCCTGATGAACATAAATGCTAAAAGCCTCAACAAAATACTAGCAAATCGGATCCAGCAATACATTAAAAAGATCATCCCAGCCATCAGCTCAGTGGTTGAGTAACAACCTATGAACCAGAAGGTCATAGTTCCATTCCCCGTCAGGATACATGCCTGGGTTGCAGGCTCGATCCCCAGTGTGGGGCATGCAGGAAGCAGATGATCAATGATTCTCATCCTCTCTTTCTCTCTCTGAAATCAATAAAAATGTATTAAGAAAAAAAGATTATGTACCATAATCAAGTGGGATTTATCCTGGGAATGCAAAGCTGTTACAATATTCGTAAATCAAAAAATGTGACATGTCACATAAAAAAAATGAAGGATAAAATTCACATGATCATAGCAATAGATGCAGAAAAAGCATTTAACAAAATCCAGCAACCATTTTGTTTGTTTGTTTTGTTAATCCTCACCCAAGAATATTTTCTTTCCATTGATATTTAGAGAGAATCGAATGGAGAAGAGGGATTGAATGAGAGAAACATCAATGAGAGAGAAACACATCGATTAGTTGCCTCCTGCACACGCTCTCACCCAGGCTGGGAATCAAACCTACAACATAGATACATGTCCCTGACCAGGAATTGAACCCACGACCCTTCAATGCATGGGCCACCACGACCCTTCAATGCATGGGCCACCACGACCCTTCAATGCATGGGCCACCACGACCCTTCAATGCATGGGCCACCACTCTATCCATTAAGCCACACTCACCAGGGCAGCAGTTTTGATAAAAACTCTCTGGGAAGTGGGACTAGAGAAAACATACCTCCACCTAATAAAGGCCATATATTACAAACATATAGCCAACATCAAATTAAATGGGCAAAAACTAAAACCATTTTCCTTAAGAACAGGAACAAGAGAGGATTGTCACTTTCACCATTCTTATTCAAAACTAGTGGCCAGGTGCATAGGTCCATGCACAATGAAAGGAAATTAATTAGAATTCCTGGAGCAGCACCGTGGCTTGAAGGGCGTCTGTGGAGTGAATAGGAGTGGGTGGGAAGAACAAGAAAGAAAACTCATGCTCGGGTCTTCTGGCTCGAGGCACTGGCTCTGATGCAAAGATTAATGCAGGTGGTCCTGGGTGGTAGCTGGCAGGGTGAGACTGGGAGAGAGGGGCCGGACATGCCCTGGAGCCAACCCCTCACAGTCCCTCCCTGGCTAGCCACACCTGGAGAAGCATGGCAGATCAAAGAGTGTCTGCAGAGTGAGTGGGATCCCTCCAGCAGGTGGGGTGCCTTGGCCTGGTCTGTGGGTATCAGGCCGAAACCAGCACTCCAATATTCCCCAAGGGGTCCAGGAGTGCAAGAGGGCACTCCGCTAAGTGCTGTCATACAGGGTTTGGCAAATGCAAGTGTACAGTAAACCAGATTCAGAGCCAACAGTGCCCTAGGAACAACATAATTTATGGCCCAAGGTGGAATCGCATGGCCCAACGAAGAATCAGGCTCTCTCCTCTCTGGTTCAGGGGTGCATCACCCAAGAACCGCTGCTGCCAAGTCACCACAGCTCAGCAGCTCCTGCAATAAGCATCTGCCCCCTGGTGGTCAATGTACATCATAAATATCGGCCAGTTGGAAGGTCCCTTAGCCTTTTACATATATAGATTTATAGAGACAGTACTGGAAATCCTGGCCATAACAACCAGACAAGAAAAAACCAAGGCATCCACATTGAAAAGGAGAAAGTAAAATTGTCATCATTCATAGACGATATGACACGGTATACAGAAAAGCCTAAAGACTCTACCAAAAAAAACTACTAGATTTAATAAATGAATTTGGCAAAATAGTAAGATATAAAACTTAACACCCAAAAATTGATGGCATTTTTGTACACCAATAATGAACTCTCACAACATGAAACTAAAAAAAATTCCTATTTACTATTGCAACAACAATGAAATAAGATACCTAGAAATAAACTTAACAAATGATGTCAAAAAACTATAGTACATTGAAATGAAGAAATAGAAAAAAATACAAAACACTGGCAGCATATAATGGATATATGGATTAAAAGAATTAACATCATTAAAATGACCATACTACCCAAAGCAATCTATAGAGTCAACACATTCCCTATTAAAATATCAACATTATATTTCACAGTTCTACGACAAATATCCCAAAAACTTATATGGAACAAAAAAAACCCTGAATAGTCCCAACTATCTAGAGAAAAAACAAGTTGGAGGAATCACAATACTGCATATCAAACTATTTTAAAAAGCCATTCTAATCAAAACAGCCTGATACTGGCACAAAAACAGGCATGCAAACCAAGGGAACAGAACAGAGACCCCTGAAATCAACCCACATCATTATGGTCAACTAGAATTTGACAAAGGAGGCAAGAGTATACAATGGAATTAAGGTAAGTCTCTTCAAGGAATGGTGCTGGGAAAGCTAGATAGATACATGCAAAAAAAAAAAAAAAGAAAAGAAAAAGAAACTATACCACCAAATGACACCATACCAAGAATAAACTCAAAATGGATTAAGGATCTACATATATAAAAAGCCAGCAACCAGAACGGCAGAATAACAGGAATGCCAGAATGAATAGAACGACCAGTTGCTATGATGCCTACTGCGTCTGGCCAACCAGTCTGATCAGGGGAGGGACTAGCTGGCCAACCTCCTGCAGCCCCTTCCCCATCGGCCCTGCTCCTGGTAGCTCCACAGCCCCTCACACCACTGGCCCTGCCCCCAACCTGTCCCCACCCTGATTGGGGGAGGCAAGGCCAGCTGGCCAACCTTCCATGTCCCCTCCTCCCTGCCGGCCCAGCCCGGATCATCCCCCATTGGGGAAGACTGACAGGACCCTACCTGTGCACAAATTTGTGTACCAGGCCTCTAGTTTAAATATAAGTCAAAACACCATAAAAATCCTAGAAGAAAACTTAGGCAGTAAAATCTCAAACTTCTTACTAGTAAGTAGCAGAATTTTCACAGATACATTTCCTAGGACAAGAGAAACAAAGGAAAAAATAAGCAAATGGAACTACCTACATCAAACTAAAAAGCTTCTGTACAGCAAAAGAAACAATAAACAAACTGAAAAGGGAACCCACTGTATGGGAGTACATATTCGCCAGTGATATATCTAGTAAGGGGTTAATTTCTAAAATATATTAAAAAATCAAATCAACAAAAGGAAGACAAACAATCCAAATGAAAAACAGGAAAAGGACCAGAATTAACACTTCTCCAAAGAGGACATACAGATGTCCAAGAGAAATATGAAAACAATGCTCAAAGTCACTAATCGTTAGAAAGATGCACATTAAAACTACAATGAGGTTATCTCCTCACACCTGCCAGAAAGGCTAGCATCAATCTTCTATATATATAAAAGCCTAATGACCTGCTGACAGGCCGTTTGACTGGTAGTTATGACACAAAATGACTGCCAGGGGGCCAACGTTCAACACATAGTCATAGAAACATGGAACAGACTGATGAATCTCAGAGCGAAGAAGGGAGGGGAGAGAGCGGGAAGAGATTAACAGAAGACCTTATATTCTTGGATTCCTGCACCGGAGAGATTCCTCAGTCTGGCCTGTGGGGATCAGGCTGAAACCGGCAGTCCGATATCACCAGAAGGATATCTGAGAGAGGGTACAGGCCTCTCCCATATGAATCCATGCACCAGGCCTCTAGTAAATTAATAAAAAACAATTATTGGCAAGAATTTGGAGAAAAGGGAACCCTAGTGTACTGCTGGTGGGAATGCAAACTGGTGCAGCCACTGTGAAAACAGTATGGAATTAAAAACTGAAACTAACATTTGACCCAGTGATCCTACTTATAGGAATATATCCTAAGAATCCCAAAATACCAATCAAAAAGAATGGATGCACCCTATGTGGAAAGCAGCTTTATTTATAACTAAGATCTAGAGTCAGCACAAGTGCCCATCACTTCCTTGAGTGGGTAAACATCTGTGGTACATTTACACATGGAATAATATGAAGCAGTAAAAAAAAAGGATCTCTTACCCTTGGAGACAGCATGGAGGGACCTAAAGAGTATTATGCTAAGTGAAATGAGCCAATCAGGGAAAGGTAAGTATCACATGATCTCACTCATATATGGAATATAATGAACAAAATAAACTGATAAAACAGGTCCAGAGACATTGAAACATGCAACCATATGACATATTTCAAAGGGGGGAAGGAGAGTTAAACTAAGAACTTATATACATATTCTGTGGACAGATAATAATGTAGGAAGGCCTGGGAAAGGGGTCACAGAGGAGAAAAAGGGAGACATCTGTAATACTTTCAACAATAAATTCTTTCTAAAAAGCTGTTGTAGCCCAGCCAGCGTGGCTCACTGATTGAACATTGACCTATGAGCCAGGAGATCACAATTCAATTCCTGGTCAGGGCATATGTCTGGGTTGCAGGTTCCATCCCCAATGTGGGACATGCAGGAGGCAGCTGATCAATGATTCTCTCTCATCACTGATGCTTCTCTTTCTCTTCTCTCACTTCCTCTCTGCAATCAATAAAAATATTTTTTAAAAGCTATTGTACATTTACACAATGGAATATTATGTGGCTGTAAAAAGGAAGGATTTCTTATCCTCTGCAACAGCATGGGTGGACCTGGAGATTACTATGCTAAGTGAATTAAGCCAGTCTGGGAATGGCAAATATTAAATGATCTCACTTGTATGTGGAATCTAATGAACAAAATAAACTGACAAACAAAACAGACTTACAGATCTCAGAGAGAAGGGAGGTATGGAGGAGATGAGGTAGAAAGAGATTAACCAAAGAACTTATATGCACATATGCATAGCCCATGGACCCAGACAAATGTGTGATAAAGGCCTAAGGTGGGGGTGGGTCTGGGTGGAAGGAAGCAAATAGGGGAAGACGGAGGACATATGTAATACTGTCAACCATAAAAATAAATTTTAAAAAAGAAAATGCTAAGCCCCAATGGCTTCACTGGCAAATTCTTTCAAATATAATAAGAAAAAAAATATCAATCCTACACAAGCTCTTTAAGAAAATACAGGATGAGTGAATAGTTCCCAAATTAACAACACTTTTTATTTTTATTGTTAATACTTACCCAAGGATATTTTTCCACTGATTTTTAGAGTGTATGTAAGGGAGGAGGAGAGACAGAGAGAGAGAAACATCGATGTGAAAGACACATTGATTGGTTACCTCCTGCATGTGTCCCTGACAGGGGCAAGGGGATTGAGCCTACAACAGAGGAACCTGCCCTTGTCCAGAATTGAACCTGTGACCCTTCAGTCCCACTGAGCCAAACCAGCTAGCGCATAACAACATTCTTAATGGTGAAAGACTGAATGTTTTCCTCTAAAGATCAGAAACAAGGCAAGAATGTCCATTCTAACCTCTTTTAGTCAACACTATACTAGATATCCTAGCCAGTGCAATAAGGCTAAAAGAGAAAAGGCATCGACACTGGAAAGAAACGGTAAAAGCAAAACTGTCTTTATTCTCAGATTAAAAGATCTTCTACATAGAAAATTCCATGAAATCTATAAAAAAGCAATTCAAAGTAACAAGAAATTTTCAGGATATAAAATCAATATATGTCATAGCAAAAAACAACTGAAATTTTTCTTTAAATGTATTTTATTGATTTATTACAGAGAGGAAGGAAGAGGGATAGAGAGTTAGAAACATCAATGGGAGAGAAACATCAATCAGTTGCCTCTTGCACACCTCTTACTGGAGATGTGCCTGCAACCAAGGTACATGCCCTTGACCAGAATCGAACCTGGGACCCCTCAGTCCACAGGCCAACACTATCCACTGAGCAATACTGGTTAGGTCAAACAACTGAATTTTTGTTTAAAAAATACCATTTACAATAGCATCAAAAATATTTAGAAATAAATTTGATAAAAGATATGTATCTGTATACTGAAAACTATAAAACATTACTGAGAAAAATTAATGAAGACCTAAATAAATGGAGAGATATACCACGTTCATAGAACAGAAGACTCAAAGTTGTTAAAACATCAATTGTCTCTAAAATAAATCTCTAGATTCAATAAAGCTCCAATCAAAATCTCAGAAATATTTTTGTAGAAACTGACAAGCTGATTCTAAAATGTATATAGAAGTGCTAAGGATCTAGAATATTCAAAACAACAATTTAGGAAGGAATCACACCATTTAATTTCAACTTATAAAGCTGTTAGAAGCCCAGTGCAAGAAATTCGTGCACAAGGGGAGAGGGGCAGCATCCCTCACCCCAGCCTGCACCCTCTCGCAATCCAGGACCACTGATTCCTAACCACTTGCCTGCCTGCTTGATACTCCTAACTGCCTCTGCCTTCCTGCCTGATCACTCCTAACTGCTTACCTGCCTGTCTGATTGCTCCTAACCACTCACCTGCCTGCCTGATTGCCCCTAACCACTCGTATACCTGCGTGATTGCTCCTAATCACCTCTGCCTGCCTGCCTGATCACCTCTAACCACTCGCCTGCCTGCCTGAACACCCCAACCCTTCTGCCTGCGTGATCACCCCAACCACTCACCTACATGTCTGATCGTCCCTAACTGCCTTGGCCTGCCTGCCTGATCACCTCTAACTACCTTTGCTTTGGCCCCTATTGTGGCAACTTAGTCCAGAAGGATGTCTGAAATGACATCCAGAAGGTGGTTTGGCTGTCCAGTCTAATTATATATTATGCTTTTATTTTATAGGTCATAATCAAGAGCATGTAATCTTTAATAAAGATTAAGTGTTTGTGTACCTAGAATAACACACCAATGTGCAGTAAAGATAGACAAAATATATCAACAGAACAGTAGAAGGAACAGAAACAGACTTGCATATATACGGTCAATTTACAAAAAAAAGTACCAAAGCAAATCACTGGAGAAAGAATAATCTTTTCGCCAAAACCAGTTTGGCTCAGTAGATAGAGCATCGACCTGCAGACTGAAAGGTCCCAGGTTCGATTCTGGTCAAGGGCATGTACCTTGGTTGCGGGCACATCCCCAGTAGGAGGTGCGCAAGAGGCAACTGATCAAAGTTTCTCTCTCATCGATGTTTCTAAATCTCTATCCTTTTCCCTTACTCTCTGTAAAAAATCAATAAAATATGTTTAAAAAAAAAGGAGAATCTTTTCAATAAATAGTTTCTAGAACAACTGAATACTCAATATGCAAAACAACCCTTAACTCACACCATAAAATTTTAATTCAAAATAGATCACAGACTTAAATGTAAAATCCTCACAGAAATCTTAATGACCTTAAATTTGGCAAAAGCTGCTTAAATATGACGCAAAAAGTTAAGAAATGTAAAAGACAAAATACATTGGACTTCATTAAAACACACACACACACACACACACACACACACACACATATTTTCCAAAAGATACTCTTAAGAAAATAAGGTAACTTCTTTTTTTTTTAATATGTTTTTATTGATTTCAGAGAGGAAGGGAAAGGGAGAGCGAGAGGGAGAGAGAGAAACATCAATGCTGAAAGAGAATCATTAATTGGCTGCCTTCTGCATGCCCCCTACAGGGGATCAAGCCTGCAACCCTGGCATGTGCCCTTTACTGGAATCAAACTTGGGACCCTTCAATACACAGGCCAACGAACCAACTGAACCAAACAATCCACTGAACCAAAGCAGCGGGGGGCTCTTTATTTTATTTTTTTAAAAACATATTTTATTGATTTTTTACAGAGAGGAAGGGAGAGGGATAGAAAGCTAGAAACATTGATGAGAGATAAACATCGATCAGCTGCCTCCTGCACACTCCCTACCAGGTATGTGCTCAACAACCAAGGTACATGCATGCCCTTGACCAGAAGGGTGTATAAATCTGTCAAAATGTATACATATACAGTATTTAAATTTTATTATGTATAAACTAAACCTCAAAGTTGTTTTTTTTTTTTTTAAGAAAAGCAACAATAACCTAGAAAATTAATAATCAGATAACTAACACTGGGGGGAGGGCGGACATGCAACCAAATTTCAACACCCAATCATGATAGGAATTATCAATCTAGAAAGCAACATCTTGACCCCCCAAAAAAAGCATCTATAAAAATGTGCTACTAATATTATACTTAATGGTATAAGACTCAATGCTTCCCTAAACAGAAACAAGGTAAGAATGTCCTTTCTCACTCTGTAAGTATGAACACACTTCAAAGGAGTTCTCAGTAGTACTCAACTATATTCTGCTGATAAGTTTGTTTTCTTTTTCTTTAAATGACCATTTCATTACTTCCCTTCCATTTTTTCTTCAAACCTCTTAAATCCCTGTACCTGGCCCACTCTGAGGTAATAATTTCTTTTCACATTTTATTTTTCACAAAGTAAATCAATAGTACAAAATCTTTCATCTTCCTACCATCAAATCTCTCAAAAAGGGAGAAGCCTTATCCTGACCATCACTCAAAAGAGGCCATGTTATCTGACCAGCTTAATACTCAACCAAACTTGGAGCACAAACATAGGTCTTAACTTAGAAACTCTAGGTGATTAATATTCTATCAATAAATCCTACAATCAGCAGAAACCGGTTTGGCTCAGTGGAGAGCGCGTCGGCCTGCAGACTGAAAGGTCCCAAGTTCGATTCCGGTCAAGGGCATGTATCCTGGTTGGCGGGCACATCCCCTGTAGGGGGTGTGCAGGAGGCGGCTGATTGATGTCTCTCTCATCGATGTTTTTAACTATCTATCTTTCTCCCTTCCTCTCAGTAAAGAATCAATAAAATATATAAAAAAAATAAAAAATAATAAATCCTACAATCAATCACAAAAAATCCTACATGGTCACTCTGTCAGAAATATGTTATAAAGTCATAGTAAGAAGCCAAAGATAATTAATCCCCAACTTTTAGTTCTCCATCTTTGAAAATGGTCCTTGCCATTAAAAAAAAAGTTTACACACATACACAGGGGTTGGCAAAAGTAGGTCTATAGTTGTGAGTACACAAAACAGTTTACTCTTATATTATTATGTATTTATTACTAGAGGCCCAGTGCACTAATTCATGCACAGGTAGGGTCCCTCAGGTAGATCAGGCCCAAGCTCACAACCCCAGCCTCGCAGCCCCACAGCCCACCTGGCACCCTACCTTGGCCTGGCGCCACCAGCTCACCTGCCCCACCATCCCGCCGCAGTGCCACTCTCGTCAGGGCCTATCAGGGCTGGCAACGCCTTCACTACTGCCTGCTGCCAGCGCCATGTCGCCAATGTTTGCCATATTCTGTGCTGCCCCCTGGTGGTTAGCACATGTCACAGCAAGCAGTCAAAAGACCGCCCAAGGAGACAATTTGCATATTATGATTTTATTATGTAGAATTATATTATTACATTTGTTAGCCTACATTTGCAAACCCCTGTATATGTATAACAACTACATTTCGTTTCTGACCAACAAAAAAGTAAAAGAAAAACACGAAATACATATGCAATTTACACAGTATTTGTTCCTTACCTGCTGGTGCCGGGTGCTGGGAAATGTATACTGAACAGAATGGGAAGGATAACGGCTTTGTTCTGTGCTGAATGCTCCTTGATTGGGAGGATAACCTGAACTTGACATTATCAGTAAAGAAGTCCTCACCAGGCTGTGAGATCAAATCCAACAAACAATCATGTTTCTAGGAAACCACCTAAATAGAATGGGGGAAAAAATAGAACTGATAAGAACTAAAGCACCAGGTGTACTTCTAATAAATTATAACTATAGCTACATAAATAAAACCACAATTACCAGTAAAAGGTTTCTCTCATGTATTTACTTAATAGAAATTACTGACGTTTAAAAATATTAACAGGTCTTTATTTCCCTTTACACTTAAAAAAGGTTACTTAACATACCATAAGTAATTCCAGCAGCTGTATAAAGTAAAAACATGGGACCAGCACATAGCAACTGCTCAGTAAATGCCTTTCTTTCTATAAAAGTCTGAGAAACAAACATTATAAATTACAAAAACAAAAGTCCATGATTGTGAACTTTAAGGTGATAAAAAAGTCACCTAATAAAAGGATTCAAGAGTATTTACAAGATAGGCATTTGTGCAGAGGAAATGTTGTTTTTGTTAAATAATTCTGTGCCAATAGGAAAGACTTTTCTAACAAGACTGGTGATGATATTAAATGTGAGATTTTTTTATATTACATAATAAAATTTCCCAATATCTACAGTAACTCAATGAACCAATATTTTCCAACTAATCCCGAATGTTACAAAATTATGCATGAATAGTTATTTAAAGCACAAGATACTTTACCACAATTAAATAAAGTACAGGACAAACCAGTAAATGTTGACTGTGATAGAATATGAAAGATTCATTGATATGGTTTCAGATTCTACACAGCAACTTAACCTTTAAAAAATTACCACTTTTCTGGTTTAGGTTGGTATCAAAAAATAGCCACAATTATCTTTAAAAGCTATTAAAATACCCCTCCCTATTCCAAGTACATATCTGTGTGAGGTTAGCTTGTCTTCATAAACTTCAATCAGAACAACATACCACAAGACCGATATAGAAGCAGATATGAGAATCAAGCTATCGTCTAAGCCAGATATTAAAGAGGTTTGAAAAAAATGTAAAATAATGTCACTCTTCTAAACAAATTTAATTTTAGAAAATAGTTGTCATAAACATTTTTTATATATTAACACTAGAGGCCCAGTGCACAAATTTGTGCATGAGTGGGGTCCCTTGGCCTGACCAGTACCGATTCAGGCCAGCCAGCCAGGGCCAGAGGGAGGGACCACCGGAGGTTGGAAGGCCACGAGAGGTTGGCTGTGGGAGCACACTGACCACCAGGGAGCAGATCCTGAGTTGAGTGTCTACCCCCTGGTGGTCAGTGCGCATCATAGCTACTGGCCAGCCATCCAGTCCTAACAATCTCTTAGGCTTTTATATGTATAGATTAAATGGTTTATATTATTCCTAAATAAATATCTTTAAAGTTTCCCACATTTTAATATCAAATGTGGTAAATATCAACATATATAACCCACATAAACAAAAGCTCCTTGGAGCTCTAAATTTTTAAGAGTGTAAATGAGTCTTAAGACCAACATGTTTGATGACCACTGGCCTGGGAAATTTGGTCAATCTTTAGACTGACAAGCATTAGTGTCCTATACAGGTCATTCACACCCAGGTCCGTGTGCACACACTCCTTCTAAAAAGCCTGCCCCTAGTTAAGGTGTGGTTTTGACACCATGTTTGTACCAAGTAAACTACCCTATTGGACCAGAGATGTACCAATTGGATCCCTCTTCAGAAATTTGGAATTGAGAAGTTATTGAGTTGCAAAGTGGCCACAGCAATAGTCAAGATGAGCCACATATTCTCTGCCACCGAAGTTACTGAGGAAGTAGAAAACACCAATTTAGACATGCATACAGAAGTAGAGCCAAGAGAATTTGCAAGCCCCTAAGACACAGAAGCAGTTGCCTTGGCTCCTGACTCTCGGCTCCAGGGTCCACCCCCACAAGGAGAAGTCCTTCTTTACTTAATATACGTGGAGTAGGTTTTTATTCCTCATAATTGTAAAATCTCAAGTTAAGTCCCAAAATAACTATACAGACCTTGGAAACAACCCAAGTGTCATTTCCATCAACTGATGATGAATAAATAAAATTAGGTATACCCATACAAGGTAGTATTATTCTGCCATAAAAGAATGGCCCTGATTGTTGTAGGTCAGTGGTTAGAGACTCAGCCAACACACGGAATAGTTATGGGTTCAATTCCTGGTCAAGGGCACATATCTGGGTTGCTAAGTTCATCCCTGCCTTGGTTTCTGGGCACGTTTGGGAGGCAACTATCTCTTTCACATCAATGTCTCTCTCTGTCTCTGTCTCTCTCTCCCCCTTCCTTCCACTCTCTTTAAAAAAAAAAAAGTATTGATACCTGCTATAACTTGGATGAATCCTGAAAACATTATGCTAAGTAAAAATAACCAATCATAAAAGTATATATTTTGTATGTTTCATTTCATATGGAAGTCCAATATAGTCAAAATAATGATAGAAAAATGGATTACTGATTGCTTAGGGATGGTGGGATGGGGATGAAGAAATACAACATAAAAGCTCAAGTGTCTAGGATTTCTATTGTTTATTCCCTGTAGTGAAATACACTTAACATAAAATTGCCATTTTAAGCCTTTTGTTTTATTTTGTTTTTTCTTAATCCTCACCCAAAGATATTTTCCCACTGATTTTTAGAGAGTGGAAGAGAGAGGGAAAGACAGAAAAACACATCGATTGCCTCCTGCACGAGCCCCAACCAGGGCCCAGGCCAGGGAGGAGCCTGCAACCCTTGACCAGAATCGAACCCAGGACCCTTTGGTACATAGGCTGACACTCTATCCACTGAGCCAAACAGGCTAGGGCCATTTTAGCCATTTTTAAGTGAACATTTCTGTAACATAAGTACATTCATATTACTGTGCAACTATCATTACCATCTATTTCCAACACTTTTTATATTCCCCAACTGAAGTTAGGATGAGAAGCAGGCCCATTAAACACTAACTCCCAATTCATCCTCCCTCTGGTAACCACCATTCTGGTCTCTGCCTCTATGAATATGGCTATTCCTCATATAAGTGGAATCATTCAGTATTTGTTATTTTGTGACTGGATTATTTCATTTAGCATATCCTCAGGGCTTATCCATATAATAGCATTATATCAAAATTACCCTGCTTTTTAAGGCTAAATAATATTCTCTGTATTGGGATTCCTTTTTGAGATTGTGAAAATGTTCTAAAATTGACTGTAGCAATGCTTATACATACATACTTCTGAATATACTAAAAACCATTGCATTGTAAAAAAAAAATGGATGAGCCAAAACCAGTTTGGCTCAGCGGATAGAGCATCGGTCTGCGGACTGAAAGGTCCAGGTTCGATTCAGGTCAAGGGCATGTACCTTGGTTGCGGACACATCCCCAGTAGGGGGCATGCAGGAGGCAGCTGATCCATGTCTCTCATCAATGTTTCTAGCTCTCTATCACTCTCCCTTCTTCTGTAAAAAATCAATAAAATATATATATTTTTTAAATGGATGAAAATCCAAGATGGCAGCATAGGTAAACACCTACACTGCTGCCTTGCACAACAATTTCAAAACTACAACTAAAAGACAGAACAGACATCATCTAGAAACACAAGAAAGCTGGCTGAGTGGAAATTCTACAACTAGAAGGAAAGAGAGGGGCTCACAGAGACCCAGAGGAGCTGCAAAAAGCTGAGGTACGGAGACGCGCACTTGGAGAAAGCGGATGACGGCAAACCTGGCTGGCTTTCTCTGACAGGAGGGAGACTGAGACTATCAAAGGCATTGAACCCCTTATCCTACGACACCAAACCCCAGATAGAGCCGAAACTCATACGGGGGTTGTTTGGACTGTGAAGGGGGAGAAGTGCACGGAAATTTAGGGGAGTCGCAAAAGATCAGAAGTCCGGTGGTGCGCACGGCTTTGCGTGCAGAGGACCAACTGCTGATTGTGCCACTGGTTTTCGGGACTGGGCAGCACACAGACCCTCCCAACTGTGCCACTTCTAACTCCACTAAACCCCAGTTTCAGGCAAAACCCTGGGGACCCAGACTTGTGTGGTCTCGGAGCGCAGGGGAGCAGGAAAGGCAGAGGTCTAGAGGGACTGTGAGAGTGAGTGCGCGCACACAGGGACCATTCCAGTGATTACCCAGTCATGTGAGACTCAGGGGCTGTGGAGGGCAGGGCCAACTGGAAGGCAAAGCCGTCCCTTAAGCCCTGAGACTCCATCCACCTCAAGCTCAACAGAGAAGCTTCTGCGGTTTTTCAAGTCTTGTATCATAAGGCTAAATCCAACACAGAAGTTTTCCCAGCATAGTGAAAATGCCGAGACAAGGGAAGGGATCACAAACAAAAGAAATGAAGGAAAACAAATGACTGGATATAGAGTTCAAAACCGCACTTATAAGGTTTTTCAAGAATATCCTAGAAAAGAGGGATAAATTTAGTGAGTCCCAAGAGAAGATGAAAAAGGACCAACTAGAGATGCAAAAGATCCAACTAGAGATGGAAAAGGACCAACTAGAGATGATAAAGGACCAAATAGAAATTAAACATACACTGACTGAAATAAAACATATACAGAGACCTAACAGCAGACTAGCGGTAGGCAAGAATCAAGTCAAAAACTTGAAATATAAAGAATCAGAAAACACTCAACTGGAAAAGCAAGAAGAGAAAAAAATCCAAAAATGTGAAGATAATGTAAGTAGCCTCTGGGACAACCTCAAACGTACCAACATCAAAATTGTGGGGGTGCCAGAAGAAGAGAGAGAGCAAGATACTGAAAACTTATTTAAAGAAATAATGACTGAAAACTTCCCACATCTGGTGAAAGAAATAGACTTACAAGTCCAGGAAGCACACAGAACCCCATATAAAAGGAATCCAGAGGACTAAACCAAGACACATCATAATTAAAATACCAAGAGCAAAAGACAAAGAGAGAATATTAAAAGCAGTAAGAGAAAAACAATTGATTACCTACAAGGGCACACCCATACGACTGTCAGCTGATTTCTCAACAGAAATGATGCAGGCCAGACAGGAGTGGCAAAAAATATTCAACGTGATGAGTAGCAAGAACCTACAACCAAGAATACTCTACCCCGCAAAGCTATCATTCAGAATTGAAGGGCAGATAAAGAGCTTCACAGATAAGAAAAAGCTAAAGGAGTTCATCAACTCCAAACCAGTATTATATGAAATGCTGAAAGGTACTCTTTTAGAAGAGGAAGAAGAAAAAGGTAAAAGCCAAAAAATTATGAACAACAAATACATATCAACAAGTGAATCTAAAAATTAAGTGAATTAAAAATTTGATCAACAGAATAAACTGGTGAATATAATAGAATCAGGAGCACAGAAAGGGAGTGGACTGATAATTCTCAGGGGGAAAAGGGGGAGGGGTATACAGGGAGAGACTCGACAAAAATCACACCTATGGACTCATCAATGGGGTGGAAGTAAGGGTAGAGGGAGGGGTGGGAGCCAGGTGGAGGGGACCTATGGAGGAGAAAAAAGAGAAACAAATATAGTAATCTGAATAGTAAAGATTTAATTTAAAAAAATGGATGAATTGTATGCTTTACAAATAATATATCAATAAAGCTGTGTTTTAAAAATTACCAAGCCCAAACAAACAAAACTATACAGCAACCACAGGACTTTAAAATTATTGTGCTGCAGTCCAAGTTAATATGTAACATTTTTCAGGGGTTTTAATATCACCCTACGTTCATATCTTTAAAACTGTGAAGTCAATGTACATCCTACAATCAATGGCACATCATGGTTTAATTAGCAGCACTTTTTCCCTAATCTCAAAGGCAAATAAAATTACCCTATAAGCAAAGAAAACTTTTTGCTGAAATACAGTCTGAGAGAGTTACTGCATTCAGTAAATCTTTGGTTTTTGTCCTAAATCTTACCCAGGAAAGCTCTCAGAACAGAAATTACCATTTGCTTTTCTTCCCTTTGTTTCCTTAACCCTCAGGATAAGGCAAGATAATTAAGGACACTAAAATTCTCAAAGTGATTTCCAATTGGAGCTCCTTAAAAGACCAGGTAACATTTGCAGTACTTTGAAAAAAGCCTAAAAGAAATACACATAAATACTGGGGACAGAAAAAGACATCCTAAGCACAAACCAAAGGCACAAATAAGGTTGGGTTGATATCATTAACTTACAAAATGTATTTTTTTTTAATTTTTCTGTACAGCAAAGACAACCTTAAATGGCAAACCATACAACAGAAAAAGTACAATAGCAAAATTTTGATATACCAAATATAATATGCATATACATGTATTTATATTTCTTACACAGCAATAAAAATGATGACACTACAGGTATAACAAGAATATGGAATTAACTAAGGAAATAAAATTAATGAAATCACAGAAAAATAAAATATACACACTCCACAGATTTGCAAGATATTAAAAAAATCATGGAATTCATGCACTGGGGGGTGAGGAGGTGTCCTTCAGCCTGGCTTGTACCTCCTCACAGTCCGGGATCCCTTGGGGATGTCCACCTGCTGGCTTAGGGAATGGGACTAAGCCAGCAGTCAGACATCCCTCTCACAGTCTGGGGCTCTTGCAGTCCAAGACCCCTCGCTCCTTACCACCCACCTACAGCAGAGACACGAAAGGCTCCTGCCACCACCGCAGCCATGAGTCTGGCTTCTGGCTGAGCAGCACTCCCCCTGTGGGAGCACAATGACCACACAGGGAAGCTCCTGTGTTAAGTGTCTGCCCCCTGGTGGTCAGTGCAGTCATTCTGCTATTCTGTGATTTTGCATATTAGGGTTTTATTATATAGGATAACTAAAGGCCCAGTGCACAAAATTCATGCAAGAGTAGGCCTTCCTTCCTCTGGCTACTGGCACCAGCTTCCCTCTGGCACCTGGAACCTAGGCTTGCTTTCCTCTGGCTGCTGACAGGCACCTGGGACCTGGGCTGGTTTCCCTCCAACTGCCCATGGGCACCGGGGATCCAGGCTGGCTTCCCTCTGGCCACCTGCAGGCACCCAGGACCTGGGCTTCCCTCTGGCCCAGGCTTCGTCCAGAAGGACGTTCGGTCTAATTAGCATATTACCCTTTTATTATTATGGATTATTATAGATGCCTAGTACTGGTGACAGTTTGGAGAAAAATGCACTTTTACACTTGTATGTCAAATGAGTACAAATTGCATTCTAAAGAATGGCAATATATACCATGAGCCTTGAAAATATGCATATTCTCTTGCACAGCAGATCCCCTTCTAGGAATTCATTTGATTACTCAATATAGAGATACCCAAAGATGAATGCCTGAGACTGTTTCTCAAGGAACTGTCCAAAATATCCAATATGAGCTTAGAAAAGTCTTATAAAAAGTTTAGCTAGTGGGAACTTTTATTTGAGGGGCTGCCACAAGTCTTTATAAATAAGAACATTTTTATTTTACTAATATATAATTTGTATATACCATTAGTATTCAATTTTCCATGTGTCTCATTCTTCATAAGATTTTAAGACGAAAGATAGAAATGTTATATACTCAACAAATACTCAGCAAATAGTACACATTACTATGTACCAACACACTGTTCTAAACATTGACATAGAATGGTGACGAAGATATGTCATCTTATTGTGAGGTGACATAGAAATTAAATAATCATGAAATATCATGAAGTTCTATAACTAAAACAGAACAAGAGAAGAGACATTTTTGATGGTGTGATCATAGAAAGCCAATCTCAGCTAGGATGACCTGATTTCCTGAAACAAACCCCATTTACAGCTGTTGTCCCAGTGCAATTATTAATTATGCTCCATTTCCTTCTCAAGACTGTTCCAGTTTTAAGATTATTTTAGAGCCAAAGCATGAAAGAAAAGAAGACCCAGTTGATTTTAGTATACAAATTTAGTATACAAAAACTCATATCTATCTATATAATCTATATAAAAGAGGAATATGCAAATCAGCCAGGACGCCATAATATCATGACAGAATAGCAGGGACCTGAGGCTGCATGGCACCTGGCTGGGGTGAGGGACCCCAGGCCACGCCCCCCACCCAACAGGGCTTGACAGGGGACTTCAAGCTGCACCCCCTGCCTCAGAGCCAGGCCTGGAGACCTCAGTCCGCAACCCCCGCCCATCCGCCCCAGCACTAGGCTGGGAGACCTCAGGCCATGCCCCTTGCCCGGCAGGGCTTGATGGGGGACCTCAGGCCATGGCTCGCACCCTCCCCCACCCCCCGTGCCAAGTTGGGAGACCTAAGGCTGCGCCTCCCGACCCTGAAGGGCTTGATGGGGATGGGGCCAGCCAGGTATGGGTCTCCTGCATTTTCAAAGCACATGCAGGTTAGTGGGCGGGGACTTGACTATAGGTGCCACAGTGCACCCCAGACTCTGACAGGAGGTAGATTTTCATATACATTTTACTAATTTTCTTTCATCTCTGACACTTCTATTACAGAGAAAGGGCAAATAGCAATATTAAAATATTTCCTCTAATTAATTCCCTTTTAATGTGCACAAATTTCATGCACTGGGCCAGTAGTACTTACATAAAAAAGGATAATTATTGCAACAACGCAAAAGTCAAATTTAAAGATAACCTAAATTCCACAATGTAGTATATTCATGATAAAATACTAGACAGAAGTTACAATGAAAAACTACAGTCCTAGCTGGTTTTGCTCAGTGGATAGTGTCGGCCTGCAAATCTAATAGTCCTGAGTTCGTTTCTACTTAAGGGCTTGTACCTAAGTTGCACGTTCCTTCCAGCCCAGGCCCTGGTCAGGGCACATGAAGAAGGAAACTAATCAATGTTTCTCTCTCACATCAATATTTCTCTTTCTCTTCCATGCTCTAAAAATCAATGAAAAATTATCTTCTGGTAATGATTTTTTTTAAAAAAACCTAGAGCTATATGTGTCAAAACACATAAACCTCAAAAAATTACAAAGCTGAGTAAAAACAATTTACACAGTGATGCTAATATGTTACAAACACAGACAACAATATTATATTAGTGGCCCAGTGCATGCAATTTGTACACTTGGGAAGAGGGGTTCCCCCAGCCTGGCCTGTGCCCTGTCACACAGTGTGGGAGCCCTGCAATGGATTGTCCCAAAGAGGCAGGCCGCACCCACCCATCTGGGGCTCCTCAATGGATTGCCCCAAAGAGGTAGGCCAGAGCCATGGACCCCCAGTCAGTCCTACAGCACAGGGGACCTGCCAAACCCGCGTCCACCATGCTGCACAGAGCCATGGGATCCCCAGGCCTGGCCACTTTTGGAGCTGGGAGAAGGTGGGACTCCCAGGTAGGCTCCATGCCACACACTCAGCATCAAACCCAGCTCACCCACCTGTGTGTGCCCACTGTGCACACAGGCATCTTGTGACAGCATGAGGGCATCACAGCATGAGGACCACATAGGCTTTCATTAGTATGATATTTTATACGTGCACAGCCCTAACCAGTGTGGCTCAGTGGACAGAGCGTCGGCCTGCAGACTGAAAGGTCCCAGGTTCGATTCCGGTCAAGGGCATGTACCTTGGTTGCAGGCACATCCCCAATAGGGGGTGTGCAGGAGGCAGCTGATGGATGTCTCCCTCTCATCGATGTTTCTAACTCTCTCTCCCTCTCCCTTCCTCTCTGTAAAAAAACCAATAAAATATATTTCTTTTAAAAAGGTATTTTATACGGGCACATATCAAAGCAGAAACACAAAATATGTATCTACTTTAGGATAACAGTCACAACTAAGAAAGGAAAATTATCTAGGAAGGAGAAACAATCTTTATTTCTTGAAACAAGTATGATAAAATATTGTTTTCTTAAACACAGATGGTAGGTACAATGACATTTGTTCATAAAGAAAAATAAGTAATCTTTATTATAAAATATATTTATATGTCCATGATTCTAGACTCGTTAATTTGAGTATCTTTTCCTATGCCAATGCCACACTTTTAAAGTTACTGTAACACTATAAGGCTTTTATATCTGTACAAGTTTCCCCTCACTATGCTTAGTTGTTACTACTCCTTTCAAAGCCTTTAAAATGCTATTCTAGCACTTTTCTTCTTTCATGTGAATATCGAGTCAGCTTGTTAGGTCGCATAAAAAACTCTGGATGAGACCATATTAATATTAAATTAATACACTGACTAAAGAGAGCACAAAAGCTAACTTTATACTGTTGAGCATTCTCACCCTAAAACATGATTACATATGTTTAAGTTTTAGGATGAGAAATGTCTGTGTGTGTGTATAATTAAGATGAGAAATTTTTTTTATATATTCTACACATTTCCCCATAACATATGAATATTCTAGTCGGAGATCGTTAGCGCTGCTGTGGAGGCAGGAGAGGCTCCGCCACTGCTGCTGTGCTCACCAGCCATGAACCTAGCTTCTGGCTGAGTGGTGCTCCCCCTGTGGGGAGCTCACTGACCACCATGCTCCTGCATTGAGCATCTGCCCCCTGGTGGTCAGTGCACATCATAGCAACCGGTCATTCCACCTTTCTGTCTATTTGCATATTACCCTTTTATTATATAGGATTGTATTATTTTCCCATAAGTACAAATGTAAACTTATTTTTGCCACCACCTTGTATAACTAAAATAAAGACGTAGACCATCTGATCCTTATAGCCAATTGGCCTGGAGATCAATTCCCCACAGTGATACCAACAACAATCAAGAATTAACTACAGGCAGAGGGAGGTAGATGTCTGCGGCAGTCTAAAACCTGCGGCTGGGGCACCCACCGAGCAGCCGGGGACCCGGGGACCCAGAACACCGCTCTCCAATCGGCACAGACACGCGGCGAAATCAGAGATCCCTGCGGCTGGGGCACCCACCGAGCAGCCGGGGACCCAGGGACCCAGGGACCCAGGGACCCAGGGACCCAGAACACCGATCTCCAATCGGCGCAGACACACGGCGGAATCAGAGATCCACACAGCACACGGAAAGGTCAGATTTTGCCTGGGATAAGGTGAGGTCCCCGTCCCGCACAACAGAGACGCACACACTGTAGGAACCAGGCTGCAGGAAAGCTGCCTTTGGAGAGGTCCGCGGATGTGGGGCAGGGCGTGATCCCTAAGTTTGGAGGCAAACTCTCAGAGCTGTTGACAGAGGGGAGCTCTGGAAAATGACTCATTTTGATCTGAGACAGAGGGACAGTCTGGGAGTTATTTCAGTGTCCCGGCTGCAAAATACCCACAAACCGGTTTTGAGAACCACAGAGTAACAGGATCTGAGCACAGCCTAGAGAGATCCTGTGCTTAATCTTAGAGGTCAATTCCGAAACACTGCCACCCAGTGGATGACACACAAATTGACTCTCGCATAATCACAAAAAAATAAAGAGATTACAACACAACCAGCAATGGAACACAGGGAACTGCAATACCCTCCTACCTGAGAAACACAAGTGCCAAGCAGAACAATAGTGGAAGTGAATGACCATTCTATTTTTTTTTCTTTTTTCCTTTTTCTTTTTTTAAAATTTTTATTTTATTTTATATTTTTTCATTTTTGCATATTTTAATTTAAAAAAATTTTTTCTTTCCTCCTCAAATGATTTTACCATTTTAATTATTACATTTTTGTTTTCAACTAGTATTAGTACTAATATTGTTTTACCATTTTGGAAAAAAACAAGTGTCATTTTGTTTTCCCTTTATTTTACTTCGGGATTAGAGTTCTATATTCTATTATTATCTTTCCTTTAGCATAATTTTACTCTATTTCAACTCTACCTTTATGCCAACACTTTCCTCCTAACTTTCCCCATTTTATTGTCTTGTTTTCTCTTTCCCTTTTCCAACTATAGATTCTCCCTATTCTTTCTCTTTACCTGGTTAAAATTTCACCCCACTTATATATCGAATTCCAAATCCTCTACTCCAAGCCCATACAAACCTCTCTCTTCTTGACTTCACTATCCAAAAAGTTGTTTTTCTCTATGACCTTTTGTTGCTCTTTGCCTCAACGGTGATTATATCGATTTTTTGTACTTTTTAAGTGAGATTGTTTTAGCTTATTCTACTTGTTTTATTTTGCTTTTTGTTTGCTTTGACTTGATTTGCTTTTTACCTCTCTTTTCCTTCACCTCCCTCCATACCAGTTGTTATTTGTAGTTTGTATTAATCTCCAGGTACCGGTTGCCGACATTTGTTAGAATTAGTGACTGTTCTATTGGCGTTTGCTCCTGACACCTATATTTTGTTCCCCTTTTCTCTCTTATCCTCTTTCTTTGCACTCTGACTTTTTTCTCTTCCTCTTTTCTTCTCCCTCTTCTCCTTTTTGTTTTCTTTTCTTTTATTTTTTGTTCATTTATTTATTTACTATTTTCTCCCTCTCTCAATTTGATTTTGGCATTTCCTTCTTTTCTTTATTCTTCATTTTCCTCTTCTTTCTCTATTTACCCTTAACTTGTCTTTCATTGGTGACCACCTTATTTGTGATTATTAACATCCCGAATACATTTCTACTCAGTGCCTTGTGTGCTGTACCTAGTCTTGTTGTACTTTGTGACTTTCAATCAATGTAGGAGAGAGAACTACAGAACCAGACACCCAGAGAAGAAAGACCATGGGCAGAAAAAGAAACAGCCCACAAAAGACAGAAAGGCAAGTTTCACCAGAAAAGAAAGTAAACAAAATAGAAGCAGAAATAAGCCTGCCAGAGAAAGAGTTCAGAGAAATGATCATAAGGTGGATGAAAAGAATGGAAGACAAAATCGACAATGTGAGTAAGAGCCAAGAGGAAATGAAGAAGACCCAAGAGGAGATGAAGAAGCAGCAAGAAGAAATGCAGAAGAACCTAGAGGAGGTGCAGAATAAACAAGAAGAAATGAAAAATGACATCACTGCTATAAAGAACTCAATAGAAAGCATCAAAAGTAGACTAGAAGAAGCAGAGGACCGCATCAGTGAGCTAGAAGACACGGCAGGAAAAAATACACAAGTACAGCAGCTCCTAGAAAAAAAAGTTAAAAACCAAGAGGAGAGCCTAAGGGGATTTTGGGATAACACGAAACAAAACAACATCCACATAACTGGGATTCCAGAAAGAGTGGAAACTGAACAAGGATTAGAGAACCTGTTTGAAGAAATAGTGACAGAAAATTTCCCCAATATAGGAAAGAAAAAACCCACACAAATCCAAGAAGCTAAGAGTCCCAAGCAAAATTAACCCCAACAAATCGACACCAAGGCACATTATAATTAACTTGGCAAACACCAACGACAAAGTAAGAATCTTAAAAGCAGCCAGAGAGAAACAAAAACATACCTACAAAGGAACCCCCATAAGACTAGCTACTGATTTCTCAACAGAAACTCCTCAGGCCAATAGGGAATGGAATGAAATATACAAAGTCATGCAAAGGAAGGGTCTGAATCCAAGAATACTGTACCCTGCAAGACTCTCAATCAAAATTGAAGGTGAAATCAGAAGCTTCACAGACAAAAAAGGACTAACGGAATATATTACCACCAAACCAGCAATGCAAGAAATGTTGAAGGGTCTGCTGTAATAAAAAGAAAGAGGAAGCGAAGAAGGAACTCTGGGGTAAGGACTAAAAATGGCAACAGGTAAGTACTTATCAATAATAACTTTAAATGTAAACGGATTAAATGCTCCAATCTAAAGACATAGAGTAACCGACTGGATAAGAAAACATGATCCATATATCTGCTGTGTGAAAGAAACCCACCTCAGGTAAAGAGATGCACACAGATTGAGGGTGAAGGGATGGAAGATGGTATGTCAGGCAAATGGAAATGAAAAAAAAACTGGGGTTGCAATACTTATATCTGACAAATTAGATCTCAAAGTGAAGGGCATAACAAGAGATAAAGAAGGCCACTTCATAATACTAAAGGGAACAATCCAACAAGAAGAAATAACTCTGGTAAACATATATGCACCCAATATAGGAGCACCTAAATACATGAAAAAACTCATGGAGGATATTAAGGGAGAGATTGACAGCAATACAATCATTGTAGGAGATATTAATACCCCACTGTCACCATTGGACAAATCCTCAAAACAAAAAATCAACAAAGAAACATCAATCCTAAATGACTCACTAGACCAGATGGAATTAATTGACATCTTCAGAACATTTCACCCCAAAGTCACAGAATATACATTCTTCTCTAGTGCACATGGGTCATTTTCAAAGATAGATCATATGTTGGGTCATAAGAGTAGTCTCTTCAAATTCAAGAAGATAGAAATCATATCAAGCATTTTCTCAGACCACAGTGGCATAAAACTGGAAATCAACTATAATAAACACAATAGAAAGAAATCAAACACATGGAGACTAAACAGCCTGCTATTAAACAATGACTGGGTAACCAAAGAGATCAAGGAAGAAATAAAAAACATCATGACAACACAACAATACAAAATTTATGGGACACAGTGAAAGCAATCTTGAGAGGAAAGTTCATAGCCCTACAAGCCTACTGCGAAAAACAGGAAACAATGGTAATAAATTGCCTAACCCTACAACTCAAAGAATTAGAAAGAGAGCAACAAGAAAAGCCCAGTGTAAGCAGAAGGAAGGAAACAGTAAAGATCAGAGCGGAGATAAACAATAGGGAGACCAAACAAACAATTCAAAAGATCAACAAAACCAAGAGCTGGTTCTTTGAAAGGATAAACAAGGTTGATGGACCTCTAGCCAGGCTCACCAAGAAGCAAAGAGAGAAGACCCAAATAAACAAAATCAGAAATGAAAGAGGAGAAACAACAGACCCCGCCAAAATACAAAGGATTGTTAAAAAATACTATGAACAACTCTATTCCAACAAATTGGACAACCTGCAAGAAATGGACATATTCCTAGAAAAACATAACCTTCCAACACTCAATCAGGAAGAATCTAAACATCTCAACAGGCCAATAACTATGGAAGAAATTGAAGCAGTCATCAAAAAACTTCCAGCAAACAAAAGCCCAGAACCAGATGGCTACACAGGAGAGTTTTACCAAACATTCAAGGAAGAATTAAAACTTATCCTCCTCAGACTATTCAAAAACATTCAAGAAGAAGGAACACTTCCAAACACCTTCTATGAAGCCAGCATCACCCTAATACCAAAACCAGATAAAGACAACACAATGAAAGAGAATTATAGGCCAATATCTCTCATGAACATAGATGCCAAAATCCTCAACAAAATTCTAGCAAATCAGATCCAGCAGTACATCAGAAAGATCATACACCAAAACCAAATAGGATTCATCCCAGGAATGCAGGGATGGTACAATATCCGCAAATCAATAAACATGATACATCACATAAACAAATTGAGAGATAAAAATCACATAGTCATATCAATTGATACAGAAAAAACATTTGACAAAAGCCAACTCTCTTTCTTCATAAAAACTCTCAGCAAAGTGGGAATAGAAGGATCATACCTCAACATCATAAAAGCCATATATAATAAACCCACAGCTAACATCATACTCAATGGGCAAAAACTAAAACCATTTCCCCTAAGAACAGGAATAAGACAGGGATGCCCACTCTCACCTCTCCTGTTCGACATAGTACTAGAAGTATTAGCCATTGCAATTAAACAAGAAGAAGAAATAAAAGGCATCCAAATTGGAAAAGAAGTAAAGCTGTCCTTATTTGCAAATGTTATGTACATGATACTGTACATAACAAACCCAAAGGACTCCATCCCAAAACTAATTGACTTAATAAATGAATTCGGCAATGTAGCAGGATACAAAGTTAATGCCAAGAAATCTGTGGCATTTCTGTACACTCATAGTGAAATTACAGAAAGAGAGACAAGAAACAATCCCATTTACCATCGCACCAAAAAAATTAAGATACCTAGGAATAAACCTAACTAAAGAGGTAAAAGACCTATATGTAGAAAACTATACGACACTGAAGAAAGAGATAGAGGAAGATGTTAACAGATGGAAGAGCATACCATGCTCATGGATTAGGAGAATCAACATCATTAAAATGTTCATACTACCCAAAGTAATCTATAGATTCAATGCACTACCCATTAAAATACCAATGATATACTTCACAGACCTAGAAAGAATTCTTCATAGATTCATCTGGAACAAAAAAACAAAACAAAAAAAAAAAAAAACACCACGAATAGCCACAGCAATTCTGAGAAAGAAGAATAAAGTAGGTGGGATCTCAATACCAGATTTCAAGGTATATTACAAAGCAACTGTTCTCAAAGCAGCCTATCACTGGCACAAGAACAGACATACAGACCAATGGAATAGAAAAAAGAATCCAGATATCCACCCAAACCACTATACTCAACTAATATTTGACAAAGGACGCATGAACATACAATGTAGTCAAGATAGTGTCTTCAACAAATGGTGTTGGGAAAATTGGACAGATACATGCAAAAAAATGAAACTGGACCACCAACTTACACCAAATACAAAAATAAACTCAAAATGGATACAGGACTTAAACATTAGAAGGGAAACCATAAAAATATTAGAGGAATCCACAGGCAGCACAATCTCAGATATATGCCGAAAGAACTTCTTCACTGACACTGCTCCAAAGGCAATGGAAGCTAAAGAAAAAATAAACAAATGGGACTACATCAAAATAAAAAGCTTCTGTTCAGAAAAAGAAACCATCAACAAAACAACAAGAAAGACCACTGTGTGGGAGAACATATTTGCAAATGTTATCACTGATAAAGGTTTAATCTCCAACATCTACAGCCAACTTATACAACTTAATAAAAGGAAGATAAATGATCCAATAAAAATATGGGCAACGGACCTAAATAGAACCTTTTTGAAAGATGACAGAAGGAAGGCCAAGAGATACATGAAAACATGTTCAAAATCAATAATTATTGGAGAGATGCAAATCAAAACGACAATGCAATACCATCTTACACCTGTCAGAATGGCAATCATCAACAAATCAACGAACGACAAGTGTTAGCGAGGATGCGGAGAAAAAGGAACCCTTGTTCGCAGTTGGTGGGAATGCAGACTGGTGCAGCCACTGTGGAGAACAGTATGGAGTTTTCTTAAAACACTAAAAATGGATTCCCATTTGACCCAGCAATCCCACTCTTAGGAATTTATCCTAAGAAATTACAAACAGCAATCAGAAAGGATTTATGCACCCCTATGTTCATAGCAGCACAATTTACAATAGCCACAATTTGGAAACAGCCTAGGTGCCCGTCAGCAGATGAGTGGATCAGAAAACTGTGGTACCTCTACACAATGGAATTCTATGCTGCCATTAAAAAGAAGGAACTCTTACCTTTTGCAGCAACCTGGATGGAACTGGAGAGCCTTATGCTTAATGAAATAAGCCAGTCAATGAAGGAGAAGCACCACACGCTCTCCCTCATTTGTAGATAATAAAGAACATTGTAAACTGATGAACAAAAGGATAGATACAGAGGCAGTAAAGCATCAAACAGACTGTGATATTATAGCAGGAAGATTAAGGAGAAGTGAGGTAGATAAGAGATCATTCAAAGGACTTGTATCTATGCATATAAGCATAACCAATGAACATAGACACTGGGGGGTTGGGGTATGCCTGGGAGGGAAGGGGAGCAATGGAGAGATATGTATACATGTAACACAATAATAAAATAAATAAATAAATAAATAAATAAATACATACATACATACATACATATATAAAAATAAAAAATAATTAACTACAACAAGGCTGAACACATAGTCCACAAAGGGGTGCACCAAGAGTGTCCACCTCAGGTAACTGGGGAGGCAGAGCTACTGGGCCACATAGGACACCTAGCACACAAAGCTACTCTACCAACTCGGGGAAGCAGCGAAATGTGAGACAAAATAACAGATCACAAACAAAAGAAATGGAGGAAAACAAATGACTGGATATAGAGTTCAAAACCACGGTTAAAAGGTTTTTCAAGAATTTCCCAGAAAAGGTCGACAAATTTAACAAGATCCTGTAGGATATGAAAAAAAACCAACTAGAAATTTAACATACACTGACTGAAATAAAAAATATACAGAGACCTAAAAGCAGGCGAGAGGAATGCAAGAATCAAGTCAAAGATTTGAAATACAAAGAAGTAAAAAAACACTCAACCAGAAGAGAGAAAAGAAAAAAGAATCCAAAAATTTGAAGATAGTGTAAGGAGCCTCTGAGACAACTTCAAGCGTACCAACATCAGAATTGTGGGGGTGCCAGAAGAAGAGAGAGAGCAAGATACTGAAAACCTATTTGAAGAAATAATGACTGAAAACTTCCCCCACCTGGTGAAATAGACTTTCAAGTTCAGAAAGTGCACAGAACCCCAAACAAAAGGAATCCAAAGTGGACCACACCAAGACACATAATAATTAATATACCAAGAGCAAAAGACAAAGAGAAAATATTAAAAGCAGCAAGAGAAAAATGTTAATTACCTACAAGGGAGCACCCATACGATTGTCAGCTGATTTCTCAATAGAAACTATGCAGGACAGATGGGAGTGGCAAGAAATATTCAACGTGATGAGTAGCAAGAACCTACAACCAAGATTACTCTACCCAGAAAAGCTATCATTCAGAATTGAAGGGCAGCTAAAGAAAAAGCTAAAGGAGTTCATCAATACCAAACCAGTATTACATGAAATGTTGAAAGGTACTCTTTAAGAAGAGGAAGAAGAAGAAAAATGTAAACATAAAAATTATGAATAACAAATACATATCTATCAACAAGTGAATCTAAAAATCAAGTGAATAAAAAATATGATGAATATGCCAAAACCGGTTTGGCTCAGTGGATAGAGCATCGGCCTGGGCACTGAAGGGTCCCAGTTTCAATTCCGGTCAAGGGCATGTACCTTGGTTGCGGGCACATCCCCAGTAGGGGGCGTGCAGGAGGCAGCTGGTAGATATTTCTCTCTCATTGATGTTTCTAACTCTCTGTCTCTCTTTTTAAGAAATAAATTTTTTAAAAAAATCTGATGAACAGGATAAACTGGTGAATAGAATAGAATAGAATAGAATAGAATAGAATAGAATAGAATAGAAT
>JAAGEH010000376.1:3974114-4053717 GCA_011751065.1 Lasiurus cinereus
ATCAGGGGCATAGAAAGGGAGTGGACTGCCAATTCTCAGGGGGAAAAAGGTGAGGGGAGTGTGGGAAGATACTAGATAAAAATCATACACCTATGGATGAGGACCATGGGGGGGGGTCAAAAAAGCCAGAGGGTGGAGTGAGAACCGGGTGGAGGGAAGTTTTGGGGGGAAAAAAGAGGAACAATTGTAATAATGTGAAGAATAAAGATTAAATATTAAAAAAAGAGAAAAGCTCACCTAAAACACTCGTTCCATTATTTTTCCTAGTTAAGATTTCAAAAAGGCTAAGTAACTTCTCTAAGGTAATTTTTTTTTAACTCTTACAAGTGAAGATTATGTTCTGCTGCTTCCCCTTTAGCCCAAAAACAGAGAAAGACTGCTAAGTTATGAAGCAAAATAAAACAAGACTAATAAATAGCCTCCATTTCGAGATATGTACCAAAATAAAATAGAAAAACACAATTAACTTAAAATAAAATTTATTGAATTATATCCAAAAATAAAATCACTAGACACTGTAAGGGCAGGGACCATCTCTGTTTTGCTCATATGGCCTCCCTAGCACCTAACAGTGCTTAACTCTCAATAACACCCATTCCAACTACAAATTCTCTTCTTCCTTCCACTCCGGACACTTCCCCCAAGCCTCCCACTCTTCTCCATCTCAACTCCCCAACTTCATCTCTTGCTGTAAGAAACTCCTAAATGGACTTCCTACTTCAATACTTTATCCACTGAAAAACCAAAACATTCTTTTAAACCAGAAATCAGAACATTCATTCTGCTTAAAACTCCCCGGGGTTTACTAGGCAACTTCAAATAAAATCCCAATACTCACTAGGGCCCACAAGTCCCCACCAATCTGGCCTGTTTCTCTCCCAATTGTTCAGCAGGCACCAGCAACCAAAGATTCCTTACAGTTCTTTCATTCTGCAGGACCATTTTTTGCCCCAGGTCTTTGTCCTTCTTTACTCTCTGCCTTCAACATTCTTCCTGACTTATTGCCATGGTTGACTTCTCCCCAAACTTAAGTCTCAGTTCAAATGTCATCTTTTCAGAAAAGCCTTTCCTAACCACATTATAAGATAGGCTCCCCCCAGTTACTCTCAATCACATCACCCTTGTTTTTCTTTACAGGATTAATCATAATCTAATGAATTATTTCATTTTACTTGATTATGTGTATGTACTCTGTCTCCCACATAGAATGTAAACTCCCTGTTTGACTTCCTACTGTATTTGTTTAACAAAATAAATAAGAGATGTACAGAACTTAATTGAAAGAAAGTTTGAAAATCTACTGAGAATATGAAAGTCTGTTAGAGGATAGTAAGTACATAAAGGTGCCAATTCCCCAAAAATTAACCTTTAAATTCAATATTCCCAATCAATAGTCAGTATTCCCAATAAAAATTTCAACAGGATTTCTTTTTGAACTTCACAGAATGATTCTAAAGTTCATTCAGAACACATAGACAAGGACTGTCAAAGGCTGAAAAAAAAGAAAAAACAGAGTAATGAACAGGTGACTAACCATTCCAGTATTTCAATTATGAAACAATAATATTTTAAAGGATATGGTAATAGACAACAAAAGATCAAGAGAACATAATAGAACATAACAGTTCCAAACACATTCAGAATAAATTATAAAGGTTGCAAATCTAAAGGATGGACTATTCACTAATTAGCATTGACATTTCTGGCTATGTGGTGGAAAAACCAGGCAACCAGAAATAAATCCCAGCTGGATCAAACAAATTAAAAATAGAAAAAGGTTTAGAGTTAGGGAAGCAAACAATAGCTAATTTACTAGTATAATCTCTATGTTTAGTTCTCAGAGGTAACCACTGGCTTAACAAAATTTCTTGTAATAGTTTAATTTTACAAAATATCACTAGGTCCAGCCCCATTGGCATGGCTCAGTGGTTGACTATAGACCTATGAAGCAGGAGATCATAGTTCAATTCCTGGTCAACGCACAAGCCCAAGTTGCAGGCTCTATCCCAAGTAGGGGGCATGCAGGAGACAGCCAATGAATAATTCTCTCTCCTCATTGATGTTTCTCTCTCTCCCTCTCCCTTCCTCTCTGAAATCAATAAAAATATAGCTTGAAAAAATATATATCACTAAATCCAGATAACCTCAAAGACATTTTTTTAATCATAGCAGATTGACAATTAAGCAAAGTAGGTAATTCCCAGTGATCACATTACTGATTTTATTGCAGAAATTTAAAATTAAGAAATACCTTAATTCAATACCTAAACTGAATAAATGATCTCTTATTCCCATCCATCCCAAAACTGTCAATCATCACATTGAATAATCCCGTAGATCAGTGGTTTTTAACCTTTTTTCTCTCATCTATAATAATAAAATCATAATATGCTAATTAGATCAGACAGCCAAACAGCAGAACAACCATCCAGACAACCTTCTGGACAAAGCCAGGGCTGGAAGGGCCAAGTCCCTTGCAGGAACTTCATGCATCGGGCCTCTAGTGGCACATATAAACTAATTACTAAAATTCTGTGGCACAACAAAAAATATGTTACCTTTTTCACTGACCTGACAAACAAAGGTATAATTTTGATTCATTCACACAGGATAGCTATTGTTGTGTTGGCCATTGTCATGTTTTTACTTGACAATCTAAGGGAAAAAGAGGTCAGTGCCTGACCACTTAGTCAGGTATTGCATGTTTTAAAAACTCTTGCAGCACAATGGCTGAAAATTGCTGCCATGGATGATACGTTATAATGAAAGGAATACTACACTGCATGTCAAAAGACTGGATCCTGCTAGTGCCTCATTACAATTTAGACAGATCACTCCATTTCTGTGGCCCTGAGAAAACAGTAAAACAAAGTAAGACTGCCCTAACCGGTTTGGCTCAGTGGATAGAGCGTTGGCCTGCGGACTCTAGGGTCCCAAGCTTGATTCTGGTTGGGGGTATGTGCCTTGGTTGTGGGCACATCCTGGGGGGAGGGGTGCAGGAGGCAGTTAATCGATGTTTCTCTCTCATTGATGTTTCGAACTCTCTGTTCCTCTCCCTTCCTCTCTGTTAAAAAAAAAAAAATTTTAATAAAATATATATTAAAAAACAAAACAAGGTAAGACTACAGATAGTCCCTAATTTACATTTGTTCTACATATGATAATGTGGTAAAAGTGATAGGCATTCAGTAGGAACCATATTTCAAATTTTGACCTTTTCCTGGGCTAGCAATACACAATACAATACTTTCTTGTGATGCTGGGCAGCAGCAGTGAGCAAGGCTCCTAGTCAAAGACTTGATCAAGTCCTAGTCGGTTTGGTTCAGTGGATAGAGCATCAGCCAGTGGACCTAAGGGTTGCAGGTTTGATTTCAGCAATTCCAGTCGAGGGCACATACCTCAGCTGCAGGTTCTATCCCAGGTCAGGGCCATGCGGAAGGCAACCAATCCATGTGTCTTTCTTACATCGATGTTTTTATCCGTCTCTCCTCTTCCCTTCCACTCTCTCTAAAAATCAATGGAAAAATATCGAGTGAAGATTAACAAAAAAAAAAAAAAAATGACTTGATCTAGAAGATAAACAGCAGATACTCTACAGTGTACTGTGTTGCCAGATATTTGGATATTATGTTTTGTATTTTCCCATCTCATCAGTTCTACAATATGCCATGTCTCTCACTTCTGATGAGAAAAGTGAAGTAACTACTCTTGAGATGAAATTACATTAGCCCAGCCCTAGCCAGGTAGCTCATGGTTAGACCATCATCAGAGGTGCCAAACCTTGTAGGTTTGGTCATTGCACATACAAGAATCAACCAGTGATGCATGAATGAGTGGAATAACAAACTGGTGTTTATTTTTCTCTCTCTAAAATCAATCAATAAAAAAAAAATTTTTTAAAGAAGAATTCACATTAGCCCAACTGTAAGCTCATGTAAGTGTTTTCAGCATGTTTCAGGTAGCCTAGGCTAGGATTTTCAATAGGTTAGGTCAGTGGTCGGCACACTGCATTTTGCAAGCCACATGCGGCTCTTTGGTCCCTTGAGCATGGCTCTTCCACAAAATACCACGTGCGGGCACGCACGTACACTGTGATTGAAACTTTGTGGTCCATGTGCAAAAGTCGGTTTTCGGCTCTCAAAAGAAATTTCAATCATTGTACTGTTAATATTTGGCTCTGTTGACTAGTGAGTTTGCCGACCATTGGATTAGGTCTACTCAGTGCATTTTCAACTTACAATATAGTCAACTTAAGATGGGTTTAACAGGACATAACCCATCAAGGAGCATCTGTAAATAACCTATATGACTTTATGTTCTATAATTCTATAAATTATTAGCATTTTGTTTTAACCAATTTAAATTTGCTTTTGATATCATTTTTAAGAACAAGTAATAACAGCACACATGGAAGAATAAAACTGAAGAACTCCTCTTCAAATGCAAAGAGGATTTGTATGTTATATCTGAAAACTATACAAGTAATATAATATTTTGACCACACTAGCTCCTGGTGTAGAAAAATTGGTAGTAAAAATGTTCAAGAAAAACTACTACCATAAGAACACCCAAATAAAACAGATGCTCTACATAGTTATTGCTACATATCAGAAGCTTTTCATAGCTTTTTAATACTCCTAATTAGTCCTAACAGAAAAAGAAACAAGCCAAAACCAGTTTGGCTCAGTGGATAGAGCGTCAGCCTGCAGACTGAAAGGTCCCGGGTTCGATTCTGGTCAAGGGCATGTACCTTGGTTGCGGGCACATCCCCAGTAGGGGGCGTGCAGGAGGCGGCTGATGGATGTCTCTCTCTCATCGATGTTTCTAACTCTCTATCCCTCTCCCTTCCTCTCTGTAAAAAATCAATAAAATATATTTTTAAAAAAAAAAGAAACAAAATGTTTTCTTAACCATCTATCTAAATATACTTTTTGTATCCTCAAACTTGAAAAGGACAAAATATCAGGCAATCTACAGACTGAGTTATTGGTGCACACATTAATCTGCTCAACTTTATAGTACTTAGTAATGTGCCCTGAACATAAAAGCACTTAACACCAGTTACACAAGGCAATGAACTATATATGAACCTCTAATCAATAAGTCAACACAATTAATTGTGATGAACATTTACTACTTCTAGTAAAATCCATATCTGAATTAAAAGAATAGACAGACCCTGGCTGATGTGGCTCAGTTGGTTGAGTATCATCCTGTCCACCAAAAGGTTGCCAGTTCAATTCCCAGGTAGGGAAAATGCAGGGAGCAGCCCATCAATGTTCCTCTCCCCCCCACACACACTCTCTCTCTTTCTCTTTCTCTCTCTCCCCCCTCCCTTCTCCCTCCCCATCCCCTTCCTCTCTCTCTAAAAAACTATTTTTAAAAATCTTCAAAGGAAGAAAGGAGGGAGGGAGGGAAGGGAAAGGAGGAGAGGAGGGAGGGGAAGAAGGAAGAAGAAGGAAAATGAAACTAAGTATGGGAAACCTCTATCATTCCCAGCCATCAATTAAGAGTTTGAAATTGTAACTTAAGACGAAATACAATTAAAACTGAACTATAAAATAAACACAAACAAATAAGTAACAAATATCCTGACATTTACCTACATCAGCTATTTTCAACCAGTATGCCACAAGAATTTTTAAAACATGCAATATCTGACTACTTCACCAGGGCACTGACTGGTTTTCCTTTGTATTGTGTCAAATTAAAAAATGACAATAGCCAACACAATAGCCATCCAGTGTGACTGAACCAAAATTATATCTAATTTTCTGTCAGATCACCAAAAATATATTTTGGTGGTGCGGAAATGTAATCATTAGTTTATGTGTGCCAATGAGAAAGAAAAAGTTGAAAATTACTGACCTACATCAAGTCCTGGCCTATTCAAAGCCCTTTGGTTTCCACTGCAGATAGCAATGGCAAGAAAATCTCATCCGAAACCAATTTTTTAAAAAGCTTTAAAAAAAACTAATAATCTAAATTTGCCTAGCCTGGAAACAAACTTTAAACAATTAAAAGAAAATGTAAGTTAATTTCAAACAGTTTGTGCCTTTTTTTAAAAATGTGGGCAGGCCAAATACTTAAGTCTTACTATATAATTAAATTCAACTTAACATATACATACACATACACACACACACACACACACACACACACACTCATACTAGTGACACAGTGCACAGATTCCTGCATACTGAGAGGAAATTAATTAGAAGGTGGCTGGCGGTGTGAAACTGGGCAAGATGGGCTGGACACACCCTGGAGCCAATCTCATGTGGTCCCTCCCTGGACGAACGCCAGCTGCACCTGGGGTGGCAACATGGCTTGAAAGGCATCTGGGGAGTGAGCCTGCAGGGATCAGGCAAAACCAGCTCTCTGACATCCCCTGAGGGGTCCCAGAGTGTGAAAGGGCACTGCATAGTTGCTGTTGTACAGGGTGTGGAACACAAGTGTAAGTGTGCAGTAAACCAGATGTGGGACCAACAGTGCCCCAACAACAACATAACGCACAGCCAAAGGTGGAATCATGCAGCCCCGTGAGAAATCGGGCTCCCTCCTCTCTGGTTTCAGGGTGCGTCACCAGAGAACTGCCGCTGCCAAGTCACTGCAGCTCAGCAGTTTCTGCATTGAGCTTCTGCCCCTTGGTGGTCAGTGCATGTCATAGTGACTGGTCAGATGAGAGAGAGACTAGAGGCCTGCTACACGACACAAAATTCATGTACAAGTATCGTCCCTATCCTGGCCAGCGATCAGGACTAATTGAAGCTTTCCGCCTGCTGGCTATGGCCTTCCTTCCCCAGCTTCCAGCTGCCGACTGAGGCCTTCCTTTGTTCCGTGCCACCCCAGGGCACTTTTTAGCGAGCAATCAAACTCTTGGTCTTGGTCAAACTTCCAAGGGGACAATTTGCATATTAGGCTTTTACATAGATAGATAGATAGATAGATAGATATCTCAGAGAATGTTACACCAGAGGTAATAAGTGTATTTGGATAAGTTGTAATGTGAATCCATTTTTCTAAATAGAATGCAATGTTTATTCATTTAATAAATATTGGAGTATTAATATTCTACACAGAAAATAAAATTCTCCGATTTTATCTTTAAATCTGCCATAAACTTAAAGATAAAATCAGCTGAGACCGGTTTGGCTCAATGGATAGAGTGTTGGCTTGCGGACTGAAAGGTCCCAGGTTCGATTCCGGGGGCATGTACCTTGCTTGCAGGCACATCTCCACAGTGGGGCGTGCAGGAGGCGGCTGATCGATGTCTCTCTCTCATCGATGTTTCTGACTTTCTATCTCTCTCCCTTCCTCTCTGTAAAAAATCAATAAAATATATTTTTTAAAAAAAAGATAAAATCAGAGAAGGGCCTATCCTTCCCTCCAAAGGAGATAAAACAGGTAATAAAAGCTACATATAAGGTAGAAAGTGTACATGCCATGAGATGTGCAAATAAAGCATTTCACAAGGGCAGAGGGAGATGTTACTATCTTACAGAAATATCCTTCTCAACCTATTTAAAATAATTTAATAACTATTAACTTTCTGAGGCTCACAACAGCCAACCCTGGGAGAGATGTTTTCTCCTATCATAGGTGAGGAAACTAAAGCACAAAAAGGTTGATCATATTCCAAAATGTCACAATTTCAGTAAAGGAACAATCGGGATTCTTTGTACTATATTTTCTCTGGGGAAGTAGTTCAACATATGGCAAGCCTTTTGTAAAAGAAAATAGTATTTTATTTTATTTTAAATATATTTTATTGATTTTTTACAGAGAGGAAGGGAGAGGGATAGAAAGTCAGAAACATCGATGAGAGACATCGATCAGCGGCCTCCTGTACGCCCCACACTGGAGACATGCCCGCAACCAAGGTACATGCCCCCGACCGGAATCGAACCTGGGACCTTTCAGTCCGAAGGCTGACGCTCTATCCACTGAGCCAAACCGGTCTCGGCTAGTATTTTATTTTAATATTGCAAGTAATCACTGAATCGCCCTTATGTATGTATGTGCATATTATTTACATGTTCATGTTAACCTTGATTTCTAGTAACAGGTGTGCTTAAAACAAGGCAAAGCAACTGTGCACTATAAATATTAAAATAAATAAATAAAGTTCCACTGGATTTTAACAAAATAAGAAAATACAGTATTTCTTTTTCCAAAAATTTACGGTTTTTTTCTTCCGTAATTTTTAGCTATTTAGACATAAGATTCTAAAGTTGGGCTATTCCTAGCCCCAGCAAATTGATTCCTCCAATAAAAAACTTTATTTAAGGTATTTTGGGGAAAAATACATTAAAAATTAAATAATGCCACCAACTCTTCAGTTACCCAAGGGACAATCACATGTGACCATCAGCAGGAGTTACTAATCAAGATACTCTGAACGAATGAATGAATACTGTACTTGGTTGGCATTTTAAAATCCCAGGCCTGTTGCTCTTTGCATAATGTTCCACCTCCCATCATTACCTCACCAGGGTAAACACAAGGAATGTAAATTTCAAAATTGGGACATGATTAAGGAAGCAAATCTGATGCAGGTGAATATACTAATTCCAAAGATTAGAATTGCCGATACCACACTATAAAACTGATGTTTCAAAAACATCACTTATTCCCACGCACCCAAACCTTAGTCCTCGACTATACCTAGTCCCAGTTAATTCGAATTCAAATTGTTTTCTCTCCAGTAAGACTGATTTATCAGTTAGTTTCTCAAATCCCTCTTACCCTCAAAAAGAGAATTCACCGACTTCGCACATTAAAGCCAATATAAAAGACAGAAGATACAGAATTCCGATCTTTGCAATCGCCACCACTACCCCAACCTTCGCCATTACTCTCCAGATTGATTTGGTTAGAAAGGCGAACTAGTTTGCTCTCCATGCGCTAGTCCATCGCTGTCACCCTCCCTAACCCCTTCCATTCTCCCAGCCGGCCACCGACTCCGCCTCCGAGTGAGTGCGGCGGCCACCGCGCGGCCCGCCCGAGTCCCGGCCACCCGGCCTCCGCACGCCCCTCCCCGCTGCACACCTTCGGCCGCCCGGCCTGGCCGCAGCCCATTCTTTCTCCAAACTCGATAGCCTCTTCCCCTCGCCCAGCCCGGGCTCCCCGCCGCACCCGACTCGCCCTGGGCGGCCGAGGAGAAGGGGCCGGCAGCTGGGGCGTGTCCTCACCTGCGGGGTCCGCGACGGCCCTCGCCCCGCAAGGAGGCCACCCCCGCGGCCGCTGCTTTGAGAGCCCTCGGAAGCTCCCGATCGAGCGGGGGCCCGGAAGCCGGGGCCTACTCACCCGGAGCTGGCGCAGCGTGGTGGCCAGGGTGCCCCGGGCCTGATGGGCGGGACGCGGCCCGGCGTGGGTCGCTACCTCGGTACCTCGCTCGGCGCGGCGAGCGGGCGCTCACTCCAGCCGCCGCGGCTGCTTCGCCACCTTGGCCGCCATCTTGACTCAACCCCACTCCCTCCCCCAGCCGGGCGGCCGCGCTCTGGCGACTTCGGCGCCGGCTCCTCCTCCTTCCGGAAGGTCGGCGGACCGACTCCCTCCGCCGGCGGGGCCCGGCTCCCACTTCGGCCGAGCTTCCTAGGTCGCCCACTACCGGTCCCCTCGTCTCTCTTTGGCCTGGCGGCAGCGGTACCCTCCCCTGAAACAGGCCCGGCGGCACCGTGCCCGACCGGGACCGGCGCTGCCATCGCGCACTGCGTGGGGCGCCCACCGCGAGCCGCTGATTCCCCCGCACTCGGGCCTTCCCGGGACGTGAGAAAGGGAAGGACGTGAGGCCCAGCCCCCAGCCCTGCGACCCCTCTGTGGCGCGGCGGGACGGCGGCGGCCGGCGCGAGCGCGGGCCGTGGGGAGGGAAGCTGTCCCCACATGCCGAAGGGGTGCCCGTCGACCTACCCAAGGTATTTCCCAGGGCTCCGGCTGTAATTCGCACCGAGACTTCACTGGAAAACGGGCGATGCCTATTTGTTCTTGATGTCAGACCTTAATCTAGTCACTCGGAGCCTGTGACCCTTGCGACCACAAAGTGCGCCCTCAGCCTCACTCTGACAGGGAAACGATTGAACTATGTAAGGACAAGGGTAGAAACAGACAGGAAGGGGCTCGGTTCCGAGCTGTCACAGTCCTCGTAAACACTACATAGAGAGAACTCGGTAAGTGTAGGGAGGCGACAGGGCAAACCCAACACAGGCACCCGACATGTAAAGCCTCACGCTTTAGGAGCGGGTTGGCAGGACGGACCTCAACTCGGAACCCAATTCCCGCGAGGTGCAGTTTCCCCCCGGAGTCGGTTCCGTGGCACCTGTCCCTGTTACGCAGGCGCTATGCCACTTACATAGCATGGAAACAGTGGGTGTTCTGTGTTGGGCGGTGGCAGTCCTAGTACCGAGCATCTTCTGGGTTTGGCACTTCTTGGAACGAATGAAGAATCAGGTGCAGGCTGGCCTGTTGGGAAGAAAAAGCCGGACCCTCCTGGTGATCGCGCACCCCGACGATGAAGCCATGTTCTTTGCTCCCACTTTGTTAGGCTTGGCCCGCCTGAGGCACCAGGTGTTCCTGCTCTGCTTCTCTGCAGGTAGGAGGCTGCAGGCGGGGCGTTGGGACCCGGGGCTGTGAAGGATGTTTAAGTGCTCACGTATCTCAGTCGACTTTTCCCCAAAGGATTCTCTGTTGGAGAGAGCTAACTAAATATACTATAAAAGTCCCTTCTCTGGGCGCTTCACAGAGAATCGGTGGCTCCAACCTAGGGACTGTAGCGTCCAATTTCCCAGATTGGTTGGGAACGTCCTCAGCTTTCGTACTCTGCTAGCAAGATTACTCACAAGGGAACTGCTCACATTTGATTCCGTTCAATACCTACATTTCCTTTGGAAAATGTGACTGCACTCATTCTGTGGAACCTTTTTATTTGCAGCAGGACCAAGAATAATGATCCTACCATAGTACACAAAACAGAATCTAGTTATATCATGCCTGCTCAACCCTGAAATGTTTATAGATAGAGGCCCAGTGCATGAAATTTGCACACAAGAGTGGGGCCCTCAGCCCAGCCTGCACCCTCTCCAATCCAGGATCCCTCTCACAATCCGGGACTACTGGCTCCTAACTGCTCACCTGCCTGCCTGCCTGATAGCCCCTAACTGCCCCCTCTGCTGGCCTGGTTGCTCCCAATTGCCCCCCCCCACCAGCCTGGTCACCCCACACAGCCTGCTGTTCAATCATTTGGTCATTCTCCCACTTGTTCACCCTGCCGATTTGTTCACCCCACGCAGCCTGCTGTTGGGTCGTCCATCCAGTTGTTTTGGTTGTGATAGCCCCTGGCTGTTTATATATTAAGATTTTATAGTTCAACATCACCCAACTTTCAGGGAAGGGGACTGCCAAAGAATAAGTCCTCCGTTACCAAACAAAAAGTGGAATGAGACCATGGATTATGGCAATTTCACAATGTATAAATGAAGTAGTTGAACTGTACATCTACAACAGATAAATTTTTATGATTTGTAAAATTTTACCTCAATAAAGCTGTTCTTAACAAATGCCCATGACCTCTTTTTCCCATTCTAGTTCTTTTTATATAGATTTTTCACAGAAATAATATAATTTAATGTAATTTTATATTTTTCACTGAACATTTTTCATTCATTTACCAAATCTGTAATAATAAAAGCATAATATACTAACTAGACCAGATAGTCAAATGACCTAGATGTCCTTACGGAGGAAGCCACAGCAACAGGGGCCAAAGCAGAGGAGGTTGGGGTGATCAGGCAAGCAGGAAGAATGGTTAGAGGCAATCAGGCAGGCAGACAGTATGTTAGGAGTGATCAGGCAGGCAGGCAAGCAAGCGAGCGGTTACAAGCCAAAATACCAGATTGCAAAAGAGCTGTCCAACTGCCAGCAGTCGAACTTCCCCCTCTTGCAGGGTCCTGATTGCAAGAGGATGCAGGCCGGGCTAAGGGACATCCCCTCCCCTCATGCACAAATTTCGTGCACCAGGCCTCTAGTACTTAATAAAAATATATGTATACTATACTTAGAATGGCCAAAATCTGGAACATTGACAACACCAAATGCTGGTGAAGATGTAGAGCAACAGGAAGTCTCATTTATTAAGGGTAGGAATGTGAGATGGTTCAGGCAACTCTGGAAGGCAGTTAAGTTAGCAGTTTCTTAAAAGAATAAACGTAGTTTTACCAAACTCTCCAGCAATTACCCTACTTGGTATTTACACAAAGGAGTTGAAATCATATCCATGCAAAAATCTGCACACAGGTGTTTATAGCAGCTTACTCATAATTGCCAAAACTTGTAAGCAATTAAGATATTCTTCAATAGGTGAAATAAATTAATATATCCAGGCAATGGACTATTAGTGCTGAGAGAAATGAGGTATCAAGCCATGAAAAGGCCTGGAGGAACCCTAAATGCATATTACTAAGTGAAAGAAGACAATCTGAAAAGGCTACACAGTGTATGATTCCAATGAAATGATATTCTGGAAAAGGCAAAACGAGACAGTAAAAGGATCGTTTTGCAGGGGTTGGGATGGGAGGAAAGATGAATAAATTGGTGGAGCACAAAGGGTTTTTTTAGAGCAGTGAAAATATATATGATGTTTTAATGATGGATATATGTCATTATACATTGTCCAAACCCATCCAATGTACAACACCAGGAGTAACCTATGTGTTTTGGGTGGTAATGATGGAGGTTTATCAGTTGTAACAAATGTAACACTCTGATGGGAAATGTTGTTAATGGAGAAGGCTATGTATATGTGGAGACAGAAGGTAAATGGGAAGAAAAATCTCTATACTTTCCCCTTAATTTTTCTGGAAACCTAACACAGCTTTTTAAAAAATAAAGTTTTAATTTTAAAATATTTTAACTTAAAGGTTATATGCTAGGTCTTATGCTATTCCCTAAGAAAAAATAGTAAAAATAAGCTAGCAAGGACTATGTCCTTGTAAAACTTATAATTTAAACATTTACCCATATTAATAAGAACTAGTATATATCCTTTTAAGTAGTCTCATAAAGATAAATCTTAATTTAATCATCCCTTATTGTATGTCTATTTAGGGTTGTTGTTTTTCCCAGTTTATCTCTTATTACAAATAACAACAAACATCTGTACATATTCCATAGTACTTTATTAGGACTGATTTCAAAATTTGGTTGTTTTAAAGCTTTTCATGCAAATTATATTCCCCAAAACATACCAACCTATAGTCTCACTGACTGGTAATGAGAATCTGGTGGTTGTTTTTTTCCTTTCTTTTTATGGAATTTATAGGGGTGACACTAATTAACAAAATTATGCAGGTTTCATGTGCATATATCATCTATACACTATATTGCGTATTCACCACTCTAAATCAAATTTCCATCACCATTTATCCTCCCATATCCTTTCCACTTTCTCCCAACAACCCACTCCCCGCCACAGCCCACAATCACCACACTATTGTCCATATCCATGAGTGTTTTTTTCTTTTTTGCTCAATCCCTCCACCACCCCCACACCCTCAATTGCCTACCTATTCCCAACCTACTCTCTGTGAACCTGTCTCTGTTTGCTTGTTAGTTCATTTTGTTCATTAGATTCCACATCTGAGTAAAATCACATGGTGCTTGCCTTTCTCTGACTGGCTTGTTTCATTCAGCATAATACTCTCCAGATCCATCTATACTGTTGCAAAGGTAAGATTTCCTTCTTTTCTATGGCCAAGTGGTATTCCATTGTGTAAATCAGTTCATCCACTGATGAACATCTGGGCTGCTTCCAAATCTTGGCTATTTTTAAATGCTGCAAGTAATATAAGGGTGCATGCATATATTCTTTTGAATTGGTGTTTCAGGTTTTCTTGGATAAATTCCCAGAAGTGTTATCATTGGGTCATAAGGCAGTTCCATTTTTAGTTTTTGAGGTAATTCCATACTGCTCTCCACAGTGGCTACACCAATCTGCAACAGTGCACAAAAATTCCCTTTTCTTCACATCCTTTCCAACATTTGTTGTTTGTTGATTTATTGATGATAACCATTCCAACAAGTGTGAGGTGATATCTCATTGTGGTTTTAATCTGAATCTCTCTGATGCCTAGTGACATCAAGTACTTTTTCATGTTTATTGTCCATCCGTATGTCCTCTTTGGAGAAATGTCTATTTAGGTCCTTTGTCCATTTTTTAATTGGATTGCTTGGGTTTTTTGGTGTTTGACTATATAAGTTATTTATAAATTTTAGATATTAGCCCCTTATCAGATGTATCAGTGGCAAATATGTTCTCTCACTCAATGGGTTGTCTTTGCATTTTGTTGATGGTTTCCTTTGCTGTACAAAAACTTTTTAGTTTGATATAGTCCCATTTGCTTTGTCTATAAGTTGGGGAGACAGATGGTAGGTAAGAGCCAACCTGGCACAAGGCAGAGTGACACGTATCTTTATAAGAGTAACAATATTAGTGCTTTAAATGAAAGAGTACACAGGAGTGTCACTTCATTCCACCTCGAGGACATCCTTTTAAGAGCCCTGACAGATGATAAATAGCTTGCTTGAAAGGTTGTTTAAAGTGGGGTCTGAACCAGGTTTTCTTTTTAAAATATACTTTATTGATTTTTTTTACAGAGAGGAAGGGAGAGGGATAGAGAGTTAGAAACATCCATCAGTTGACTTCTGCACACTCACTACTGGGGATGTGCCCACAAGCAAGGTACATGCCCTTGACTGGAATCGAACCTGGGACCCTTCAGTCAGAAAGCTGATGTTCTATCCACTGAGCCAAGCCAGTTAGGGCTGAACCAGGTTTTCTGATGCAAAACCAAGGTGCTCTGTCACCAGAGTGCTGGCAACATGCTACCCGCAATGAGGCACCACATGGCCTGACTCAGCCAGAGGTCTCTGCAGTTGGTTCGGCACCGGATCTGTGTCTGCACTGTCCACACTACAGACCTCTGTCCTCTTGTCCCATTCTGGTGCATGGATCTATGGCATCACCTGACATAGGCCAGGGTCTGAGCCACCCCTGCCCCCTTTTTTTAAATATATTTTATTGATTTTTTTTACAGAGTTAGAAACATCAATGAGAGAGAAACATCGATCAGCTGCCTCCTGCACGCCCCCTAATGGGGATGTGCTTGCAACCAAGGTACATGCCCTTGACTTCAGCAAATTTGACATGAAGTTTTGAAGCTTGTCAGTACAACAAAATAGCATACATAACACATTCCATATATATCAACATATGTTTAACTCCATCTATTGAAAAAAATCTGCATTATTAACCAGTACACCTAGTAAACTCATGGGTTCATTTCTGTGCTCTCTGTTGTGTTCCATTGATTTATATGTCTTCTGTTTTTATGCCAGTACCATACTGTTTTGATTACTATGTGCTTGTAGTATGTATAGTTTGATATCTGGTAGCATGATTCTTCCAATTTTGTTCTTCTTTCTCAAGATTGCAATAGCTATTCAGGGTTTCTTGTGGTTCCATATAAATTTTTGGAGTATTTGTTCTAGTTCTGTGAAATGTGCCATTGCATATTGATAGGAATTGCATTGGAACTAACAGATTGCTTTGGATGGTAGGAACATTTTAATGGTATTAATTCTTCCTATCCATGAACACGTATATGCTTCCACTTATTTGTATCTTCTTCAGTGTCTTTCTTCAATATCTTATGATTTTTCAAGTTCAGGTCTTTTACATCCTTGGTTAAATTTATTCCTAGATTGTTATGGGTTTTTTTAAGCAATTTTGAATGGGATTGTTTTCTTAGTTTTCCTTTCTGGTAGTTCATTATGTTGGTGTATAAAAATGCAATTGAACCCAGCTGGGTGATTCAGTAGTTTAGCATCAACCCATGAACTAGAAGGTCATGGTTGGATTCCTGGTCAGGTCACATGCCTGGGTTCAGGCTCAATCCCTGATGGGGACTGTGCAGGAGGCAACCAATCAATGATTCTCTCTCATCATTGATGTTTCTTTCTCTCTCTCCCCGTCTCCATTCCTCTCTCTGAAATCAATTTTTTTTATTTAATATGTTGTTTAAAAATGCAATTTTTCCTGGATATTTATTTTGTGTCATGCTACTTTACTGAATTCATTTATAAGTTCAAATGGTTTTTTGCTGGTATCTTTAGGGTTCTCTATATACAGTATCATATCGTGAGAATCTCTGTCTTAATATATATAGTACCCTCTCTAGCATGGAATAGTATTTTTTAAATAATATTTCTTTATTTGATTAACATTTATTTGCTAGTAAGATTAAACTATTTTTCATTGTTCTTGAAAATTTGGGTCTAAGCATTTTTCTCAAATTTGTGCTGATAAGGATATCAATTGCAAACAAATGTAGTTAAGGCCTCCTTTTTGTTTGTTGGGGTTTTTTTACTTTTAATTTTATTTATCTTTTATACTACAACAATAACTATAGAAGTCAAATTATAAGCTAATTTGTTTCAAGATCTGGCAAAGAAGTCTGGGTTTTATTAACAAAGTATTATAGGTGCATTGGATTCTTTATTGTTGTTAATCCTCACCCAAGATATTTTTTCCATTGATTATTTAGAGAGAGTAGAACTGAGGGAAGGAGAGAAACAAAAATATCAAAAATATTATATTTTTTCCTGCTCCTCCCTACCCTTGAAAACTGGAGATGTAGTTAGAATGAATTATTCATACAAGTCCAAGACTTACTGATGATTTTACTATTGCCTATAATGACTTGCCCCATTTCCTATATACCGTGTCCTCTTCGTAAAGACCAGCTCAAAAGAAAACCTCTTTGAAAAAAGTTTCTTTTTTTTAATTTTATTTTATTGATTTTCTACAGAGAGGAAGGGAGAGGGACAGAGAGCTAGAAACATCGATGAGAGAGAGATATCGATCAGCTGCCTCCTGCATGCCCCCCGCCGGGGATGCACCTGCAAACAAGGTATGTGCCCCTGACCGGAATCGAACCTGGGACCCCCCAGTCCGCAGGCCGACACTCTATCCACTGAGCCAAACCAGTTTCGGCTGGAAAAGTTTCTTTAATCCAATCCCCTGAAACTTTTAAACTTTATTTAGTCTAGCATTTCTCTCAGTTTATGTAACCTGTTAATATATAAGTAGGAGAAAGCTATTGTAGATAGTAGCTGTTATGAATTCATTTGGTTGGAGAATTAAAACAACCAGTTCTGTGTTTTGAAAAGCTCATTCTAGTGGCAATTGGAGAATGATTTGGAGGCAACGACCGGAGTCAGGGAAACAAATTTAGCTCATCTTTTTTCCTCCAGATGCATTGCCAACTCTCATATAACAAATTTTCTCTTTTTTAAAAAAATATATTTTATTGATTTGTTACAGAAAGGAAGGGAGAGGGATAGAGAGAAACATCCATCAGCTGCCTCTTGCACACCTCCTACTGGGGATGTGCCCTGCAACCAAGGTACATGCCCTTGACTGGAATCGAACCTGGGACCCGCAGTCCGATGCTCTAGCCACTGAGCCAAACCAGTTTGGGCTCATATAACAAATATTCATGTATTTCCAATCTACATACTGTTCCTTTAATCACTTTGGATTCCCTATGCCAGTGGTCGGCAAACTCATTAGTCAAGAGCCAAATATCAACAGTACAACGATTGAAATTTCTTTTGAGAGCCAAATTGTTTAAACTTCTTCTAATGCCACTTTTTCAAAATAGACTCAGACAAGCCACGGTATTTTGTGGAAGAACCACACTCAAGGGGCCAAAGAGCCACATGTGGCTCATAAGCCGCAGTTTGCCAACCACGGCCCTATGCCAATATCATGCTGTCTTAATTACTGTAGATTTTATGATAGTATTATCTGGGATAGCCAGCCTTCTAATTTGTTGTTCTTCAGGGTGTATTTGCTATTTTTTACCTTTTTTTTCTCTGAGTATATTTTAGAGTTAGTTTGATCACATTGAAGGAAAAACCTTGCTGGCATTTTCATTGGAATCTCACTGACTATTGATCATTCTAGAGAAAATTGACTTATTTCCAATATAAAGTCTTTCCATCTATAATTTTTTATTATATCCCTTCATTTATATTGGCTTCCTACATTGTGTCTGTTAATAGTTTTATAATAAAGGTCTTATATATGTAGTATTGAGATTAGTAATGTTGGTTTCTTTGTTTTTAGTCTCTTTTTGATTTAATAAATATTTATTGTTCGATTATTACAATTGTTCCTCTTTTTTCCTCCTATAGCTCCCCTCCACCCGGTTCCCACCCTACCCTCTGCTCACATTGATGTTTCTGTCTGCCTTTCCTTCTCTCTTCTACTCTAAAAAATCAATGGAAAAATACCCTGGAGTGAGGATTAAAAAATAATAAAAGAAAGAAAGGGAATACAATAGGACTAAACTGATAGAAGTATAGAATGGGAATAATCAACAAAATGTAGTGAATTTTGAAGAGCTTAGTATTGGAAATACTTGTTATAACTGCTCATTGCAGTGAACACTGTTTTTATGCAGTGCATACGTCTCATTCCATCTGGTACAAATATGCCTATTATATTCAGAAAAACACATTTTCCAATATGGTTGGCCTTCTTAATGACTATCCATGGTCATAAATCAGAGAAACTAATGAAAAGTCATATTTCTGTTACTAAAGGTCAATATTAATGTACTCCTTTTGGGAATAATGAAAAAATACATACTTACAAGTACAGGTATATTAGTTGATAATAGTATGTGACAGTGTTTCTTAATCTTGGCTGCATAGATATATGCTCAGTATTTTTTTAATGATCCTTTAAAAAATTATTTTGCCAATTTTAAAGGCATAACTTTTACAGTGATAACTCATAATTTAAATATTTTATTCAATGCAAATCTAATTTTTAAAATATTTTTATTGTGATCAATTATACATAACAAAATTTACCATTTTAGTCATTTTTAAGTATTCAATTCAGTGAGTGGCATTAAGTACATTCACAATATTGTATAACCATCTCCACTATCTATTTTCAGAACTTTTTCTTTATCCCAAACAGAATTCCACCTATTAATAACTCCCATTCCTTCTTCTTCCCAACCCTGACAACCACTATTCTATTTTCTGTATCTATGAAATTAACTCTTCTAAATACTTTATATTAGTGGAATCATAGAATAATTGCCCTCTTATATCCCGCATATTTTAATTAGCATGATTTCAAAGTTTGAAGGATATATCAGAACTTTATTCCTTTTTGTTGGTGTTATTAATCCTCACCCAAGTATATTTTTTCCTTTGCTTTTCAGAGAGAGTGGAAAGGGAAGGGGGAGGGGGAGAGAGATGGAGGGAGAGAGAAACATCAATGGGAGAAAGACACATTGATTGATTGCTTCCTGTACACATCCTAACCAAGGCCAGGGATCAAACCTGCAACCCAGGTATGTACCCTTGACCAATAAGTGAACCCATGACCCTTCAGTGCACAGAACAGTGCTCTAACCATTGAGTAACACCAGCCAAGGTAGAATTTTATTCCTTTTTAAGGCTGAATAATACCCCATTGTATGTATACACCACATTTGCTAATCCATTCATCTGTTTACGGACATTTGGATTGTTTCCATTTTTCAGCTATTGTGAATAATGCTGCTGTGAACATGGGTATACAAGTATTTGAATCCCTGTTTACAATTCTTTTGTGTATATACCTAGGAGAATTGCTGATTTGTATGATACTTCTATTTTTAAATTTTTGAGGAGTCACCAGCTCTTCCATAGCAGTTGTAGTATTTTATGTTCCTATGAGCAGTGCGTGAGGGTGCTAATTTCTCCACATCCTTACTTACACTTATAATTTAATATTTGTTTATTTTCTGTGGCTTTTTTTAATACTATAACTGTCCTAGTGTATATAAAAAGATACCTCATTGTGGTTCTACTTGCATTTCCTTGATGACTAATGACATTGAGCATCTTTTCACATGCTTATTGGCCATCTATTCATCTTTGTAGAAATGTCTATTCAGGTAATTTGCCACCTTTTTTATTCTAGTTTCTTTTTTAAATCATGATGTCTCCAACTGGGTTCTGTGGATATATTCTAAGTCTAAAGGAAGAGGGTTTAGCTCTTTCAGTTTAAGCTCTTTTGGGGAACCCAGGCCTTTGGGCTCCAGTAACATTGCCTCCTTCTTTTCTCTCTCCAACCGAGAGTTGGTGTCACTTCTTGCTGTTGCTAATCTTTGGATCACTTCACTGTTCCCTGTTTGACCCTCAAATCCTCCAACAGTTATGTATCAAATTCTTTTCATTAAGTTCTTAAACTGATGTAAATATTTGATATAGTTTCTGTTTCCCTGCCAGCCCATTTCCACGTGCGTCTCCGTACCTGTGCTCTTCTATACTTCTGCTCCTCCTACCAGTCAAGATGTGCTTTTCTCTTTCCTTCTTGTTGTAGAAATTCCTCTCAGCCAACTTTCCTGTGGTTCTGGATGATATCTGTTTTTTTCTTTTAGTTGTAGTTTTGATGTGGTTGTGTGAGACAGCAAGTTCAGGTGTTTACCTATGCTGCCATGTTGGTACCTCCTCTGATTATAATCTTAATGTTGTGTTTTTTTTTAGCTTTTTATCATAACCACAAATTTTTCAGGTAGCTTAAATCCTATGAGTAACAAGATGAGGTATGAATTAGTAAACCCATAATTCTCTGTTAAATCTTCCATTGTGTATTTGTCATTCTCAGGAAATTACTACAATCAAGGGGAGATTCGTAAGAAAGAACTTTTGCAGAGCTGTGATGTATTGGGGATTCCACCCACCAATGTAATGATTATTGACAGCAGGTAATTAATCTATATTAAAGATTTAATGGAGAATACACCTAGTATTTCACTATATTAGCTGCTGCCTATGAAATATATTCTTTATCATGTTAAATGCCTTCGGGGAGTGATGCTCACTGTGTTTGATTGGACAAGGTGGGAGCTCCTGTTCACATCAATGCCCTACAAAGAGATAAGGGAAAAGTTTTGATTTATTCTCAGTTTTACTTGGCCCCACGTAAACTATTGGGATCATCATGGGGGGAACTTCTTCTCTGTCAATGCCTGTAGATTTTGTAATGCTTTTAAAAGCAAAAATCTAGAGCCAGACTGCCAGGACTAAAACCCTAGCTTCATCAGGTTATTAACTGTGCCATTTAGGGAAGTTGCTTAATCTCTGTTCCTAAACTTCTTCCTCAGTGATCTTGGAAGATACATGGTTTTGAGTCAATTTGTGAAATCATTGCTCATTTGTTTTCAAAGATGACATACTTCCCTTTTACACTGTGGTTATACGTTGTGATTTATTTTCTCACTGTTAATATTAATGGTGATATTAATGGGCTTCTCTGCTCAGGCATCCCATTTGCACACAGACTTCTGCCTGTGCAGTGTTTGCAGTGGCCCAGCAACGCAAGATGTTTTTTGAGGGTTAGATTTGAGTTGTGAGAACTGAGTCAAACCAAAGATCTCAGCTCAGTTATCAAGTTCTTCACTCTTATTATGTTGTCATTTTTTACATGTTTTCTGTATCCTGAAGATCATGCAGCTTCAGCAACATTTCCCTACTTTTTGAAATGTTACTGTAGAGGTGTGGTAAACTTGTTAAAAATAAATTTTCAAGAAGCCAGTTTGAAAATGCAAAAAAAAACATGTATCTTAGTCTGCTCAGGCTACCATAGGAAAATACCAGTAAGGTGATTTCAACAACAGCCATGTATGATCTCAGAGTTCTGGAGACTGGAACTCCCAGATTGAAGCCCAGATGGGAGGGCTCTGGAGAGGATTTGCTTCTTAGCTTGCTTGTGGCCATCCTCTCACCATATGCTCACATGGAGGAAGAGAGAGGAGAGAAATTTCCCTTTCTCTTCTTAGGTATCCAGTCCTATAGGCTTAGAGTTCTTCCATTATGACCTCACTTAACCTGAATTATTTCCTAAAGACCCTATCACCAAATACAGTCACATTGGGGATTAATGCTTCAACAGATGGATTTAGGGAAGATGCAGTCAGTTACTAGCAACATGCAACCTTTAATCCTTCAGTCTCTAACTTCATAATCCAGAAAAGGCAGAGCTTTAGAATTTTATTTCAGGTGATTTAAATGAGTCAAAGAGAAGAATGACGGGTAAGAAAAGAAAGTTTTATGGAGGGCCTATAGTCATAATGATGACAGCAAATATGTATTAAACCATCATTGTCAGTATCCAAAACCATACTAAATACATAATCTTAATGCTTAAAGTAATATAATTACTTGTCTGATGTTATAGATAAGAAACTGAGGAATAGTGAGAGATTGCATAATTTGCCCATTGTCTTGTTAAATGCCTTTAGGGAGTGATGCTCACTGTGTTAGATTGGATAAGGTGGGAGCTCCTGTTCACATCAGTGCCCTACAAAAAGGGATAAGGGAAAAGAGGCACCCATCAATGATTCTCTCTGTCATTGATGTTTCTATCTCTTCCTTTCCCTTCCTCTCTGAAATCAATAAAAATATATCTTAGGTGGTAGAGTTGGCATTTGAATGGAAGCAGTTTGGCTCCAGAGCCTATATGCTTCAACCACTATATTTTATGCCCACTTCATGCCTGACACAGGCCATCTCATGTAATTCTTCCACTAATTGTGCAAGAAAAGTTTCATTATCTTATTTTGTTTCACTCAAAGAAACTAAAGCTCATAGTCATTAAGAGAATCTTCTGAGGCCTGGCCAGTGTGGCTCAGTTGGTTGAGCATTGTTCTGTACATCAAGAGGTCACCTATTTAATTCCTGATCAGGGCCCATGTGTAGGTTGCAGGCACAATCCCCGTAGGGGGCATGCAGGAGGCAGCCAATCAGTGTTTCCATTGTCATCTCCCTTCCTCTCTCTCTAAAATCAATAAAAACATATCTTTTTTTTTTTAAAGCCGAAACCGGTTTAGCTCAGTGGATAGAGCGCCAGCCTGCAAAATGAAAGGTCCCAGGTTCAATTCTGGTCAAGGGCATGTACCTTGGTTGTGGGCACATCCCCAGTAGGGGGCGTGCAGGAGGCGACCGATCAATGTCTCTCTCTCATTGATATTTCTAACTCTCTATCCTTCTCCCTTCCTCTCTGTAAAAAATCAATAAAATATATTTAAATAAATAAATAAAATAAAATAAAAAATAAAAAGAATCCTTGCCTTGCCAGCATGGTTCAGTGGTTGAGCATTGACTTATGAACCAGGAGGTCAAGATTTGATTCCCAGACAGGGCACATGCCCGGGTTGCAGGCTCGATCCCCAGTGTAGGGTGTGCAAGAGGTGCCCATCAATGATTCTCTCATTATTGATGTTTCTATCTCTTCCTCTCCCTTCTTCTCTGAAATCAATAAAAATATATCTTTAAAAAATTGTTTTAAAGAGACTCCTCAGGTGTTTAATAAATGGCAGTGCTAGAATTCAAAAACAGAAATGAAGACAGAACTGATTCCTGGCTTTCTGTGGCAAAGTAGGCCACTACTTTGTTACTGCACTTGAAGACCATTGTATGTCTCCATTTAATGACCTTGTGCATGGTCTGTTTTTCTTCCATTATTCTTAACTTCATTGCTGGATTTCTGGGAGACATTTAGTGAGAGAAGCCTTCCAAATAAACCCCTTACCTAATTTCTTAAAGAGGAGGAAAATTCAGTTCTCAAGAAAAGAGGCATAGGTGAGAAGCCAAGATGGCGGCATAGGTAAACACCTACACTGCTGCCTCGCACAACAATTTCAAAACTACATCTAAAAGACAGAAGGGACATCATCCAGAACCACAGGAAAGCTGGCTGAGTGGGAATTCTACAACTACAAGGAAAGAGAGGGGCTCACAAAGACCCAGAGAAGCTGTAAAAAGCTGAGGTATGGAGACACTCGCATGGAGAGAGTGGGTAACGGGGAACCTGGCTGGCTTTCTCTGGCAGGAGGGAGACGGAGACTCTCAAAGGCATTGAACTCCTTATCCTACGACACTGAACCCCAGATCCAGCCAAAACTCATACGGGGGGAGTTTGGACTGTGAAGGGGGAGAAGTGCACGGAAATTTAGGGGAGTTGCAAAAGATCAGAAGTCTGGTTGCGTGCACGGCACTGCACGCAGAGGACAGACTGCTGATTGTGCCACTGGCTTTTGGGAGTGGGCAGGAGACAGACCCTCCCAACTGTGCCACTTCTAACTCCACTAAACCCCTGTTGGCAAAACCCTAGGGACCCAGACTCGTGTGGTCATGGAGCACAGGAGAGCCGGAGGGGTAGCAATCTGGAGGCACTGCAAGAGAGTGCGCAGGCACACAGGGACTGCTCCAGCGATTACCCAGTCATGTGAGACTCAGGGGCCGTGGAGGGCAGGGCCGACTGGAGGGCAAGGCAGTCCCTTAAGCCCTGAGACTCCACCCATCCCAAGCTCAACAGAGAGGCTTTTGCAGTTTTTCAAGTCTGGTATCATAAGGCTAAATCCAACACAGAAGTTCTCCCAGCATAGTGAAAATGCCAAGACAAAGGAAGGGATCACAAACAAAAGAAATGGAGGAAAACAAATGACTGGATATAGAGTTCAAAACCACGGTTATAAGGTTTTTCAAGAATATCCTAGAAAAGTTGGATAAAGTTAACGAGACCCAAGAGGAGATGAAAAAGGACCCACTAGAGATGGAAAAGGACCAACTAGAAATTAAACATACACTGACTGAAATAAAAAAATATTATACAGAGACCTAACAGCAGACTAGCGGAAGGCAAGAATCAAGTCAAAAATTTGAAATATAAAGAATCAGAAAACACTCAACTGGAAAAGCAAGAAGAAAAAAGAATCCAAAAATGTGAAGATAATGTAAGGAGCCTCTGGGACAGCCTCAAGCATACCAACATCAGAATTGTGGGGGTGCCAGAAGAAGAGAGAGAGCAAGATACTGAAAACCTATTTAAAGAAATAATGACTGAAAACTTCCCACATCTGGTAAAAGAAATAGACTTACAAGTCAGGAAGCGCACAGAACCCCATATAAAAGGAATCCAAAGAGGACTACACCAAGACACATCATAATTAAAATGCCAAGAGCAAAAGAGAAAGAGAGAATATTAAAAGCAGCAAGAGAAAAACAGTTCATTACCTACAAGGGAGCACCCATAGGACTGTCAGCTGATTTCTCAACAAAAACGATGCAGGCCAGATGGGAGTTGCAAGAAATATTCAACGTGATGAATAGCAACAACCTACAACCAAGAATACTCTATCCTGCAAAGCTATCATTCAGAATTGAAGGGCAGATAAAGAGCTTCACAGATAAGAAAAAGCTAAAGGAGTTCATCAACTCCAAACCAGCATTATATGAAATGCTGAAAGGTACTCTTTTAGAAGAAGAAGAAAAAGGTAAAAGATAAAAAATTATGAACAACAAATACATATCTATTAACAAGTGAATCTAAAAATTAAGTGAATTAAAAATTTGATCAACAGAATAAACTGGTGAATATAATAGAATCAGAAGCACAGAAAGGGAGTGGACTGATAATTCTCAGGGGGAAAAGAGGGAGGGGTGTACAGGGAGTGACTGGACAAAAATCATACACCTATGAATTCATCAATGCAGGGGGAGGTAAGGGTAGTGGGAGGGGTCCGAGCCAGGTGGAGGGGAGCTATGGAGGGGAAAAAAAGAGAGACAAAGTAATAATCTGAATAATAAAGATTTAATTTAAAAAAAAGAAAAAGAAAAGAGGCATAATTTCAGTTATTAGATGCCTAAGTGGATACTTTCAGTAATTCTACCCAGTTCCTTAATAACTATGGGTTCTGTTAATTTAATGAGTCATATGATACTGAAATGCATGTTGCTAATACATATTCAATGCCTGGAATGGGTAAGGCACTGTAATAGATGTTGAAGAAAGAGCAGAACAGTTCAAGATGTAGGAGCTGAATAGTGGGTGCTAGCCTAGCAGTTGCCACTACTGTGTTTGTGGAAGGCTGTTTCTCTGTGATGCCGAAAGCCAGGTTAGGAGGGCAATTAGAGATGGTCCCTGAGACATTTGGGAATTGTATGTGATTGGAAAATGCAACCTATGGATTTAGTACTCATTTTTTGGGTTTATGCTTCTTAATATAAATCCATAGAATTATTTATATTTCAAAGAAAATGAAAAGCACCCACATAATTTGTATTCAAGATAATTTCTAAAAGGATACATACCTTAAAGTAGCTGCTACTTAATTGGGGCTTAAAAGAGGAATACTTTCATTTTATTTAATTCCTTTCTTTAAGGAAGCCTTTATGATATAGAGAAAGAGATAGATATACACACATACAAATATATACACACGTACACATTTTTTAAACTATCACACATATCTAATAAAACATTCTCTCTCTACTCAGCTTCTATCCATACAAGTCAATGCTAAGTTAGAAATAAATCTGCGTATTTTTATACTTGATTTGGTAAATTCAAAACAAAATAGAATTCCTTAAAAAAATACTACTTTTAAGCCTTTTTATAGGCACTTTTGTCTTCTCATGGGCCTCCTTCTGGCGGATGAGTGAGAAGAGGATCAGATATACTGCCCCAAAGTATTCTGACTAGAAATGGTGGGGATTCAAGAGAGGCCTGATTGTGACTGAATAAAACAAAACAGATCCCCCTATTATAATCTAGGACCACTAAAGTTCTCTGGGCCAAATGACCTATTGTTTGGCAAAACTTGCAAGGTCTTGAAGCTGTTTGTGGTCGGATCATAATCTCCCTGCTCAACCAGTGTTCAAGCCCTGTTTTACCTACATCACAACCATTCCCGTAACAAAAATAGGTAGGAATGCCAATACTCCCATCTGTGTCTCCTCTGCATCTCTGGCCTCCTATTTAAGCTGGCCTCAAAGGTACCACGCTTTCTTATGTGTGCAAACCTTGGCCTGTGCTGGTCCTTGCCTCTCACATGCTTCCTCACTTATCTACACCCCTTACCTTGTCTCTAGCCAACTCCTATTCATACTCAAACCTCAGTTCAAAGATTACCTTAGATTCTGGCACCATCCTGTTTTGCCCAGATTTTCTTGGAAACTTGCATTATATTCTCATTGTACTATTATATTCTAACATGCACTGAAGTTTTACTCTACGCCAGGAACCCCTCTGTATTTTTTCTTCCTACATCTCCAATCTCTCTCTAACCCTTGATACATAGTAGTTTCTCAGTACATGTTTGTTGAATAAATGAATGGCTCCACTTGTACCTAAGCTTTCTTCCTATGGCCAGCATGTAAACATGTGATCTTGAAGAACTTGAATGGATGCCTATGCATCTCAAGCTTCTTCTATCACTTCTCCTTCATTCACTCAGAAATGGTGATTAGCAAACCATTTTTTAAGACACATGAAATTGTTTTCAAATTCTTTAATTAAATAAAACAGTCTAGATTCCTGATTTGCATAGTTATTTTTAACTTTTTGGAAAGTTCTAAATTAATATTTCCGTTTGGAAGGATTTTTTTAATGTCTCTTTATTTTGCCATTCTATGTGTTTGGCAACATTGTCATAAAGTTTCAACATATTAAAAATATCCTTTTTCCCAGTGCTTATCTTAACAAGTCTTTTACAGACTAATTTTAGCTGAACAAGGAAATAGATTCCAGTAAACATAAATGAGCCTGGCTGGCTTACTAGTAGTTCCTGGAAGTCTTTGTGTTTTCCAATAAATTCATGTAAATCATATAGTGAAAGAGAAGCCACGAGGCAGTCTGGGGCTATTGGGGTTACATTGGTAATTAAGCCCCCCTCTCCTTTGAGGCCCTAGAAGAGCTTTCCCTGTACAGAAAGCAAAAAGACCATATGCTGCCTGCCAAAGTGGATCTGACCCAGCGTCCTTGCTGTAGAGATGAAAATAGAGCCTCCTGCAATTCCCTTCTCCAAATACACGAAGTGACTCAGCCAAAGCTCAAGGGCACAGTGCCAGTCCCAGTTGGCAGGAACAAAGCAGGGCTCCCATCCTCCCAAGAGGTGCAATGGACAAGAATGTTTCCTAGAAAAGAAACCAGGGAAGAGACTGAATGGGCCCAGCTGATTTGGAACTAATATGTGGAAACCGAAAGCTGCTTCAATACCTCTTCAAAGGCAGATACTCTGGGACTGAAGGGAGGCTGGACCTTTCAGTAGCATGATGGAGGAGTCAATGTAAAAGACGTAAAGTGGGCTGATACTACTCCTTGAAAATGGTTGCAAATATTACAAAAATAGGGTTCAAGGTGACTACTGAGATATTCATTATAGTACTATTTATAACAACAAAAAATTGATAGCAAACTAAATGTAACAGTAGATAATTAATTATAAAGCAATGGTCCAGCCCAATAAACCACAATTCATATTTTCCTATGCATGATTAATAATACAGGAAAGTATCCATAATATAATATTGTTTTAAAAAACAGTATATACTTTCTTCTTTGCACTTTTCTGTGTTTCCATAGTTTTGAGAAAGAGCATTCATTTTGTATTCATTCATGTAATACAAAAGTTTTATTAGCTTTATTTTTCAATATGTCCCTAAGTGTATATTTTTTAGTATTTAAAGACTATTTTTTAGAGAAGTTTTAGGCTCACAGAAAAATTGATAGTAAGATACAAAGATTTGCCCTATAAGTCCTACCCCTATACAGTCATAACCTCCCCCATTATCAACTTCCTCCACCAGAATGGGACATTTGTTACATTATAATCATCCAAAATCTGTAGTTTAAATTAAGGTTTATTCTTTGTGTTGTATATTCTATGGGTTTTAACAAATGTATAATGATATGTATTCATCATTATAATATACAGAGTATTTTCACTGCCCTGAAAGTTCTTGGTGCTTTGCCTATTTATCCTTCCCTCCCCGGACCCTGGCAACGACTTATCTTTTTATTGTCTATATAGTTTTGACCTTTTCTGAATGTCATATAGTTGGAATCATACAGATTGCCTTCTTTCACTTAGTAATATGCATTTAAGGTTCCTCTATGTCTTTTTATGGGTTGATAAATCTTTTTTTTTTTAGTGCTGAATAATATACCACAATTTATTTACCTATATATTTACCAAAGGACATCTTGATTGCTTCCAAGTTTTGGCAATTATGAATACAGCTAGTGTAAACATCTGTGGGCAGAACTAGCTGGTGTGCCTCAGTGGATACAGCATTGACTTGAGGACTGAAGGATCCCACGTTCGATTCAGGTAAAGGACATGTATCTGAATTGCAGGCACCTGAGACCTGGGCTTCCCTTGCAGCTACAGCTTTGTTTGGAAGGTCGTCCAGTCTAATTAGCATATTACACTTTTATTATTATACTAGAGGCCCAGTGCATGAAATTCGTGCACAGAAGGGTGTATCCCTCAGCCCAGCCTGTACCCTCTCCAATCTGGGATTCCTCTCATAATCCAGGACTGCTGGCTCCCAACTGCTCGCCTGCCTGCCTTCTTGATTGCCCTAGTTGCTTCTGCCTGCCAGCCTGATCACCTCCTAACCACTTTCCTGCCAGCTTGATTGATGCCTAACTGCTCCCCTGCCAGCCTGTTTGCCCCTAACTGCCCTCCCTTGTAGACCTGGTCACCCCTAACTGCCCTCCCCTGCAGGCCTGGTTTCCCCCCCCAACTGTTCTCTCCTGCAGGCCTGGGTGCCCCCAACATTCCTCTGCTGGCCCGGTCACCCCTAAATGCCCTCCCCTGAAGGCTTGATCACCCCCCAACTGCCCTCCCTTTCAGGCCTGGTCCCTCCCAACTGCCCTCCCCTGCTGGCTATCTTGTGGTGGCCATCTTGTGTCCACATGGGGGCAGTCATCTTGAGTGTTGGAGTGACAGTCAATTTGCATTATTCTTTTGTTAGCTGGGATTAGATAGGATAGAGGCCTGGTGCATGGGTGAGGGCCAGCTGGTTTGCCCTGAAGGGTGTCCCAGATCAGGGTGGGGGTTCCCTTGGGACATGGGCAGCCTGGGTGAGGGGCCTGTGATGGTTTACAGGCTGGCCATGCCCCCTGGCAACCCAAGCAGAGGTCCTGGTATCTGGGATTTATTTATCTTCTACAATTGAAACTTTATAGCCTGGAGAGGAGCCAAGCCTCCTGCTCGCTCTATGATGGCAGCCATTTCTGTTGGGATTTATTTATATTCTGTAATTGAAACTTTGTAGCCTTCAGCAGAGGCTAAGGGTGTGCGGAAAGCTTGGCTTCCTCCACTGGCGGGGAAACCCAAGCCTCCCTCCTGCTCCCTTTGTGGCCACAGCCATCTTGGTTGGGTTAATTTGCATAATCACTCCTGATTGGCTAGTGAGCGTGGTTGGTGGGTGTAGCAGAGTGATGGTTAATTTGAATATTACTCTCTTATTAGCTAGGATGTTATATACTACTAGAGGCCTGATGCACAAAATTCATGCAAGAGTAGGCCTCCTTCCCCCAGCTCCCAGCACCAGCTTTCCTCTGGCACCTGGGACCTGAGCTTCCCTCTGGCCATTAGCAGGCACCCAGAACCTGGGCTTCCCTCCAGCTGCCAGCAGGCACCCAAGACCTGTGCTCCCTTTGCAGCCCCAACTTCCTCAGGAATGTCGTCTGGAAAGATATCCAGTCTAATTAGCATATTATGCTTTTATTATTATAGATATATTCCATATAGAATAATATGTAACATAAAGTAATACATTAAAAAACAATTACACTTGCCCTTGCCAGTTTGGCTCAGTTGATAGGACATCGGCCTGTGAACTGAAAGGTCCCAGGTTCAATTTTGATCAAGAGCTCATGCCTAGGTTGTGGGCTCGATTTCCAGTGGGGGACTTGCAGGAGGCAGCCGATCCACGATTTTCTCTCATCATGGATGTTTCTATCTCTCTCTCCCTCTTCCTTCCTCTCTGACATCAATAAAAATATATTTAAAAACAGACAAACAAAAAACCAATTACACTTAACAACAAAAAGAAAAATCAGTTTAAAAATGGACAAATAACTTGGGTAGACATTTCTCCAAATAAACACAGAAAAGATGTTCAACATCATTAATCATTACTAGAATGGAAATAAAATCAGTGAGAAACACCACACCCACTAGATTGACCATATTTTTAAAAAATAAAGTACAAAGGGAAATACCAAGCATTGGCAAGGATGCAGGGAAATTGCAGACTTCATACATTGCTGGATGGGAATGTAAAATGGTATAGTCACAACGGGAAACAGTTTGGTGATTCCTCAAAAAAAATTTTTTTTAATATATTTTATTGATTTTTCACAGAGAGGAAGGGAGAGGGATAAGAGAGTTAGAGACATCAATGAGAGAGAGACATCCATCAGCCGCCTCCTGCACGCGCCCCACTGGAGATGTGCTCGCAACCAGGATACATGCCCTTGACCGGAATCGAACCCGGGACCCCTCAGTCCGCAGGCCGATGCTCTATCCACTGAGCCAAACCGGTCTCGGCTCCTCAAAAATTTAACATATTCCTAGCCAGGTAGCTCAGTTGGTTAGAGCATCATCCCAATATGCCAAGGTTGTGGTTTCAGTACCCAGTAATGGCACATACAAGGTATTAACGAATTAATGCATAAATAAGTGGAACAACAAATTGATGTGTTTCTCTTTTCCTTCCCCTTCCTCTCTCTCTAAAAACCAACAAGTAAAACAAATTAAACATAAAATTACCATTACCCAGCAATTCTCTGGCATAAATGCCTAAAAGAATTGGAAGCAGATATTCAAACAAAAGCTTGTACATGAGTGTTATAGCAGCACTATTTACAACAGCCAAAAAAAATAGAAACACCCCAAATATCCATCAGCTGATGAATGGATAAACAAATTGTGATATATTAATATACTGTAATATTATTAAACCATAAAAATGAATGGTACAGCATGGCTAAACATAGAAAACTTTCTGCTAAGTGAAAGAAACCAGACACTGAAAGTCACATATGTTGATTCCATTTATCTCAAATGTCCAAAACAGGCAAATTCATAGAAAAAGGAGATTAGTGGTTGCCAGGGACTGGTGGGATTGGGAAACCGGAATGGAGTTTATTTTTTAGGTGATTAAAATGTTCTAAAATTGATTGTAGTGTTAGTTGCAGAACTCTATGAGTATAAAAAAGAAAAAAACGGTTTAATTGTACACCTTAAATGGATGAATTGGGCCCTGGCCGGGTAACTCAGTTGGTTAAAACACTTCCCCATACTCCAAAGTTGAGTGTGACCCCCAGTCAGAAAACATACAAGAATCAACCAATGACTGCATAAGTAAATGGAACAGCAAATAGATGTCTTTTTCTTTTTCTCTCTCTCTCTAAAATTAATTTAAAATTTTTTAAAATAAATGTGTGAATTGTATAGTATATGAATTTTATCTTAATAAAGCTAAAATAAAATAATTAAAATAATATCTAGTAGGGGGTAAAAGAGCAACCAAAGGACTTGTATGCATGGATATAAGCATAACCAATGGACACAGACGGTTGAGGGGTGAGAGCATGTGCTGGGGGGTGGAAGCAGCCGGGAAGAGGTCAATGGGGGAAAAAGGAGACATATGTAAAACTTTAAACAATAAAGAATTTAGAATTTAAAATTTAAAAAATAAAATAATAGTATCCAAAAAGAAATAAAAAATAATAATAGTATCTATGCTCATTATAAAAACAAACAGTACAGAAATTATCAGGTGAAAAATGAATGTAACCCTCTATTCTTTCCCCATCCACTTACCTCCTTAGAGAAAACCATTGTTAACTATTTGGTGTGTAAACTTCCATACCTTCAAAACTTTACAAATACACATTTATACACAAACATAAATAGTTTTTTAAATATTGTATACTCTTCCTCAGGATACCTATATAATAATTTAATTAATACAGTGTTCCCTGACCTTGCCAAAAGAGCTAGTAACCTTCATGAAATAAAGAATTTACCACTACTGTTCACTTTGGAGTCACACAGAGACTAAAAAGGTCGTTGGTTATATACTAGTATTAGTGCCTGCAATGTAGGCTTCTGCTTCCTGGGTTATTCATTGGAGGGCTCCTATTTGAAACCACTCTTTGTTCATTTTTCTGCCCATAGTGTCTTAATACCTGAAGCAGATCAGTTCCGACAAATGACTGCCTTTCTCTTTGAGATGATTCTATGCTCTCAGAAAGAATTGTGTGCATACCACATACTCATTTTAAGTCAAACCAGTCATCCCAAACACACCTTCCAAAAGTATTCATACTTTAGCCATTTTCACATGACAATGCAAATAGATATACTCAATTTTTTAAAAATATATTTTATTGATTTTTTACAGAGAGGAAGGGAGAAGGACAGAGAGTTAGAAACATCGATGAGAGAGAAACATCGATCAGCTGCCTCCTGCACACCCCCCACTGGGGATGTGCTCGCAACCAAGGTACATGCCCTTGACCACAATCGAACCTGGGACCTTTCACTCTGGAGGCCAATGCTCTATCCACTGAGCCAAACCGGTTAGGGTAGATATACTCAATTTTATATTGTTTGAGGCAATTTTTTATTTAAACCCTCACCCAAGGGTATTTTTTCCATTGATTTTTAGACAGAGGGGAAGGTAGGGTGGAAGGGGAGGTGGCAGGAGAGAGATAGAGAGAAAGAGAGAAATACATCAATTGGTTGCCTCCTGCTCAAGCCCTGACAGGGTCAGGACTAGGCCTAGACATCTGTTATTTACAGCCTTGTTGCTGACATTCATCAATAATCCTGACCTTTGACACATAATCTATTATGCCTATAGCATACTTTAGTGGGAATTTTTTTTTTACATATATTTTTTATTGATTTCAGAGAGGAAGGAAAAGGGAGAAAAAGATTTAAAAAAATATCAATGATGAGAGAGAATCATTGACTGGCTGCCTCCTGTATACCCCTTTCTGAGCAACCTGGGCATATGCCCTTGACCGGAACTGAACCTGGAACCCTTCAGTCTGCAGGCTGATGCTCTATCCATTGAGTCAAACCAGCCAGAACTATTAGAAATTTTCATTAACATCTATTTGTTCTTGTTTCATTGCTTTGGGTTCTTATCATATGTTTGTCCAAGATTCTCTTATCATTCAAACAAACAAATCTTCACTTAACTCTCCTCCAGCCCATTACTGCCCTACTTCTCTCTTTTCTTTTATAATCTTACTAGTGACCCAGTGCACAAAATTCGTGCACATTAAAAGGGGATTAATTAGAGGAAATAATTTAATATTGCAATTTGCCTTTTCTCTATAATAGAAGTGTCAGAGATGAAAGAAAATTAGTAAAATGTATATGAAAACCTTCCTCCTGTCAGAGTCTGGGGCTCACCACAAGACCTAGAGTCAAGTCCCTGCCCCCCCCCCCCCACATGCACCTCAAAATTACATGAGACCCAGACCTGGCCAGTCTCCCCTCTCCCCCATTGGCTAGATCCAGACCCAGCCAGTTCCATCCTTGTCAAGCTCTGCTAGGCAGGGGGCATAGCCTCAGGTCCCCTGGCCTGACGCCAGGACAGGGGACTTGGCCTGAGGTCCCCCAGCCCAGACTGGGGCAGGGGATGTACCTTGAGGTCCTCCATCAAGCCCTGCCAGGTGGGGAACATGACCTGAGATCCCCTGTCAAGGCCCCCTGAGTGGGGAGCCTGTCCTGAGGTCCCCTGTCAAGCTCCGCCAGGTGGAGGGGCTCAGCCTCAGGTCCCCCATCAAGCCCTGCTGGGCAGAGACACAGCCTGAGTTCCCCCAAGGGGATACACCTTGAAGTCCCCCATCAAGCCCCGCTGTGTGCGGGCCACAGCTTGAGGTCCCCTGTCAAGCCCAGCCAGGCAAGGGGGTGCAGCCTCAGTGCTGGACATGGGTTGTGGCTTGAGGTCCCCTGTCAAATCCCACTGGGCAAGGGTTGCAGTCTGAGGTCCCCTGGCCTGGCACTGGGGCAGGGGTAGCAGCCTGGGATCCCCTAACCCAGCATCAGGATGGGAATCACATCTTGAGGTCCCCCATAAGCCTCACCATGTCGGGGGCAAAGCCTGAGTCTCCTGTCAAGCCCTGCTGGGTGGGGAAGGGTGTAGGCTCAGGTCCCTGCTGATTGCTCATTAAGGCTCCTTATGAAAACTTGGCCTCAGCTGTGACTGCAGCCATCTTTGTGATGGAGTGATAGTCAATTAGCATATCCCCTGTTTATTAGATAGGATATTATTTATACTCACCATCTACACAGCTTCATCTCTTTATTCATTCCCCAGAACGGTAAAATTGGGCTCATCATCTTCTCTCTTCCCTCTGCCATTGAAATTCTTCTTTCTCTGGGTCACTGATAGCTCCCTAATTGTAAAATCAGTCAGATATTTACTGGCCCTCTCAGCAGCTCTGGTTGACCTCTCCCCCCACTTCTGAGAACTACTTTTGGCATCCATAACAGTACTTGGCCACAACTGTCCTCCTACCTCCTTCCCTGGCCACTTTGTGCCTGTCATTTTCAGCCCCTCTTGTTCAACTACCTGGTCCTTACATGTCACAGGTTTTATCTCATCCATTTCACATTTTCTGCACTCTTTCTAAGCCTAGGTTCTTAGTGCTTGATGCTCACTGCACTGTGAGTGAGGCTGTTTACAAAACACCACTGCCCCACTGAGCCAGGTTCACCTGGAAGTCAGCAGGAAACAGAACTCATGAGAGGTAACGGTTTGTCTGCTTATTTGTTAGTTTTGAAATTTATTTATTCATTGTCTTCATTTAATCCTCATTTTGGGGGCATATGCTATATTTCAAATATTAGTCCTAAAAATACAAAATGAAAAGTCAAGCTCTTACCCTCAAAGACCTTACAGTCCAGTAGAGAAGAACAGCAAACCAACTAATGACATGAGGGCCGCACAGAAGGGCTATTCCAAAGGCCAGTCTACCCAAAGGCTAGTCCACAAAGGGTGCCAGGGATCCAAACACCGGAGTCAGGAAAGATGCCACAGCTGAGTTATCCGTAGTCTGAGCTAGAAGGACTAGTAGAAATTAGCCTACTGGGGATCGAGCCCATGGGAATCAAACTGGCTCCCTGCACAGTTTGTGCTTCCAGAGCACTGAGCACAGCCACCTGCGGGAGGGGAGGTAACAAAGGGTTCCTGAGCTAGCCATACAAGTGCAGACCACGAAGATTGTGTTAAGTTCAGGTTAAGGGCTTCAAACAATTTTTTAAAACTAAGGAGCTTTGAAATATATTAAGCTTGGCAGTGACTTCATTTGATTAGGAAGCTCTTTCTGACAACATTGTGTAGAGTCGCTTGGAAGAGGGGTCAGACTTGTGTAGTGGGCCCTTAGCATAAGCAAATGGGAAGTACAGCTGACCCTTTAGCAATACAGATTTGGACTTCACAGGTCTATTTATATGCATTTTTTCATTAAATTAGTTGGCCCTTGTATCTGATTGTTTTGCTCCACGGATTCAAACAAACGCAGATGGAATATGGTATTTTTCTTTTTCTTGTTTATTTTCTTAATATGATTTTGTTGATTTCAGAGAGGAAGAGAGAGGGAGACAGAGTTAGAAACATCAATGATAAGAGAAAACCATCGATTGGCCGCCTCCTGCACGCCCCCTACTGGGGATCGAGCCCTTGGGGATCAAACCGTGATCTGGTTCATGGGTCGACACTCGACTACTGAGCCACACTGGTCGGGCTGGAAGATAGTATTTTTCAATTTACAGCTGGGAATCTGCAAAGGAGGGCTGACGGTGTGCATTGTTCTACACCATTTTATATAAGGGACATTTTATATAAATCTTAGTGTCCACAGATTTTGGTATCCCCCACAGATACCAAGAAGACTTAGTTTGGTGGCAGTCAAAGCTTATACTTAGATTTTTGCCTGTGTGAGGTGTCAGCACCTCTAACCCCTACTTTTTCAAGGGTCAACTGTGTTAAGAGTCAGAAATACAGCAGTGACAGAGGAGACTAAAAGGAGAGAAGGTTTCTAAAGCTGTTGTGGGGGTAGTGTTTCTAGGACTTAGAGATGAATTGACTTTCAAAGATAAGGGGGAAAGGAGGTCAAAGGGATTCCCAATGTGTCGATTTAGTGACTGAGTATATATAGTATGTCCCCAAAAATGTATAAACTTTGGGGATGGGGTGAAGAGGAGAAATCACTGTGCTTTGTTCAACCTGATGTGAAAGGATAGTTGGTGCTTTTCTTGCATTGTTCTTATTGTTTCTTTAATAAATGGGAATTAGCCACATGCGCTCCGTGTAGTGTGTGCTTCCTGATAGCTGGAACGCAGCACACACATTTTGAATAATTATAAAGGCAGTGGTTTATTAAAATGCATTCCATTTTCAAAATTGAGCCATCAGCTGTTAAAGTGAGTCTTTTAGTGCAAGTGATATACAGGTGATAAGAGACCAGAGAAACTGCTTCAAATGGTCTATAGGCTCATTATCCTTTAACACACACAGGTATATCTCTAACTGCGGGAACCCCTTTCACATCTCGCGTGGTTCAGGGTTTGGGTTCTGGAGGAAGCCGCACACATGAAAGGGACTAGAAAATATATTAATTTGGGATTATATAAATAATATAATATTGGGGGCCAGGTGGCAGACCACCTCTAGGGGGAGGATTACTACATACTCTGGCCTTGCAATCCCTTTTATTAAGGTTTGGGATCCATCCATAGCCAGTAATAGCCAATTAGCAAGAATTTACTTAAGATTGACAGGTGGAAGATGCTTCAGCTACCAATGTCTCAATCAGAAGACAATGGCAGCTTCTAACATCTAACTTTTATTTATTTTTGTTAATAAATCTTTATTATTCAGATTATTACAGTTGTTCCAATTTTTCTCCCTATAGCTCCCCTCCAGTTTCCATCCCACCCTCTGCCCTTACCCCCCCCCGCAACTGTCCTCATCCATAGGTGTACAATTTTTGTCCAGTCTCTTCCTGCACCCCTACACTCCTTTCCCCCTGAAAATTGTCAGTCCACTCCCTTTCTATGCCCCTGATTCTATTATATTAATCAGTTTATTCTGCTCATCAGATTTTTTATTCACTTGATTTTTACATACACTTGTTGATAGATATGTATTTGTTGTTCATAATTTTTATCTTTACCTTTTTCTTCTTCTTCCTCTTAAAGAATACCTTTCAGCATTTCATATAATACTGGTTTGGTGGTGATGAACTCCTTTAGCTTATATATATATATATATTTTTTTTTAATTGATTTCAGAGAGGAAGAGTGAGGGAGAGAGAGAGAGGAATATCAATGATGAGATTTAATCATTGACCGGATACCTCCTGCACGCCTCCCACTGGGGATCGAGCCCGCAATCCAGGCATGTGCATTTGACCGAAATCGAACCTGGAACCTTTCAGTCCACAGGCAGATGCTTTGTCTATTATGCCAAACCAGCTAGGGCTAGCTTTTTCTTATCTGTGAAGCTCTTTATCTGCCCTTCAATTATGAATGGTAGCTTTGCTGGGTAGAGTAATCTTGGTTGTAGGTTCTTGCAATCCATCACTTTGAATATCTCTTGCCACTCCCGTCTGGCCTGCATAGTTTCTGTTGAGAAATCAGTTGACAGTCCTATGGGTATTCCCTTGTAGGCAACTAACTGTTTTTCTCTTGCTGCTTTTAATATTCTCCATTGTCTTTTGCTCTTGGCATTTTAATTATGTCTTGGTGTGGTCCTCTTTGGATTCCTTTTGTTTGGGGTTCTGTGTGCTTCCTGGACTTGTAAGTCTATTTCTTTCACCAGGTGTGGGAAGTTTTCAGTCATTATTTCTTCAAAAAGGTTTTCAGTATTTTGATCTCTCTCTTCTAGCACCCTCATAATTTGATGTTGGTATGCTTGAAGTTGTCCCAGAGGCTCCTTACACTATCTTCATATTTTGGGATTCTTTTTGCTTTTCTGATTGGGTGTTTTTTTGCTTCTTTATATTTCAAATTTTTTACTTGATTCTTGCGATCCTCTAGTCTACTGTTGGATCTTTGTATATTATTTTTTATTTCAGTCAGTGTATGCTTAATTTCTAGTTGATCCTTTTCATATCCTCGAGGGTCTCACTAAATTTATTGGCCTTTTCCAGAAAATTCTTGAAAAAACTTATAACCGTGGTTTTGACCTTCAGTCGTTTGCTTTCCTCCATTTCTTTCATTTGGACCTGTTTATTTGTCTCTGCATTTTGGCTGCTTCCCTGAGTTGATAGAGTGACTTTGACTGCTAGGTGTCCTATAGGGCCCAGTGGCTCAGCCTCCTCAGTACCTGAGGTGAACACTCTTGGTGCACCCCTTTGTGGGTTATGTGCACAGTCTTGTTATAGTTAAGCCTTGTTTGTTGTTGGTATCACTGGGAGGAATTGACCTCCAGGCCAAATGGCTGTGAGGATCAGCTGTGTCTATGCTGGGAGAACTTCTGTGCTGGAGACACCCTTATGAGACAAGACTTGCAAAAGCCTCTGTGCTCAGCTTGAATGAGGCAAAGTCTCAGGGTGCAGCAGACAGCAATGGCTTCTTGTCAGCCCTCCCCTAAGAGGCCGCTGGGTCTCGGTGCCTATGGTAATTACTGCAGGCATCTCTGAGAGAAACCCGCCTTCGAGTTTTCCCCGCTGCGAGACAGTCCAGTTTCTTCCCAGATGAGTCAGAGTCCCCAGAGTCTTGCCCAGAATTGGAGTTCAGAGCCATTGGGAGCTTTTTTCTCCCTCTCTATTGAGAAAACCTGGTTGAGAAAGCCTGCCGCGTACTCAGTTGCCAGCCCTCTCTGCACGTGTGCCTCGGTACCTCTCTCTTCCACAATTCCTCTGAGTCTCAGTGTGCTTTTCTCTTTCTTGACAGTCCAGTTTCTCCCCTAATGAATCTGGGTCCCCAGAGTCTTGCCCGGAACTGGAGTTCAGAGCCATCGGGAGCTTTTGTCTCCCTTGGTTGAGAAAGCCAGCTGCGTACTCAGTTGCCAGCCCTTTCTGTGTGTGCGCCTTGGTATCTCTGCCTTCTAAAGCTCCTCTGAGTCTCAGTGTGCTTTTATCTTTCCTTCTAGTTGTAGAATTTCCACTCAGCCAGCCTTCCTGTGGATGTGAATGATGTCCGTTTTGTCTTTTAGTTGTAGTTTTGAAATGGTTGTGCAAGGCAGCAGTTTAGGTGTTTACCTATGCCACCATCTTGGTTTCTCCCTATATCTCTAACTTTTAAACTTCCATTTACATTTCTTTTATTTTGCTATACTTCCCAAGAGAGGACTTTCTGTAAGTTTTTACACTTATTGCTATCAAACCTAAATCTAGCCCACATTGTACCTCTCTCCCCTCCAATTGATTGTACAGACAGATATGTCTACTAAAGGTGCAGGAACTTCAACAACACAAGCCCATGAGTCAGACATCAGATTATAGTAGCTTAATGAACGGGTAAATACAGGTCTGAACTGGACTTGTGTCTGTTTCTAGGGAGGTCCAATCTAGTGGGTAAGATACTGCAGCAGAGTTTCTAGTTCCAGAGATGGTCAAAGTCAGGCAAGTGGCTCCGTGGTGATTCTGAGGTGACCTTGTTTGGAGCTAGACCACAGCCAGCATCTAGGACAGAAAACTGGGACAAGTCATTCAGCTTTAACATATGATCTCACCAGACCTCATGAGGTCCTGACCAAGAGTGCTCTCAGTAGAGAAACAGATGAGCCAATCACAGCAGAGCCCAGTGTGTGGACCAGGAAAAACAGTAGTTGTTGATGGAAAGATGAGCTTGATGCTCACACATATACTTAAGATTCACCACTGGCCCTTTGGATGCTGTCTAAATTATGCCCTCACATTGGTAATTCTAGCTGTTCCTGGGAATGGGTTCCCCCACATTATGCCTGCCTAGATTCATGTTAACTCCACACATGAGAGTAGTTAAGGGTCTTACAAGGCTGGGGAAGGAGAGGGTTGATAGAGATAGATTTGCTTTTATTGCCTAAAGAACTTGGACTGGTTTTTAACCCAAGTAAAGGTTTGTTAACCTTGATAATGTATGGATCTTTTTCTTCCTAATTTAACTTTCCGTTTATGTTTAGCTTACATAAAGTATTGGATCCTGTTTGAAAGAAAAAAATTTCAGGTACTTTGAGACGACTCATGTGTTCTCAGACATCTATATATATAAAAGCCTAAGTGACCATTCAACCAGTAGCTATGATGCACACTGACCTCCAGGGGGCAGATGTTTAATGCACAGGCATGGAAACATGGAATAAACTGGTGAATCTCAGTGTGGAGGGGGAAATAGGGAGAGTAGGAAGAGATTGATCAAAGATCTTAAATGCATACTAGAGGTGGTGTGGTCCCTCAGCCTGGCCTATGGGATCAGGCTGAAACTGACAGTCTGACATCCCCAAGGGGTCCCAGATTGCAAGAAGGTGCAGGCTAGGCCAAAGGAGCTCACCAATACATGAATCCGTGCATCAGATCTCTAGTGTAAATATAAGCAGGAAAATCACATGGACATAGTCCATTTATTTTCAGTGAAATAATCATAAAAAGTTTTAGATTGTTATCTAAATAAAAATACCTTTTCTAAGAACTCATGAATTTAGCCACAGACTCTTAGGGATTTGTGGACCTCAGGTGGAAAACATTGCTGCAGAACAATACTATAGTTCATTTTTAACTAATATTTATAAGCTACGTTTTGATATCTTTTAGATGCTAATTCTAGCAGCATTGCACCTTGCTTAAGAAAAGTCTAAGTATTTTTAATTACTCTGAAAGAATATCAATTGCTTTTGTTTCAGAGACTGGGTATTGGAAGTTATTAATAAATGAATGCCATTCCATCCCTAAGAACATGCATATTGCTATCTACAAAGCTAGACAGAACATTCATAGGAACTAAGACATTCTCCTAGCCAGCACTGCACATGTGCCCTTGTATATACTTTCAAGTAACCACACCAAACAGAATCAACCCAATTGGAAATAATCTCAAAATGATTTGAATTATTTCTCAAATATTTCTTATAAATCCTTAGCTGATAGCTGTATATATTTTCTGCTGCAATGTTAATGCCTAATTCTTTGTGTATTAAAAAATATTAATTCTTCTAGAAGAATTTGGATACTGATATTGGAAAATGTTTGTTAAGACTGGACAAAGGAGAAGGAGGAAGAAAGGGGAGATCCATGGTAGAATTTTCAATGACAAGGGGAAATAAGGTTCAGAGAAAGAGTTGGAATTTGGTACAATGTTGGTGGTATCCATTGTTCATCTTCTATGTAATAAGAAGTGAGCAAGTCACCGATGAACTAGAGCAATGAAAACCTTTGTTTTATTATTATTTTTTTTAAATCCTCATCTGAACATGTGGTTTTTATTGATTTTAGCGAGGAAGGGAGAGAGAGAAACATAGATGTGAGAAACATCAATCGGTTGCCTACTGTACTCACTCTGAACAGGAATCAAACCCACAACCTTTTGGTGTACAGGACAATGCTCCAACCAACTGAGCCACCCAGCCAGGGTAAGCACTAAAAACCTTCAGATACTCATCCTTGGAGATTCTGATGTGGCCCAGAGAATGGAAGGAGAGAGGAACAGTATCCATGGGAGTGCTGCTAAGGTGGACCTTAACACAGGAGGGAGGGACAGGTATCATGGGGGTGCTGCTCAGATGGGGATGATGATCAGTGGACTAGGACATAACTTGCCATAATGGTAGATTGCCTTGATATGGACACCACCTGGTTTTTAAGAAAAATTTGCCTTTCAGAAGCCATCTGACCACCAACAGATAAGCTCTTCTTGGAAAATGTCACATACTCCAAATTTCCCTCAGTCTTGCCTGCCCACAGTCCTCTGAAAACCCTCCCTGGTTCCGGGTGTGGTTGAGGGCCCAATGACTTGGACTTCTCCGTGCCCCCAATAACCAGGGTCTTAGAGAATGCAGGATGGAGACGGGAAGAATCCAAACTTGAAAAGCCCAAGTTTTAGAAACAAGATACCATGATGGAATGCTGAATTAGAGATAATTAGTTTGGGTTTTATTTCACCAGATACTTGATACTATTATGGAAAATGTCAATATAGCTTTAATACCCATACCTGACACCTTGAAAACTGTACCACTTTATCTCTCAAAATAGTAAGTCAGCATTGGTTTCAAAAAATAACCCTAGCCTGACTTTTCTAAGGCTACCAGTATTACTTAGATGGTTGCTAAATTCTTACATTCTCTAGTTAATACAACAACAGTACCATTTGGCAAGAAGGTGTTCTTCTACAGGCTACCACCTAACTTATTAAGGACAGTTTTAGGGAAACCAGGGTGCTCATTAAGGCTGTGAAAGAGTCAATGCAAAATGCCACTTCTCCAGATACCATGATGTTTGCACATAACAGGAGGATGAGCTGGTGTCCAACCTGAACATTGGACTCAGCCCATTATAGCCCCAGCAGCAAAGTAGTAATAGTGAATAACACAAGACTCACTCGTAGAAGAAATGTTCATCTACATAAAGAAAGGAGCAATAAGATTTTATAAACATTTTAAATCACTCATTATGCAAAAACTCTTATTGAATGATTACAGAATTAGTGATTATTTTTAACTAGAGGCCCAGTGCATGAAATTTATGTGGGGGAGGTGGGGAAGGTTGTACTGCAGCCGGCCTGCACCCTCTGCAATCCGGGACCCCTACACCTTTTTCTATCTAGCTAATCTCTTCACATTTAAAAAAATTAACTGAAATACCACCTACTCTAGAAAATACTCTTTGAACAAATGTCTTTACAATGTGTATTAAGTATTTTCATAGTATACCATTCTTTTTCTTTAGCAGTAAGTTAGAGTGGATGCAGTGTGCTTCTCATTCTTGCATCTGAATTTTTTCTTGTTGCTTTTGTAATAGCGAAGCTTATCCAATTTACATTTGCCCTTCAAGGGGTTATATTTGGTTCAGTTTCTAGTGGGCTCCCTGCTTTTTTTTTTTTTTTTAAGCAATCAATTTGGATTGTGATAGTAAACCTCACTTATAATCAAGCCTGTAGGTCTCCCTATCTGAATATTTCTATAATACCTATCACTTTAGCATACCAGAGATTGTGTTCATTTATAGAAAATAACAATAAATGTCACCTGATCATTTATCTTCTAGTAATATTTTATGGCAAGATGTATTATTCTAGTAATTGAACTATTATAAAACTGAGGCATACAGAAATAAATCACATTGAACAATAAAGAATGTCTCAAATATCAAAGCATAGTATACTTAGGGCCTTCCTTGTTCTATGCCTCAAATATCATAGCATAATACTCAGTTCACATGGAATTCAGCTTCCTTTAAAATAGGAAGGGATGAAGCCGCTACTTCCACACATATTTTTTTATTTAATTCACAGAACATACTCTTTGTACTAATTATTGGAAAATCATCCTAGCAAATGCCTTTGTTCCTCTCTGTATTGTTGCCTTATATTCTGATATCATTACTGCACTTTTATCATCCACTCATTCTAATAAGATTGTGAATTATTTAAGGGCAGAGATCATGATTTGAGTTTGTGTTTCTCTGTCATGGTGCCTAGATAAATACTCAAATGCCATGCAGTCCAACTGACTGTGATAAAAGAGAACCACGGTTGCTAGAGACCTCTGATTTTTATTTAAGGGGCCTCATTTGTTCTGTGCCTTTACAGAGGGGTGAGTAAGGGCTGAGGGAATTTCAGGAAACCCAGACAGAATTCTTTCGCAAGATTTTGCTAAATTGGTGCCCAGGACCACCGGGCATTTATCCAATTAAAATCTGGACACATAGCAATAATAAAGGCACTAGTCTCCTGCTAATCTGTGGGGATCAAACCCCAGTCTGCAGGAACTCACCCCCGCAGTCAGGACTGCGTCAATGGGTGGACCTGGGCTGGTGCTCCTAACAATGGGGAGAGGGAGACTTCCCTTGACCCAGGAAACTATCAACCAAAAAATCAACGAAGGACAGAGGATGATTCAAAAACATGAAAGATAATGCTGGCCATTCCTTCAATCACTGGGGTAAAAACAAACCAAAACAAAACCCTGAACTTGTACACGCACTCGCGGAAAAACGTTGCTCAAGGGAAAAGCTATTCAGACCCAGGCTGGAGGGATGCAAGCTAGAGGCCCCAGACTCCACACCCCATGCCCAAACAGCTCGATAGCAAGGCTGGTTGGTGGAGCAGCTTCTTCACTCAGGACCTTGGGCAGTTTGGCCTCTTTGCTGCGGGACCTCTAGGTGGCTTGGCTTGGACTCTTTATGGCTGCTGGGCCCCCCATTTTCCCCTGGAACACCCCCAAAGGGCCGAGGGAACTGCAGCAGCAGACGTGGAGCAGCCAGCCCCACCCCCTCTGTGGGTGTCGCCATCTTTGTGATGGCAGGACGGTCAATTTGCATATTACTGCTTTATTATATAGGACTAGTGACCCGGTGCATGAAATTCATGCACATTAAAAAGGAATTAATTAGAGGAAAGATTTTAATATTGCTGTTTGCCCTTTCTCTGTAAGTGTCAGAGATGAAAGGAAATTAGTAAAATGTATATGAAAATCTTCCTGTCAGAGTCTGGGGCATGCCACAGGAACCAGAGTCAAATCCCTGCCCACCCACGTGTGCCTCAAAATCACACAAGACCCAGACACAGCCAGCCCCACCCCAATCAAGCCCTGCCAGATGGGGGACACGGCTTCAGGTCTCCTTGCCTAGTCTGGGGCAGGGTGCACCTTGAGGTCCCCTGGCCTGGGACAGGGGGCATGGCCTGAGGCCCCCCCTGTCAATCCCTGCCAGGCAAGGGGCGCATCCTCAGGTCCGGGCGGGATGCACAGCCTGAGGTCTCCAGCTCCAGGCCAGGGCAGGGGCCATGCCTTGAGTTCTCCATCAAGCCTGGTGAGCAGGGGACATAGCCTGAGGTCCCCTGTCAAGCCCTGCCAGACAGGGGGTGCAGCCACAGGTCCCCTGCCCCAGCCCAGTGCCATGCAGCCTCAGGTCCCTGCTGATTGCTTGTTACAGGAACTTGGCCTCTGCTGTGGGCACAGCCATTTTATGTTATGAAATCCCTGCCTCCTCTATGGATGCAGCCATCTTGTTACAGTGTGACAGTCAATTTGCATATCCCTTCTTTATTAGATAGGATAATGAGTTAGAATAGGAATCCACTTCAGTTCTATTAGAACCATTGATCAACCTTAAAGCCCTATCTCATAGGTCACCTCTGCTCTGTCAGAGTTGCCTTTGAAGGTCTTGCTGGTCAGTCATTTTTGACCCTTCAGAGAATGATCAGCAGCTCACTTGCTCTTGGCCAGCCATTAACTTCACTGTAGGCTCTGTTCTGTCCTCCTTCCTCATAGCTGCTAAAACTCTTCATAAGGAGGGGAATGCATCCAGTTTGGGCCTCAGCACAAACTTGGATGGCCAGCAGGACATTGTTCATGAAAGCTGTTTTGATGAGCTATCAGTCCCTGTGCACTCATCATGCTCAGTTACCAGCACTTTGCCTCGCTTGTGGCATTCCTATGGGGTTTGGTGTCTATGTAATCCTACCCAGAACTAGTCAGGCGATCTCCAGTTGCTCCTTCTCAGACCTTGTTGGCCCCTCCCCTTGCTAGCTCTTTCTTCATAAATCTTCAAAGTTCTCTCTTCAGCTCTCTTCTAGGCAATCAGTTCTCACATCTGTGCTGTCGACACAGCATCCTCCCCAAAGTCGCTGTGGTGGGTGCCTCAGGTCCTCTTGGTCTTCCTTCCCTATTTCTACTCAGCACTCTAGTCATATAGAATCTAGCTCTGCTTCATTGTCTATTTATCTCCATCTTTTTATTCCCACTCTCTCAACTTAGGCCCTCATCATCTCCTATCTGGACTTCCACATAGAATTTTTCTCTCAATTAGCCTACCCCATAGTCTGCTTTCCTAAAACATAGGTTGAGTCTTCAAAAACCTTGAAAAGCCCCATGTTGTGCCTGACTTTGTACAACAGGGGCCTTTAGCTAGTATTCAAGGCCCATCAGAGCCTGGCTCTATTCTTCTCTACAGTTTGTAATCGACTCAAAGGCACACTGCTCTTGTGTGACCACTGCTTTGTGAAGTCTCATTTCATTCCTCAGCATTAAAGTTACCTTCCAAACAGGAATCAGCATAATTGCTAACACTTAATGGACACTGACCACATGCCAAGTTCTGTTCTATTTTTCAAACATTGTCTCCTTTAATCCTCTCAGCAATCTGATGAAGTGGGAATGGTTAAATAGTTAAAACTAAGAGCTGTTTGCTCACCACTTGATCTGTTCCTCTTCTGCAAATTGCCCTCATCAGATTGTTCTTTCCCACACCTCTGTGTGTCCTGTCTCTATTATTTTCCATCTCTCAGCTAGGTTTATTCTCTAGCAACTTGTCAGACTTCTTTACTTCACTCTTCCAACATCCTCAAGATCATTCAAAACTCTTCCCCAGATCTCCTAGGTTTCCATTCTTTCCCTTACTTTCTCCTCACTCTCAAACTTCTTTTTTTGTTTGTTTGTTTTAAATCTTTATTATTCAGATTATTACATTTGTTCCTCTTTTTTTCCCCCATAGCTCTGCTCCACCCAGTTCCCACCTCTGCCTCTGCCCTTACTTCCCCCCGCATTGTCCTCATCCATAGGTATACAATTTTTGTCCAGTCTCTTCCTGCACCCCCTCACCCCCTTTCCCCTGAGAATAGTCAGTCCACTCCCTTTCTATGTCCCTGATTCTATTATATTCACCAGTTTATTCTGTTCATCAGATTTTTTACTCACTTGATTTTTAAATTCACTTGTTCATAGATATGTATTTGTTGTTCATACTATTTATCTTTACCTTTTTCTTCTTCTTCCTCTTCTTAAAGCGTACCTTTCAGCATTTCATATAATACTGGTTTGGTGCTGATGAACTCCTTTAGCTTTTTCTTATCTGTGAAGCTCTTTATCTGCCCTTTAATTCTGAATGATAGCTTTGCTGGGTAGAGTAATCTTGGTTGTAGGTTCTTGCTATTCATAACTTTGAATATTTCTTGTCACTCCATCTGGCCTGCATAGTTTCTGTTGAGAAATCAGCTGACAGTCACTGTAGGTAATTATCTGTTTTTCTCTTGCTGCTTTTAATATTCTCTCTTTTGTCTTTTGCTCTTGGCATTTTAACTCTGATGTGTCTTGGTGTGGTCCTCTTTGGATTTCTTTTGTTTGGAGTTCTGTGCGCTTCCTGGACTTGTAAGTCTATTTCTTTCACCAGGTGGGGGAAGTTTTCAGTCATTATTTCTTCAAATAGGTTTTCAGTATCTTGCTCTCTCTATTCTTCTGGCACCCCTATAATTCTGATGTTGGTATGCTTGAAGTTGTCCCAGAGGCTCCTTACACTATTTTCACACTTTGGATTCTTTTTTCTTTTTGCTTTTCCAGTGGAGTGTTTTTTGCTTCTTTGTATTTCAAATCTTTGACTTGATTCTTGCGATCCTCTAGTCTGCTGTTAGGTTTCTGTATAATATTTTTTATTTCAGTCAGTGTCTGTTTAATTTCTAGTTGGTCCTTTTTCATCTCCTCTTGGGCCTCACTAAATTTATCCATCTTTTCTAGGAAATTCTTGAAAAACCTTATAACCGTGGTTTTGAACTCTGTATCCATTCATTTGTTTTCCTCCATTTCTTTCATTTGTTATCTGTTCTTTTGTCTCCACATTTTCACTGCTTTGCTGAGTTGGTAAAGTAGCTTTGGTGCTAGGTGTCCTATCGGGTCCAGTAGCTCTGTCTCCCCAGTTACCTGAAGTGGACACTCTTGGTTCACCCCTTTGTGGACTGTGTGTACAGCCTTGTTGTAGTTAAGTCTTGATTGTTGTTGGTATCACTGGAGGAAATTGACCTCCAAGACAACTGATTGTAAGGGATAGCTGTGTTTACACCGGGAGAACTTCTGTGCTGGTGTCAGCCTTATAATACAAGACTTGCAAAATTGCAAAAGCCTCTCTGTTCAGCTTGGATGGGGCAGAATCTCAGGGCTGAGGAGAGACAGCCTTGGCTTCCTGTCAGCCCTGCCCTAGAAGGCCCCTGGTTCTGTGTCCCTCAGTAATTGCTGCGCCCCCCTCTGTGTGCATGCATGCATGCCTCCAGACCTCTGCCTTTCCAGCTCCCCTGAGTTTCCGTGCGCTCTGGGGACCTGTATGAGTTTGGGTCCCCAGGGTCTCGCCTGAAACTGGGGTTCAGTGAAGTCGGAAGTGGATTTCAGTGCAGATGGGAGGTCCTATCTCCCTCCCACTAGAGAAAGCCAGTGGCACAATCAGCAGTCAGCCCTCTGTGTGTGCACTCATGTTCATGCACCTCCAGACCTCTGCCTTTTCGCAGCTTCCCTAAGTTTCTGTGCACTCATCCCTTTTCACTGCAGTCCAGACTACTCCCATATGAGTCTTGCCCAGAACTGGGATTCAGTGCAGTCGGATCTGGGTTCAGTGCAGTCAGGAGTTTCTGTCTCCCTCCTGCTAGAGGAAGCCAGCCAGGCACTCCGCTGCCCATCCTCTCCATGTGCCTGTATCCATACCTCAGCTTTTTGCAGCTCTTTTGAGTCTCTGTGAGCCCCTCTCTTCCCTTCTAGTTGTAAAATTTCCTGTGGTTCTGGATGATGCCTGTTCTGTCTTTTTTGTTTTGTTTTAAATATATTTTATTGATTTTTTACAGAGAGGAAGAGAGAGGGATAGAGAGTTAGAAACATCGATGAGAGAGACACATCGATCAGCGGCCTCCTGCATGCCCCCCACTGGGGAGTGCTCACAACCAGGATACATGCCCCTGACCGGAATCGAACCTGGGACCCTTCAATCTGAAGGCCAACGCTCCATCCACTGAGCCAAACCGGTTTCGGCTATTCTATCTTTTAGTTGTAGTTTTGAAATTGTTGTGGAAGGCAGCAGTTTAGGTGTTTACCTATGCCGCCATCTTGGTTTCTCTCCACTCTCAAACTTCTTGAAATCTTTTACTGGTGCTGCTTTCTGAGCCCTCCCTGACTTTGGTCCTTGTCCTTTAGCATCTGCCTACCCCACCTCATTGACATGCTTTCAGAGGCCACTAACGATTTCTCAACAGGCACTATTGAAACCCCTCTGCAGCTGCTAGCTGTGAATCAATACACACACACACATACACACACACACACACACACACACACACACACACACACACACACAACTTCTGGTTCTCAGATCAGCTGTGTGCTCACCCTGCACAGCGTGGCTCAGGCTTTCCTCAGTCTGGAACTCGAGACTCCTCCCGGGAGCTCATGCATACTAACAGGGCTCAGATGCCACTGCCTTCAAGAGCCTGCTTTGATTCATACACAGAACCTTGTATTTCCCTCCTCTGAGCCCTCATAGCAGCTTGCCTAACTCATTACAGCACTTTTTGTCGTAGATTTTGTTATTTGAACACTTGTCTGATCCTTTCTGCCCACTTGCATTCCTATGTCACTGCGCACAGTGCCTTGCAGTTCAGAGGAACCTAAAGGATAGTGTTTTCCTAAAGCTTTCCAAAGCTCCCAGCTTCCCTCTCCCAGATCGCAGTGGGTGCTTTTTACCAGCAAGGCCTGGCTGGCCCAGGGAGATTCAAGGCTCCAAGTTTGTGGCTTTGTTCTTGTCTTGTTTCTTGGTATTTGGCAATGTTTCAGATGCTTGCCAAAGTCAGGATGAACCTTCTCTCTGAAATAACTAATTTATTTTGGTTCTTTAAAAAAAAAAAATAGGAGTTGCCTGACCCTTGCCTTTGCTAGAGCAAGAGCAAGAGCTGGAGAGCCCCAGAGTGCTCCTCTGCTCATCAGTCTCCCTTCTCCTCCCCACACCACCCTCTTTGCCCACCATCCCCAGGTGAGGGCTAATTCCAGGAAGTGGAGATCCTGAGGAACACAACAGGTCACCATATGCAGCACAACATGGCAGGAGTGGAGGGAAGGATATCCAGTGTTCTTCTCAGGTGAAAGGAGCACTAGATGAGATGGCAGAAGCAGATGTAATTTCTGCAGTAGAATTACACACTCTGGAGAATTAATAGCAACAGGAGATAAAGACAGTAGAGTCATCTTCTTTCAACAGGAGCAGGGGATCCAAATCCAGTTTCATAGCAGAGGAATATCATGCTTACAGCACCTCTCAGAGCCACGAACCAGAGTTTGACTCCTTGAAAAGATTAGAAATAGAAGTTCAACAAAATTAGGCAGTTACCCCAGAAAAATGCTGCTCAGTTTTTATTGTCTACCAATATGGTAAAACAAAATTACAGAAAATCAGTGAAAGGGACAAGAGACCAGAGGGTGTAACTTAAAAGAGGAAGATTGCATGCTGGTTGTTAGGCCCATGGATCTTGTGGCTGAGGCCAGTCTGTGAAGAGTATTTGCCAATGCTCACACATATCACATCAACTCAATTTCTGTTAATAGTGGTTATGGAACATTTATCTGCAGATGATTTATGGATTAATCTTTGACATCTGGAAATTATAGATAGGAGTTTTAATATTGTGGATATCAAGCCTGCACTGTGGAAGAGATAACAGAGATGATTACAGCACAGAGTTCCATGCAGACAGCTGCAGCATGTTTGTATATGGCACAGTGAAGGAACTGTTGGGTTCTGTGACATGAGGGCATGTGCCCTCTGTGACAGTATTCTAAACAGTTTTAGGAATCTGAAGATCCCAGTAACACATCTTTTTTTTTTTTTTATCATCTTCTCTATTTCTGATGTAAAATTCAGCCATAGTAGTCGATACATGATGACTAGAAACTAAAATTTGGGACTTAACTATGGAGACCAGGCTTGTGGAAACATACCAGGTACATGAAAAACCTCAGAAGTAAGCTTGTTCACTGTATGAAAATAACTGAATATTTGACAAGTTTGAATGTTGTTGGAATGGCTCTGATAGTATTATCATGACTGGATCTTATAATTTTTTCAGAATATTTGACAGGAACACAAAGTGAGACATAACCCAAGAAACATCAGGAGAAAACAATAAACCTTGCATGGTTCTGAAGCCACACAGAGTTTGTGCAAGTGGTGAAAGAATGCAGCCTAGACGTCAACAAGAACATGCCTCATACAACTGGCACCCCACAAAAAAAAATCATTGCTGTAGCGACTACAAACAATCTGTCTATATTTCAAGACAAAGTGAAGTAGGGTTGGCATTCCTGCTTAGTTGAGCTAGTTGACTCGAGCATTCATACCTAAAAAGAGAGAGGTCCATCGTGGCGCCTCCTTCCGGTGCTTGACAATATGCCATTAGGCCACACATTTTCTTATAAAAACAGGAAGCTCTGTGGGTTCATCACTGTGATGTGCTCCATGTCTGCCAGCCATGAGGTCAGGGTAGGGCGCTTTTAATTTAAATGACTTCTTGCACCATCTTGCCTACTGGACCAGATTGGACTTTGTCGACATTGACTTATTCTACTTTTTTGTGTCTTCCATTGTGATGACGTCAAACACAGTGAAAGCCTCAGTCATGCTTACAGGATTTATTTTTGTATCCTCACTACTGTATCATGTGTGGGTAAACCCCTCCCCCTTTAAATTAAATACAGCTCATTCTTACTGTGGCTTATAGTGTTCCTCCTCTTCTGGCCTCCTGGACTCTTCTCCTTCATGTCTCTTCCCCTTGCCTCTACACACAGTCTCGGTGGTAGTATACAAGAAAAGAAAGATGAAAGCTCACGTAATGAGTCAGTTTGGGGTCAGTGGTAAAGGGTGGTTATATATATTGTGAACTAAGGGAGTGTGTGTGTGAAATATGTTTTTATTGATTTTAGAGAGAGAGGAAGGGAAAGGAAGAGAGAGAGAGAAACATCTATTGGTTGCCTCCCATAACCCAGTACCAAAGCCGTAACCTGAGCATGCGCCCTGACTGGGAATCAAACCAGCAACCTTTTGATACAAGGGATGATACTTAACCAACTGAGCCACACTAGCCAGGGCATGAACAAATGTTTTAATAACAGTTGGCTATAATCACTCCTTGCCATGTCTGGCACTGAAAATAAGGGGGCGGGAGAGTGGGGGAATTATCACTGAATAAAAGAGACAAAGAATGGAGAGAGAGAAAAAACAATGAAGCAATTTAGAGACCAAGGATTACTGCTACTGTCCCTTTCTTCTCTATTCAAAATAATATTATAAGCCTTCTGCTTAGGAAATTCCTTTTCTGTATTCATTCTATTCAGGAATACTTGCAAACCCATTCCTACCACCACTCTCTGTCAAGAATGGGGCAAGAGCTTCAGCTTATGCTACTCAATGGTTAGAGTGTCAGCCTGCGCACCAAAAGGGTCATGCATTTGAGGGCACGTACTTGGGTTGCAGGTTCAATACCTAGCCCTGATTGGGGAATGAGTGGGAGGCAACCAATCGATGTGTCTCTCACATCAAAATTTCTCTCTCTTTCTCTCTCCTCCTTTCCACTCTTTCTAAAAAAAAAATCTGTGAGGAAAATATCTTTATGTGAGGGTTAACAAAAGAAAAAAAAAGAGTGGGGGCAGAGGTAGGACTTTACTACCTCTTTTGAGGTTCCTGGGGGCAAGCAGAGCCCAATGGCCTCTTTTTTTTATTTTTTATTTTTATTAATTTTGTTATACATATCTCCCCATTGCCCCCCCTCCCTCCCAGGCATACCCCGACCCCCCAGTGTCTGTGATCATTGGTTATGCTTATATGCATGCATACAAGTCCTTTGATTGATCACTTATGACATGCCTCATACAACTTTAATCTTTCTGCTGTAATTTCACAGTCTGTTTGATGCTTTATGATTTTTGTCCTCCTGAGAATTATCAGTCTACTCCCTTTCTGTGCTCCTGATTCTATTATATTCACCAGTTTATTCTGTTGATCAAATTTTTAATTCACTTAATTTTTAGATTCACTTGTTGATAGATATGTATTTGTTGTTCATAATTTTTTGTCTTTTACCTTTTTCTTCTTCCTCTTCTAAAAGAGTACCTTTCAGCATTTCATATAATACTGGTTTGGAGTTGATGAACTCCTTTAGCTTTTTCTTCTCTGTGAAGCTCTTTATCTGCCCTTCAATTCTGAATGATAGCTTTGCTGGATAGATTATTCTTGGTTGTAGGTTCTTGCTGTTCATCACGTTGAATATTTCTTGCCACTCCCGTCTGGCCTGCATCGTTTCTGTTGGGAAATCAGCTGACAGTCGTATGGGTGCTCCCTTGTAGGTAATGAACTGTTTTTCTCTTGCTGCTTTTAATATTCTCTCTTTGTCTTTTGCTCTTGGTATTTTAATTATGATGTGTCTTGGTGTGGTCCTCTTTGGATTCCTTTTCTTTGGGGTTCTGTGTGCTTCCTTGACTTGTAAGTCTATTTCTTTTACCAGATGTGGGAAGTTTTCAGTCATTATTTCTTTAAATAGGTTTTCAGTATCTTGCTCTCTCTCTTCTTCTGGCACCCCCACAATTCTGATGTTGGTATGCTTGAAGCTGTCCCAGAGGCTCCTTACATTATGTTCACATTTTTGGAATCTTTTCTCTTCTTGCTTTTCCAGTTGAATGTTTTCTGCTTCTTTATATTTCAAATTTTTGACTTGATCCTTGCCTTTCTCTAGTCTGCTGTTAGGACTCTGCATAATAGTTTTTATTTCAGTCAGTGTATGTTTAATTTCTAGTTGGTCTTTTTTCATCTTTAGTTGGACCTTTTCCATCTCTAGTATGTCCTTTTTCATCTCCTCTTGGGTCTCACTAAATTTATCCAACTTTTCTAGCATATTCTTGAAAAACCTTATAAGCGTGGTTTTGAACTCTATATCCAGTCGTTTTTTTCCCTCCATTTCTTTTGTTTGTAATCCCTTCCCTTGTCTCAGTATTTTCACTATGCTGGGGAAACTTCTATGTTGAATTCAGCCTTATGATACCAGACACAAAGCCGCAGAAGCCTCTGTTGAGCTTGGGAGGGGTGGAGTCTCAGGACTGCAGGGACCGCCTTGCCTTCCAGTCGGCCCCGCCCTCCACGGCCTCTGAGCCTCACGTGACTGGGTAATCGCTGGAGCGGTCCTTGTGCTCATGCCCCCAGTGCCTCTAACCACTGCCTTTCCGGCTCCCCTGCAAACCAGGACCACACGAGTCTAGGTCCCCAGGGTTTCGCCCAAAACAGGGGCTTAGTGGAGTCAGAAGTGGCACAGTTGGGAGGGTCTGTCTCCCGCCCTCTCGCGAAAGCCAGCAGCACAATCAGCAGTCTGTCCTGCGTGCAGTGCCATGCGCGCCACCAGACCTTTGATCTTTTGCGACTCCCCTAAATTTCCGTGCACTTCTCCCTTTTCACAGTCCAAACTCCCCCCGTATGAGTTTCGGCTGGATCTGGGGTTTAGTGTCGTAGGATAAGGGGTTCAATGCCTTTGAGAGTCTCCGTTTCCCTCCCGCCAGAGAAAGCCAGCCAGGCACTCTGGCACCCACTCTGTCCGCGCTCGCGTCTCCGTACCTCAGCTTTTTGCAGCTCTTCTGGGTCTCCATGAGCCCCTCTCTTTCCTTCTAGCTGTAGAACTTCCACTCAGCCAGCTTTCCTGTGGTTCTGGATGATGTCCGTTCTGTCTTTTAGTTGTAGTTTTGAAATTGTTGTGCGAGGCGGCAGTGTAGGTGTTTACCTATGCCGCCATCTTGGATTCCTCCCCAATGGCCTCTTTGATTATAGTCCAACAGGTTCTTTCCTCTTTTTCAGTAGCCATATGGGACAGCAAACTGGCAGCTTTTTTAATCCTTGCCTAAGGATATGTTTTCATTGATAATAAATAAATCCTTATTTATTTGTTTGTTTTTTAGAGAGAGGAGGAGGAGGAAGGCAGAGAGAGAAACATCTATGTAAGAGAAATATCAATTGTTTGCCTCCTACAGGCTCCCCCAAACCAGAGGTCAAACCCACAACCTTTTGGTGTAGGGACAATTCTCCAACCAACTGAGCCACCAGGCTAAGGCCAAATTGGCAATTTTTACAAAAAAATTTTTCCACACGAACTTTGCAACCTGCAGACTTTATTTGTTGCAGTAATATGAAATGCCTTTTTCTGGGAAAGTGAGCACAGGCACTGTAACTGACTTGGCATAACACCTAACAGCCATGTTTGCAAATCCCTTTCACATCCTATTGATACACAGAGCTTGGGGTGCGGACTCTTCCTGTGGGTTCTTATCCTGAAAAGTTTGAAGAATAAAATTCATGGCTCAAGATTTTAAATAAAAATGTGGAAGTTTATTGGAACCATATACAAACTCCCCCTGGGCAGTGATCCCCAAAGGGAACCTCCTGGGTAGGGGTCCCAAAATAGGGAAAGCCTGTTTGCTATCTCTAAAGGAAAAAAAAAAATCAATCTTCTGAGTTTCTTTGTCTCTGGGTTTATAAATGCTAGGAGCTCTTTGTCTGAACATGACCCTTTCTAAATAGACTCTTCCTTAATGTATGTCCCCATGTTTTCCTAATTGGTCACTCTCTTGCATAGTATCAGCTTCAAAGTTCAAAGTTCACCTGGTGCCCCCCCTTACCTTGCAATATTCCTCTATCCTCTGTGAATGTATGCCTTCCCCTTCCCCTTACCTTCTGACATTGCTCTGTCCTCTGTAAAGTAAGATAAACATTCTGGCTGCCCCAAGCCCTCATCTATGCATTCCTCTCCCATAAATCCCCTACCCCCCATATTCCCTAACTGCCTGTCCCGTCTCTAAAATTCCTTTCACTGTGAGGAAGGAAAAAGCCATTTTATGGTTAAGGTTGGAAGCTTTAAGCCTTATGTGGACAAGGGTCTCTTAGGACATTTGGTCTTTGGGCTGCTAACTGCATTGCTTTTTATGTGTGCTCCCCTTTTTTCAGTCTCTAACTTCCTGTCTTTTCCTTTCTCCTTTGCTTATGTCCTCCGTTTCTTTTCCCTACTATTTATCTTAGGTTAGTCATTGGTGATCCTGAGACACCCCCAGATATTGCCTGGCTCTGCTTTAGAAAATGCATCTTCAGCCTCCCTTCAGCTTAGATCTAGTTCTGTTGCCTTCTCAGGGTTTGTCCTGGCAGCATTAGCCGTCTTAGGCCCTCTGGGACTGTACAGGCCCCAGGTAACCTTTCATGTTCTCCTCTGGCCTGTGTTCAATGAACTCAAGTGACCTTTGCCGGCCTTGGACGACAAAGGAAGTAATGAAGTTTAGAAATGTGCCTAGGGGTGGGGGAGGGGCAGGCTGAGCCTTCCAGCTGGGCCGCACCAGCCACAAGACCAAATAAGGGTGTGCAAGCCGCCAGTCTGTACGAAAGTTCAGAGTGCAGTGTGCAAAAGTGGGACTCGGTTTTCAGTGAGATAAGCTGTTTCCCAGCCCCAAAGGAGCTGCAGCGGCAGTGTGTGCAGCCAGGCCCTTCCCGCAAGGCTGCGCGGGAGGAGAGGCCTGGCCTTCGGGGCTTTCCCCAAGGAGAGTGGGGAAGGGGTTTTCCTTGTAGGGCCTTGTGACTTGTGACTGAAGGAACTGACAACCCACAGGTTTTGCCCGGCGTTTCCATGGCCACTGACAGGGTTCCAGAGCGCAGCCAGGGTGAGTCATTAGCTGGTAGAGAAGGTCAGCGTGTGAGGACTCAGCCAGCAGGAAAGCAAACGTTGTGTTGATGAGCCCACACAGGCCAGCGGTCTGACTTGTTTACTGAACATAAAGGTCTAGGGCAGGGCTAAGTTTGGGACACTTCCAGCAGTGTTAACACTGTGTTTGCTCAACACACCCCAGGGTAGGGCCTGTGAGAATTGCAGTTATTGGACCAAAAGATTGGCAAAAATTGGTTTCCTCTGTTGTGTTTGATAGCTTGCAAACCCACCTCCTTCTCAGAGGCCTTCCAGCCAGACACAGTGTCATTGACTCCCTGCGGTGCTTCCTGTGGCACCCACTGACTGATGGCAGCACCATGAGCAAGGGATGCTGCTACCCCAGCCTGGTTCTCTTTCCCTCCTACCCAGCCCTCTCCTTTCGCATCCTGCAGCCAAGCCATCATGCAAAGCTCGTCCTGTGGGGCCTCACCCTGAGGGAAGGGAACAGGGTTTGTGTTCATGTTTATATTCCTAAACCTTAAAACCCTAGGCCCGGCGGGCTCCATGGCAGTGATTCACCCTCTCAGAGCCCTGCTTTGGGGGTGAGTTTTATGCGCCTCCAGATCCCTACTCCTAGCCTGGGCAGTGTACGGTCTGGATCAGCTGGTGCCACCTGACAGCTGCTCGCCTCAGGCCCCGCTCTGCACCCCAGCCTTTCTGCCCTAGGTTTTCTCTGTCATTGCTGAGAGACTCGGTGCCCAAGCCTGCTCAGCCCTAAAGTGTTAAAGAGTTAACACCCTGTGAAGATAAATAAATAGCTCTTTCTCTTCTGAACAGCTGAGCAGGTCTAAGATGCTTCCATACAACTTCAAACACTCCCATGAGGTCATGCAGCCAATGCCCATGCAGGGGTCCAGTTGATAAAGCGTCGTGTGTGGGTTCTCCTTCCCTCTGTCACTCCTGCTTCCCTCGTCACACACCCCAATAAAATACACATGCACCCTAGTCTCTGCTTTCTGGGAAACCCAGATGAGGATATCTGCAGAATCTGACACATCCAGAGCCCTTTATCTAGAAGTTATCTCGCAAACTGACTTGCTTTCAAAATTCAATTCCTCTAAATACATTTCTCCTTTCATGTTTCATTATTTTAGACTGAGAAGTCAAAACCAAAATTAAACTTTAGTAACTTGAGGGTTTTCTTATTTTGTGTTGCATTAACATTCCTTACCTTAGGTGTATCTGTACTTTCTTTATTTTTGCTTTGAAAATGCCCCCAAACTCTTTTATCTTGAGCATTTCTCACAAGCCACAACACAGGAGGTTAGAGAAATCACTTTCTGGTGGCAGAACAGCAGAATTTCGGACCTCCTCCCTTTAATGGCCATGAAATTGGTGTCTCTGCCTGAGCTGACTTTGACTTTTAGGCTTCTCTACTTATTTCCTTAGAGCAAATTTCTAGAAAGATAAGTTCAAAGGCACAAATAATCACATGTAAGCAAACTGCTCTCTCATTGTAGCAATTTAAACTCCCACCAATAGTCTAGAACAGTGCCTTTCCCTGTGCCCTTCTCCACACAGATGTCCTGCTTTGAGTCAGCATTTCTTTGATTCTTTCTGAAAATTGGAAGAATATATGTTGGCAGCTTACATTTCTTGCTTTGTAAAATACTTGTTTCTTTAAATAATCTTTTTTTACATATATTTTTTAATTGATTACAAGGGGAAGGGAGGAGAGAGAGAGAGACATCAATGTTGAGAGAGATTCATTGATCGGTGGGTTGCCTTCTGCACACCCCACACTGGGGATCAAGCCTGCAACTTGGGCATGTGCCCTGACTGGGAATCTAATCGTAACCTCCTGGTTCATAGGTCAACACTCAACCACTGAACCATGCCTGCCAGGCTCTTTAAACAATCTTTATCAGGCTCTTAATGATTTATTGTTATTGTTAAAAGTATTCTAGATGTCTCCTTTTTCCCCCATTGACCCCCTCTACCCTACAATCCCCTCAGGCCCTCATCACCCTATTGTCTGTGTCCATGTGTTATGCATATAAATCCTTTAGTTAATTTCTCCCTAACACCTCAACCCCTGGCTTCCATCTGAGATTCCTTAATCTGTTACATGCAGTTATTTTGTTCTTTATTAATTTTTTTAAACTTAAATTCTTCATTGTTTAAGGTATTACATGAGTCTCCTTTTTCTCCCATTGACCTCTGCTTGCCACTCACAACCCCCCAGCACAGGCTTTCACCCCACCACTGTTTGTGTCCATTGGTTATGCTTATATGTATACATAAAAGTCCTATCATTGATCTATTACTCCCCCGCTTCCCTCTGAGATTTAAGAGGTTTGATAGTCTATTCAATGCTTCTATGTATGTCTCTGGATCTATTTTTGTTCATCAGTTTATGTTGTTCATTATATTCCATACATGGGTGAGATTATATGACACTTGTCTTTCTCTTTTTTTAAAATATATTTTTATTGATTTTAGAGAAAAAGGAAGAGGGAGAGAGAAATAAAAACATCAATGATGAGAGAGAATCAGATTGGCTGCCTCCTGCATGCCCCCCACTGGGGATTGAGCCTGCAACCCCAGGCATGTGACCTTGGCCAGAATCAAACCCAGGACCCTTCAGTCCTCAGGCCGATGCTTTATCCACTGAGCCAAATTGGTTAGGGCTGGCTTATTTCTTTAATAGACATTTTTATGGTTTCCCTTTTTTTTTAATTTATTGATTTGAGAGAGAGTGAGAAGCATCAATTTGTTATTCCACTCACTTATTTATGTATTTATTAGTTGATTCTTGAATATGCACTGACCAGGGATTGAACCCATAATCTCAGCACATCGAGACAATGCTCCAAACCAAATGAGCTTCCCAGCCAGGGCCACGTTTTTAATGTTTTAAACAGTCCTCATACTTCCTTTGTGAAGGTCCTTGGAAGTTCTGCCTTTATTCTCAGTTCTCTATTACTGCCTTCTTAAAATGGAGTTTGTTTGTTTTTTAATATATTTTTATTGATTTCAGAGAAAGGATGGGAAAGGGGGAGAGAGAAACATCAATGATGAGAGAGAATCATTGACTGGCTGCATTCTGCTTGATCCCCACGGTTTGAGCCATGTGCCCTTGATTGGAATCAAACCTGATATCCTTCAGTTAGCTGAGCCAAACCAGCTAGAGCTATTACAGTGGTACCTCGAGATACGAGTGTCCTAACATACGAGATTTTTGAGATACGAGCCATCGAGCGAGCGATTTTTGCTTGGAAATACGAGCAACATTTGAGATAGGAGTAATTGCGCGGATCTGCTGGCTGTACACAACCCACCAGTTTACCGGGACTCGAGCGTCTCATAGTTTCCCACACCTCAAGGTTACGGAACGAATTAAACTCGTATCTCGAGGTACCACTGTATTGCCTTTTTAACAGGACGTATCATCTGATTGATTTAAGACAGTGGTCGGCAAACTCATTAGTCAACAGAGCCAACTATCAACAGTACAACGATTGGAATTTCTTTTGAGAGCCAAATTTTTTTAAAAACTTAAACTTCTTCTAACTCCACTTCTTCAAAATAGACTCGTCCAGGCTGTGATATTTTGTAGAAGACCCACACTCAAGGGGCCAACGAGCCGCATGTGGCTTGCAAGCCACAGTTTGCTGACTACTGATTTAAGATATAGAGTGAAGACCTAATGAGAAAAACTCAGGTCTCTAACTTGCAAAGTCTGGGTAGAAGGTTACTTGCCCAGATATTGCAGAGATTTAGTCTTATTTCTGAGCTGAGAGTGTTCCACAGACTGGAATCTTCCAAAAGAAGGGAAGCACATTGCCGAAACCAGTTTGGATCAGTGGATAGAGCATTGGTCTGTGGACTGAAAGGTCCCAGGTTCGATTTCGGTCAAGAGCATGTACCTTGGTTGTGGGCACATCCCCAGTAGGGGGTGTGCAAGAAGCAGCTGATGGATGTTTCTAACTCTATCCCTTTCTCTTCCTCTCTGTAAAATATCAATAAGATATATTTTTTTTAAAAGGGGGGGAAACACATCGAGTAAGGGCCACACAACCCAGCCTGCTGCAACTCCCTGGCTTTCCTGGTCCTCAGTTCCTCTGAGTGGTTATCTCTGCTTTACATGCTAAACCTGGGTTTCAGCTCTCTGCTTCAACTTTACACTCAGCAAACTTACCCAGGTACATCAGCACCAGGAGATTTCCATACTCTTTAATTAATGTTGCAGTAAGAACCAGGAAGAACTTTGCTAATAATTAAAGAAAGTTTCTAGGCTCAGTAACTTTATTACCATTCCCTGTAGCCCTGTAGGCTTACATAAACCTGGGAAGGTAACTAACTGCTGAATACCTGACTATTGTTGAAGCCAGTCTGTTGCAGGGTTCATATTTCAGGTCAAATAGGGAGGGTGATTCCTGGCTTTAAATCTAAAGCTTGACTACTCTGAGGCTTGACTGCTGCTTTCATACTGGCTTTGACTTACATACATGTGGTTTCCAAGGAGAAAAGTTGGTCAATAAGATGAAATTGGAGTCTTGACAATGTACGTACCCTGTTATATTCCCAGTCAGCTGGCCCTTTTGGTGCCTGCATAAGTCCCAAAGTAACTCAGTCATTCTCTTCAAACCAGGTCTTTCTGATTGTAAAAGGAAGTAAATGAACTGGACTTTTCGGGAACCTCCTAGGGATAAGAAAGTACTGTAGGTATAAAGCCCCTGAGATTTTTAGGAAGAATGAGCTCTTCATATGAGTTATATTATTAGTCTTTTCTTGTCAACCTATGAAAACACTCCCTTATGCTGCACTTCTTGCAGTTAACACACTTTCCATCTACTCTTCATAACAGGATTCTTGAGAATCTACACATGTTCTCTTCACCTTTGACTCAGAAAGTACATTTTTAACATGTCATCCCAAGGAAATAGTGAGAGATGCATACAAAGAGTTATGTATAAGGATGCTCATTATAACCTTTTACTTTAATAAAAACTGGAAACAACCTAAATAATCAGCAAAATAGACACTTTAAAATTTTATGTCATATATAATCAGGATTTGGTAATACAGCAAATGACAGAAAACCCCAATAACTGCAACAGGAAAAGGTGTGCTGTCTGAGGCTGTTGTGATGGCTGCATTCTTTTTTGGCACTTATTGTGTTTGGCCTTCGTTCCCTAATATTACTTCAAGGACCAAGATGGCTACTTCAACCCTAGACCTCTGGTAAAAAACCCCAGCCAGCAAGAGGGGCAGCACTGAGAAAGATGGGTCAGAGGTCGTTCACCAGCTGTCTCTTGCAACACTTCTGTTTACATTCTGCCAACATGTTTATCTAAGGCAGTAGTTCTCAACCTTTTTAATGCCTCGACCCTTTTATACAGGTCCTCATGTTGTGGTGACCCCCAACCATAAAATTATTTTCATTGCTGCGACTTCATAACTGTAATTTTGCTACTGTTAATGAATCGTAATGTAAATACCTGTATTTTCCGATGGCTTTAGGCAACCCCTGTGTTTTGGTCGTTAGACCCCCGCGACCCACAGGTTGAGAACCGCTGATCTAAGGCATAATGTTAATCCATCAGAAAAGAAAGGAACTTTATAGAAGTTTTCATTTGGACCCAAGCCTTGAGTTGATTAGGGTTGGACTTGAGGCCAAGGACAAGTCAGGCTAAATTGTGCATTTTAAGTGGGTGGATTTTATATTATGTAAATTATACCAATAAAGTCGTTTTTAAATAGCCAGAAAAAAAAATTTAGGGTGAGTAGATTAGACCAGTGATCTACAAATACATGGTAGAGCCAAAGTAGATTTAGAGCTATGAGTACACAAAACACAGTTTAGTCTTGTATTGTTATTCATTAATTACTGCATTTTTGTCCATAGAACAACTGTAAACCTACTTTTGTCCCCTCTGTATTTTTTATCATAATCCCCTGACAAAAAAGAAATGAAATTTAAGTATGCATTTCCATATTAGTGGGTTTATTTATTTAAATTGTGTACATATAAACTGTTATATGATACAAAATAGCTAAAAAAAATAGAAATTTAAGCAGATAGAAAAACAGATATAGAAATTCTAGTGATTTCTTGCTTTTCCTCCACGGATCGTCTTGCACATCTCCTGGACCACTGACACAGGCAGGCAGTCGGCCCAGAGCTCTGCAAGGGACTCCAGAGCAGGAAAGAAAGAGGGTTCTTTTTTTTTAAGGAGCTGAAATTGGGCTAACGCCTCAGTGACAGCCACTACTTTGACATTTACATATGCCTTCACAGTCTTTAAATACTTCCTCTCACGCATCATTTTATTTGCTTTGTAAAGAGAAATGAAGTGGATCAAAATAGGAGACAGATTGGGAAGAATCTTGAATGCCTTACCTGAGGAGTCTGGACTTGATAATAAGAGCAATGTGGCCTATAGATGTGTCAGATTACAGAGGGGACATGTACAATCCAAGAGCCCCTTGGTGATGGGCTTTCCTCTCCCCGGTGAGAGGGCAAGGCACTAAAGGGGCGCCTGGAGTTGCACCTGTCCTGTGACCCTGCTCTGAGTGAAGTACCCTGGATCAACAGGCCCAAGTCTCCAGATAATGCAGGCCGCAGTGGCTCACCCACTCGAGGACTCATCTTTCAGCTGTCAGAACTAGGGATTAGTAGACTTAGCCTCCACTGCCCACCCTTTTCCTTAGACTGTTGCTCCAGCCACACAACTACTATTGATTTCCAGAGTGATGCCGATGCATTTCATGGGCCTCCCCACCAGGAGTGTGCATGGAGCTGTTTTAACACTAAGGTATTTTTCCTTGATTCCTGTCTTTTTCCTCCAGCAGCTGAAGCTCAGCAGCTCATGTTCTACATACCGTAATTATCTCTATTTCCAGAGAGTAGGGCTAGGCTTGTACTGGTCTCTGTTATCTTCCTGTCTGTCCCCACCAGCTGAGCTATCTGTCCTGCTTACTGCAGGTGCAGTATGAGAGCCACATGGAATGGCTAACAGTACACTGCTTTGAAAAATCTAAAGCTGCCTGCCCTCCACAGAAGGCATCGAGGGCTTTGGTAGAGGTAGCAGTGAAGCTGTAGCAATAACTATACTATTTATATATTTTTATAGAAATAGCCATATTACTTAGTGCTGAGGCTCATGCCACTTTCATGCTGAAAACCCTTCAGGGACACTCCCTTGACCAGAGTCCTAGGAGGGTCAGTGAGTGGCTTTTGTCCATAGAGAGGTTAGAGCAGCCTGCTAGGCAGGAAGCAATGAGAGCCCGGTCCCCTGGTCATTCGGTGGATGTTGCAAAGGACCTGAGCCAAAGAGAAATGGCTATCACTTTATAATCTCTTCAAAAAGGGGCTCAGCCAAAACCAGTTTGGCTCAATGGATAGAGCATCGGCCTGCAGACTGAAAGGGCATGTACCTCGGTTGTGGGCACATCCCCAGTAGGAGGCGTGCAGGAGATAGCTGATCGATGTCTCTCTCTAATCGATGTTTCTAACTCTCTATCCCTCTCCCTTCCACTCTGTAAAAAATCAATAAAATATATTTAAAAAGTGTGTGTATGTGTTGGGGGGGGGGTGGCTCAGACCCTGGCCTTTGCCAGGTGATGCCATAGATCCATGCACCAGAATGGGACAAGAGGACAGAGGTCTGTAGTGTGGACAGTGCAGACACAGATCCGGTGCCGAGCCAACTACAGAGACCTCTGGCTGAGTCAGGCCATGTGGTGCCTCATTGCGGGTAGCATGTTGCCAGCACTCTGGTGACAGAGCACCTTGGTTTTGCATCAGAAAACCTGGTTCAGCCCTAACTGGCTTGGCTCAGTGGATAGAACATCAGCTTTCTGACTGAAGGGTCCCAGGTTTGATTCCAGTTCAAGGGCATGTACCTTGCTTGTGGGCACATCCCCAGTAGTGAGTGTGCAGGAGGCAACTGATGGATGTTTCTAACTTTCTATCCCTCTCCTTTCCTCTCTGTAAAAAAAAATCAATAAAGTATATTTTAAAAAGAAAACCTGGTTCAGACCCCACTTTAACAACCTTTCAAGCAAGCTACTTATCATCTGTCAGGGCTCTTAAAAGGATGTCCTCGAGGTGGAATGAAGTGACACTCCTGTGTACTCTTTCATTTAAAGCACTAATATTGTTACTCTTAAAAAGATACGTGTCACTCTGCTTTGTGCCAGGTTGGCTCTTACCTACCATCTGTCTCCCCAACTTGTAGACAAAGCATTGTCTCATTGATGTCTGTTTCTTCCCCTCAACAATGAACCTGAAGCTCCCAGCATGTTCTGTGGGGTTGTCCATGGATTTCTAGTTGTTGCTCTTTCTAAAGTTTATCTCTTTCAACAGAAATCTAGATATTCCTGTCACAAGGCTGACACCCACCCACAGAGCTTAGGGAGAGGTTTGCACCTGGTTAGAAATGGTACTCAAGTTATGCTTCTTCCTTCCAGGGATTTCCCAGATGACCCGGATGTGCAGTGGGACACCCAGCATGTGGCCAGCGTCCTCCTCCAGCACATAGAAGCGAATGACATCAACCTGGTACGGATACCCTCCCAGTCACAACTTTCCTGTGGCCACCCTTCCCCACACCTCAACCCCCACCCCTTCTCCAGGGCCACTCTAAAAGAAGGGAACTCTCCAGCGCTCTCTCAAACCTCCTGATGACAACACACCCTTTGAGAGACTAACCAAACTGGCAGCACTCGGAGGCAGAGGACTTCCTGTGGTGTCCTCTGTCCTGCTGTCTAAGAGCTCAGGTCCCCAAGAAGCCTGGGCTGCAACTCTCATTTGTACAAAACGTCCCCTTTTACCCAGCATTTTCACATTTAGAGTATTGTTTTAACTTTATAGGTAAAGTTTATAATCTCATTTTACATCAAGGAAATTGAGTTTCCAGAGGCCGGCAGCTAGCCCAAGTTCGGCAAGTGACAAAATTAGAATTGTAATCCTGTTTCAAAAAAAAACACAAGGATAAATTCACATCCCCTACAAGAAGGACATTTGAGACTGCCAGAGCCATAGGGGAAATTCACACTCACCTGCAGGGATGGGCACGCCTGGGAACACCCATCCGCTCTCCCAGGATCCGTGGAAGCAGGCCTCGTCAGTGGTCAAGTTTAAGCCTGCTTACTGTCTATTTCTAAAACAATAAGAATAAGAACCCTTCATGAGTCGATTCCTAAAATTTGGCCATTTAAAGTCCCAGTCATATAAACATTGAGTTTGATATGTCCTTTTGAAAGGTGAGCCCTTCTGTAGAGAGCCACGCTAGGCTTTCATCTTGATGAATTCGCTGAGTGAAGTGATTATTGGACCGTTCGTAAGACAGATTTTTATTAATGTATTGGTCAACCATCTTTTTTCTGATGTCCGAAGATTTAGTAGTCAGCTGTCTTTGTTGGAATGGCAAAAGAGCACCTGGCCTGGCTCACTCCATATCCTATAGAGGAGGAGTTACAGGTGGGGCTGGGCCTGCCAGCTTATCTCTGTCTCTCTCTTGCTGGGTGCAGTGACTTTGTTTTCTTTCCTGGCTGGAAAGTATGGACCAGCAGCTTGCAGGACCACACCTCTTACCTGTTGACAACACACGTGATGATCTGAATGTGAAAACTAGAGGGTTTGGCCCTGGGCTTAGGGGTCAAACTCCCTGCCATATTACTGCCCAGCCCACATAGTTAGAACTTCTCATAGCTGCAGAGCTCAGATATGTAGACAGAGCTGGTCTTCAGGACCAGCCTGAAATTCGACAATGAGGTCTGCCAGGTGTGCTGTAGTACCCCTTGGTATCCCAGGACCAGCCCCCAAACACCCTCCTCCTCCCCTACTTCAGTGCATAAGAACATCGGGGCTACAACTTAGTGGGAGAAGTGGATGACATCTATGAACTGCAGGTGCTGCCCTGGCCTCTGGCTCGATTGCTGGGAGTGTCATCTGTGCACCAAAGCATTGGGGCACATATCTAGGTTACAGGTTAGATCCCAGGTCAGGGCACTTAGGGGAGGCGACTGACCAATGTTTCTTTCTCTCTCCCCCTCCACTTTCTCTAAAATTAATAAAAATATATCCTTGGATGGGGATTAATAAAGAAAAAAAAAAGAAATGCAGATCCATGCACAAATCTACAAAGGTCTGGGGAGCTGGGTGCACCTGGACTCAGCCCTCCTAGCTGCAGAAGGAAAGTGTGAAAAGATGTGGACAGCTTGCCTAATGGATCATAAAATAGCCAATTTCTAGAGAAAGTCCTGTGCCTTTTTTAAAGGAATTCTGCAGTTGTTGGATGAAGCCCTTTGTATTTGTTCACTCAGTCATTTAGTAATCATATTTTTAAATCTTAAGTTTTTCTTTACTTTTTTGTCTACTTGTTATTTATTGAAAGGGGAGACAAGAAAGCAGTTGCAGAGAAAATACTTAAAGGGCAATAGCTAAAACTTTTTTCAGAATGAGAAAGACCTTAATCTACCATTTCAAGCAGTCCATAAGTCCCACAGAAGGAGGGAAATCCATATGCAAGTATATCATGTGAAACCTCAGCACACCAAAGAGAAAGAACATCTTAAAGATAGCAACGCAAAAAGCCTAATTCACCTACAAAAGAGGAACTGTTTCTCATTGTTGATATTTTCTCTGGTTATTGAAATCTAGAGAAACATTTTTCTAAGCAGAGGATAAACTTGCCAGTGTGGGAGGAACCTAGACCTAGGCTTTGTTTGAGCCTTTGAAAATAACAGAGATCCCTTACATGCCACCCCCTCAAAATGTGAAATGAGGAAGAATTTGAAAAATGCCTGAGGCAAACTCCAGGTGGCCCCAAATCCCCGAATGCCTGTGATAACCTGGCCCAGCGGCCAGCTGTCTGCTCTCCTGACCCAGCGCTAGACATTCAAGCCTGTGTTGCTGCATAGTTCCGAACACTTCCACGTGGCTTTATTTATTTTCTTAAGTATATTTTATTAATTTCAGAGAGGAAGGCAAAGGGAGAGAGAGAAAGAAACATCAATGATGAGACTCATCAATTGGCTGCCTCCTGCACACTCCCAATTGGGGATCGAGCCCACAACCCAAGCATGTGTCCTTGATCAGAATCAAACCCGGGACCCTTCAATCTGCAGGTCAACGCTCTTAACCACTGAGCCAGGCAGCTAGGGCCCACATCATTTTATTTTGTCTTCACCTCAACCCAAGGAGGAAAGGAGGGCAGGTGTTATTTTCCTCATCTCTCAGGTGAGGAAACAAGACACTGGAATTTGGAAGAACTCCCAGTGGTAAAGTTCTGTGACTTGCCCGAAGGGCTAGGGTAAACTAGTGTCCTGAGTAGAACAGCTGCAGCCCCACCCTCCCCCAACCACCCACCATGTTGCATGAAGCCCTAGCTAGTTTAGCTCAGTGGATAAAGCATCGGCCTGCAGACTGAAGGGTCCCGGCTTTGATTCCAGCCTAGGGCACATGCTTGGGTTGCAGGCTCGATCCCCAGTAGAGGGGGGATCAGCAGGAGGCAGCTGATCAATGATTCTCTCTTATCATTGATGTTTCTATCCTTTATCCCTCTCCCTTCCTCTCTGAAATCAATAAAGAAATATCTTTAAAAAAAAATGGGATCAGCACTTGAGTTAGATGGTTAACTGGTTTTTTAATAGACTGTATTTAAAATTTTTTTCCATTACAGTTGACATACAATATTATTTTAGTTATAGGTGTACAACATAATAGGCTGCTATTTTCCATCCACAGCAAAATTGAGCAGAAAGTTCATACATAACCCCTGTCCTCTGCAGTTTGTTTCAATAGTGAACCTGCACTGTCACGTCACCATCACCCGAAGTTCACAGTGTATGTGAGTGCTCACTTGGGTGTTGTATATTCTATGGATTTTGACATATGTAATGACATAGAGCCACCATTATATGATTAGCTTTAACTCAGACTTTTTTTAACTTTTGATTATAGAGAATTTCAAGCATACAAAAGTAGAGGAAATAGTTTAGTGAACCTCTATGTTCCTATTACTCAGCCTCAATAATTAACACATAATGTTAATTATTAAACACCTCCCCCACCTCTTACATTATTTTGAAACAAATCTCCACCATAATTAAATATTTTAGTATGTAATTCTAAAAGACACTGAATATTTTATCAACATTAATATCATTATCACACCTAAAATTAATTCATATCAATGTTTCACATTTCCAATAGTCTCATGGCATAAATGGGGTTTTTTTTTATTAATTTTTATTAATTTTTTATACATATCTCCCCATTGCCCCCCCTCCCTCCCAGGCGTACCCCGACCCCCCAGTGTCTGTGATCATTGGTTATGTTTATAAGCATGCATACAAGTCCTTTGATTGATCACTTATTTACCTCACCTAACTTTAATCTTTCTGCTATAATTTCACAGTCTGTTTGATGCTTTATGATTTTTGTCCTCCTGAGAATTATCAGTCTACTCCCTTTCTGTGCTCCTGATTCTATTATATTCACCAGTTTATTCTGTTGATCAGATTTTTAATTCACTTAATTTTTAGATTCACTTGTTGACAGATGTGTATTTGTTGTTCATAATTTTTTGTCTTTTACCTTTTTCTTCTTCCTCTTCTAAAAGGGTACCTTTCAGCATTTCATATAATACTGGTTTGGAGTTGATGAACTCCTTTAGCTTTTTCTTGTCTGTGAAGCTCTTTATCTGCCCTTCAATTCTGAATGATAGCTTTGCTGGATAGATTATTCTTGGTTGTAGGTTCTTGTTGTTCATCACGTTGAATATTTCTTGCCACTCCCGTCTGGCCTGCATCGTTTCTGTTGGGAAATCAGCTGACAGTCGTATGGGTGCTCCCTTGTAGGTAATAAACTGTTTTTCTCTTGCTGCTTTTAATATTCTCTCTTTCTCTTTTGCTCTTGGCATTTTAATTATGATGTGTCTTGGTGTAGTCCTCTTTGGGTTCCTTTTCTTTGGGGTTCTGTGTGCTTCCTCGACTTGTAAGTCTATTTCTTTTACCAGATGTGGGAAGTTTTCAGTCATTATTTCTTTAAACAGATTTTCAGTATCTTGCTCTCTCTCTTCTTCTGGCACCCCCACAATTCTGATGTTGGTACGCTTGAAGCTGTCCCAGAGGCTCCTTACATTATCTTCACATTTTTGGATTCTTTTCTCTTCTTGCTTTTCCAGTTGAATGTTTTCTGCTTCTTTATATTTCAAATTTTTGACTTGATCCTTGCCTTTCTCTAGTCTGCTGTTAGTACTCTGCATAATAGTTTTCATTTCAGTCAGTGTATTTATCATCTCCTCTTGGGTCTCACTAAATTTATCCATCTTTTCTAGCATATTCTTGAAAAACCTTATAAGCGTGGTTTTGAACTCTATATCCAGTCGTTTTTTTTTCCTCCATTTCTTTTGCTTGTAATCCCTTCCCTTGTCTCGGCATTTTCACTATGCCGGGGAAACGTCTGTGCTGGATTCAGCCGAAGAAGCCTCTGCTGAGCTTGGGAGGGTGGAGTCTCAGGGCTGAAGGGACCGCCTTGCCTTCCAGTCGGCCCCGCCCTCCACGGCCCCTGAGTCTCACGTGACTGGGTAATGGCTGGAGCGGTCCTTGTGCGCTCGCGCGCCCGCAGTGCCTCTAACCGCTGCCTTTCCGGCTCCCCTGCGAACCAGGACCACACGAGTCTAGGTCCCCAGGGTTTCGCCCAAAACAGGGGCTCAGTGGACTCAGAAGTGGCACAGTTCGGAGGGTCTGTCTCCCGCCCACTCGCGAAAGCCAGCGCACAATCAGCAATCTGTCCTCCGCGTGGTGCCGTGCGCGACCAGACCTCCGATCCTTTGCAACTCCCCTAAATTTCCGTGCACTTCTCCCTTTTCACAGTCCAAACTCCCCCCGTATGAGTTTCGGCTGGATCTGGGGTTTAGTGTCGTAGGATAAGGGGTTCAATGCCGTTGGGAGTCTCCGTTTCCCTCCCGCCAGAGAAAGCCGGCCAGGTACTCCGGCACCCGCTCTCTCCTCGCGCACGTCTCCGTACCTCAGCTTTTTGCAGCTCCCCTGGGTTTCTGTGAGCCCCTCTCTTTCCCTCTAGTTGTAGAACTTCCACTCAGCCAGCTTTCCTGTGGATCTGGATGATGTCCGTTCTGTCTTTTAGTTGTAGTTTTGAAATTGTTGTGCGAGGCAGCAGTATAGGTGTTTACCTATGCCACCATCTTGGATTTCCGGGTTTTTGTTTTTATAGCTTGTTTGAATCAGGATCAGTGGATAAAACTTTACATTTTCTTTACATCTGTACCCCACCCTCCAGCCTATGCTCAGTAAAAGCTGCTCACAGTTTCCTGTAAATGAAGTAAACATGTTTTATATGGTGTAGTGTAGAAAGGCAAGTCAGCCCGGCCAGTGTGGCTTGGTGGTTGCATGTTGACCTGTGAATCAGGAGATCACAGTTTGATTCCCAGTCAAGGCACATATACGGGTTTCAGGCTCAATCCCCAGTGGGGTCTGTATAGGAAGCAGCCAATCAATGATTCTCTTCTCATCATTGATGTTTCCATCTCTTTCTCCCTCTCCCTTCCTCTCTGAAATCAATATATATATGAAAAGAAAGACTGGTCATGAATTCCTTCCAAGCCTCTTCCAATTCGTTTCAGGACCCTTCATCTATGCTATGTGGTCACCTTCCTCCCCTGGGGATAGCTAGTCTCTTTTTATCACCCATAACCAACCAGTACTCTTCCTTTTTCTGGGTCCTTGATTTCTCTAGAATATTTCTTTTATTATTCAAGTTATTCTATTATTATTATTATTATTATTATTATTATTATTATCATCATCATCATCATCATATTATCATTGTTATTATTTAAATTGTTCCTTGGGCTTTTTAAAACCCATCCATGTAGAACTGAAATGTTAAAATACAAGTTTTTGTTTTTGTTTTTTTAATATTTTTATTGATTTTTTACAGAGAGGAAGGGAGAGGGATAGAATTAGAAACATCGATGAGAGAGAGACATCGATCAGCTGCCTTCTGCACACCCCCTTCTGGGGATGCACCCACAACCAGGATACATGCCCCCAACCAGAATCGAACCCAGGACCCTTCAGTCCGCAGGCCGACGCTCCATCCACTGAGCCAAACCGGTCTCAGCTAAAATCTACGTGTTTAGTTAAGAAACAGATCTATATTTGTGGGAAGGGAAGCAAAGGCCATCTATGATTAAACATATTTCTGCTGTGTACTTAACCCCAAGTCATGGTGGAAATTGTCCCTTAAAGCTTTTGTGATCTCAGTAAGGCACAAGGAAAAGAGACCCAGTAGCTCAGGCAGCATCATGAACAAAGTCCACACGGCAGCCAGCCAGGAAAACTCAATGTGTTAATACATAACTGGCGAGGCAGATAAAGACAAAGCTACTCTGAGCTTAGTAGCACATCATGGCTGAATTTTATTCTGCTCCACCGCCAGGAAAAGAACTAACAGCAAAACCCACTGTGGAAAAGTCTCCATATAGACGGCCACACCCATAGTTACACACCATTGATCTGAGCCGGGTCAGTTCAGATATGCTCAGGACATGAGGAGTTTCCTGGCCCTGCTCTCTTCTATCCTGCCCAAGGGAGGGCACAGCTGGCTAGCGCCAGGGCAGGAGTGAAACCCTCTCTTTCTCTGCAGGTGGTGACTTTCGATGCTGGGGGAGTAAGCGGTCACCGCAATCACGTGGCTCTGCACGTGGCTGTGAGGTATGATGCTCCGGGTCATAGGGGGAGAGGGAGCGGGAGATGCTTGTCATTTGCTCAGGGGTACGGCTTCTGAAGCATTGTGAAACTGCACTGTTAGCAGCAAGTGGTGGTAGCGATGGTGCTCATTACATCTCCCGAAATCTCTCAAGTCCTGATGTTTCATCTTCCAAACAGCTGTATGTGTGTGTGTGGGGGGGGGTGTGTATGTGCGTGTGTGTGTGTGTGTGTTACATCATGGATATAGCAACAGGGGAACTGATTTACTTTCTCTTTGCTTTGGCCATTGAAACCTCTAGGGCCAAATGTGCAATCCTTAGTAGCACATGTATGAGACTTTAAGGATTGAGTTGTGTGAACCAGTGTGCCTCCTGGCTTCATCTTCTTTTTCCTCCCTATTGTCATTTATTTTTGTTGTCATCTATTTTATATATATACGTATATTCCTCACCCAAGGATATGTTTTTATTAATATGAGAGAGAGAGAGAGAAAAAGAGAGAGAGAGAGAGAGAGAGAGAGGGAGGGAGGGGAATGGTTATCTCCCATATGTGCCCCAACAGGAGATCAAACCCACAACCTAGGTATATGCCCTGACCTGGAATTGAACCTGCAACCTTTTGGTACATGGGACAACATTCCAACCAACTGAGCCACCTGTCAAGCTGTTGTATATTTTATACACAATTTCATATCTTTCTTTGCAGGAGGGGGATGTATATACATAATATGAAATCTCATTTGCACTTCACCCTATTTGACTGATATGGATTTTACCAGTAAAAAATAAAACCTGAACTTCGAAGATATTAGGGACTTACTCAGGGTTATATGACCATATCATGTTTCCCATCCTCAAGAGAAGGGCTTCCTGTGAGCATGATGGCAGCAGCTTGGTAGACCTGGTCCAATTACTGAGGAAGGAAAGAGGCAGCTTGAAGTGAAGGACTTACCTATTACCTCCTCAGCATGCCCAACCTTCTCAAACTGGAGCAGAGAAATATGTGACGGTGGAATGACCTTATACGTCCAGTCGGGCCTCCTTGTTTCTCCCAGTCAGGGAGGCGGTTTGCCCGGCACTGCCAGGCTGGGGTGGCAGAGGCAGCCCCAAACCCCAGGAACCCTGGGGTTCCATTTAGTGTCTCATCTGCTGCCTCTGAAGACCCATCCAGTATTAGAGCCTTCCAGTGTTGTCCCTAAAGTGTGCATTGCCTACTGGAAGAGGCTGTAAACGATCACCCAGTCTTTCCACAGCGTCCCCCTGTTTCCCTGACACAGGGAAGACTACTCCTGCCATAGGAAGACCACTCACATCCTATCCCAGCCAGAGGCTCCACTTGTAGAAAGACCTGAACCTGCATTAAGGCCCTCACGTTCAGGAAAGATACATCCCCTGCTTACAGCCGGAGATGCAATTTTTTGTGAAGACACGAGGGAAGATGAGGATACCATGAAGGATCTTTCAACCAACCTGGTGGTTACTCTGAGGCCTTGGCTCCCAAGACTAGAGTGGACAGTCAGCCCCATGGAGAGCTGAAGTGGTGGCTCCCCTCATTCTGGTGCTCGCTGAGCTTTGGCATTTACTACTCAGCTGCCCCAGAGAAGGGACCAGATTGGGGCTGCTGTAAACACCAAGACTGTTGCAGGGCACTTCAGGCTAGTCCCTTCCCTGTCCCTACCACGCCCTGTCTCCACCACTGAAGTGGGGAGAGTGGGGAAGGCTTCCATCTGGGCAAAGAGCCCGGGGGACAGTTTTATGCAGACAGGACTGTGGGGACACTTCCTTTGGAAAAGAGCCTGAGGTGTAGCTTTATGTATGAGTAAAGGTCACTGTGCTTGAGATAAAACAATGTGTTGATGTGCCTAAGTCCATGCTTCTTGGAAAATGATCTTGCAGGGGCCCCTCTCCCCATACAGGGACACTCCTGGGAAGTTCACAGTCGTCAGTTCCCCGTCTCACACCCCAAAAGTCTTCCTGTCCCAGCATCTTACATTGTTTCTTAGAAAGCTCCGGAGTTCTTCCTCCTGCTTGTCTGAATCCCCCAGCTCCCATATGCGTTGTCAAGTGTGGTGTGGCTATACTGTTTTCTCAGTTGGCTCTCTGGCTGCTGGTGCCACAGCTGTTTGAGGCTGGCTGTGCCCCTGCAGAACACAGATCTGCTTCTTACTCTTATCCTTTTCCTCCTCACCCCTACCTGTTGTGGGGCCCTCACCCCAAGTCCCTCTCCTGCTGGCTTTGTTCCTTCTCTTCCCACCTCCCCAGTATGGCCCCTTCTCTCAGCCTCAGGCAATTGTCCTTCCGTGTCTGAGACAAGGGTGGCTGGCAGCTTTGCCCAGCAGCACCCATCATGCTGGAGGGGAAGGCCGAGTTATTTCTTGCAGTTCTTCTCGCAGGCACCGACAGATATAAGGAGAGATTTGCCCTGAGCTCCCCAGCTTCCCAGACAAAGTGACACTAGAACACAGGTCCTGTCTCCTTTTCTAGGGCTCGAAGTGCACCCCACTGCTACTGCCCCTCAGTAAGCAAGCCTGTGTGAACCTGTAAACCGTTTGTCATCCAAAAGATGCAAATATGCACACCTTATTGTTCTGAGGAAATGAAACAAGATGTGGAACAAAGCATCTACAGAACAGCACCCAGTAAGGCATCAGTGCTGTCTTCCTCATCTATTCCTTCCCAGGTGCCTTTTGGCCTTTCTTTTGTGTTCTTCTTGCCACAGGAAGCTGCCAGAAAAACCAAAGAAACATCATAGGAGGGGAGACCCTGGGGGAGGGCCACACAGCCACAGCTGCTCTGTAAACTGTGGGAAGCTTCTTCCAGAAGAGGCTGCCCTGGCTGGCATCCAATCCCAGGCCAAGTCCTTTTACAGTTTCCTAGCAGACATGCCGTCTGGTGCCCATCTTGGAGGCAGACCCCAAGTCTCCACCTGCAGCTATTCCTGTGAGCCTCCGTTCTCCCCCTACCTGTCACCTAATGCTGCCACCTGTAGCCGCACACAGCCCTTCAGTTCTGAGCAGAAAGGCCAAGGGGATAAGATTTGTCTTCTGAGTGCCCCACTTCCACACTCTGGCCTGCGCTCCATCTGTGGTGTGGGCCCCGGTCTGGGCAGGCCAGCCTCAGGTGCTGCTACTCGCTGGACCTCGTGTCTTCTTGTGCACAGGCTTCCAGCCCTGCTGAGCAGAGGACCAGTGCCGAGACCTCCGTCCTTCCTCCTCTCTGCCTGCCTCCTACTCCCACCAAACTACTAAAATAGTCCCCACAGCCCCCCAGGTCTATTCAGTCCTCATTGGTCTTAACATTTTTGTGGTATCTGAACTTGCCTGTCACTGCTGTGATGCCTTGAAGCAGCTTGTGCTCTCTGCCCCTCTGGCTACTCCTGGGCCTCAGCCTGGCTTCCTTGCACCAAAGGCACCCTGCGCTCTTTCACCCACAGCCCCCCATTCTGTCTCCTCCAGCACCGGCTCCTTGGTTCTGGTGGCGCAGTGCAGGTTCGGCACAGCTGCTCATCTCCAGTGCTCAACTTTCTCCTTAGTTGAGACCTGCATTCCCATTCTTTCCTTGGAGATCCTGACTGCCTCGAACTCTGAATACCCCAGGGCTCCATCCAGACTGCAGGACCAGTTGCCTCTGTGCTCAGGATCCCAGGAACCTTTCTTTGATTTTGTACTTCTCAGGGCTCATACTCTATCAATTCTCTCCAACTTCTCTTCTTAGCCTCTGCTCCCAAGAAACCCTTTTCATGTGTGTCTGTGTCCAGACTACGTGCCTCATCTTCCACCCTCAGCTTTTAAAACAAAGTGGGCCAGAGGTTCTGAAATCCCTGCTGCTGAACCTGCCTCCCTCTGAAGGAGGAGACACAGAGCTCCGCTGTCAGAGTTGGGAGTGAGTGGAGCAGGTAGGAAAGGAGCAAGGATGCCAGGGAAGAAATGTCAGCATTTTAAAATAGTCTCCCACCCGCTCGGCTGGTGTGGCTCAGTGATTGAGCATTGACCTAGGAGGTCACGGTTTGATTCCAAGTCAGGGCACATGCCTGGGTTGTGGGCTCGATCCCCAGTAGGGGCCATGCAGGAGGCAGCCAATCAATGGATGAGGAAGTCAACACTTTGTTCTACATCTCTCTCATCACTGATGTTTTCATCTCTCTCCCTCTCCCTTCCTCTGAAATCAATAAAAATATATTATAAAAATAAAATAGTCCACCCCTTCCTCTCCAATGGGCAAGACCTGAGCCAGGGCTCTTCGTCACCCCTGCCTAGCCTCCAGACTGGGACTGACTGTCCTTGGGTTAGGTGCCACTGTGGACCCTTCAGCTGTAGCAGAAATCCATGTGTCAATTTATGCAAAAAAACAACAACCTAGAAACTGACCTGGAGGGACCCTGAGGGTGGCAGGCTTCCTCAGAAGGCCCTTCCTGTTACCTGCAAAGATCATTTTACTCCTTTCACTCTGTCCTTTCCCTCCCCAGGACCCTCCATTTGGAAGGGAAGTTACCTCAAGGTAAGCCTGTCCCTTGTGCTAAAGGCCGCTAGGTCAGGGAAAGCCCTGGTACCCTAGGAAACCTATTAGTGTGAAATTTATAACTGTGTCTACAGAGAGTTGCCCTAGGCCAACCTCTTCCTGTCTTGGCTCAGGGTTCTGTCTATGAGGGTCCCTGGGTCTCAGAACCTGGGTTATCCACTGAGAAGTGCCCAGCCAGCAGGCAGCCCCCCCCTCCTGTGTTGGGGGAAGACTGAGGGTGTGGTCAAGGTTCTCCAGAGAACCAGAACTGATAGAGCCAATAGGAGAGTTTGTGTGGTTTTCTTTAAACAAGGTTAGGGGTTCACTTTATTTTTTAAAAGCCTCAGAAGTTATTCTATTATAAAGAGACATGGCTGAATAGGTAGGAAGCAGATTCCCCATTGTGAGTTCTCTTGATGACTTCTGCAAGAATCATGGAGATGTCAGTAACTTGTATTTTGGAGCAATGCTTCATCTTATCCTCCTGAGGTATGGTATTGGTGACCATTACTGCTTCAAAGCATGCATCATTAATGCGAGAAATGGCAGGACCAGAAAAGATTCCGTAAGTTAAGTAGCATAAATTCTGGTGGCTCCAGCTGCAAGAAGTTTGTCAGCTGCATGGCAGATTGTGCCACAAGTATCAGCCATGTCATCACTACAATGGCCACCTGATCCTTCACATCTCCTACGAGCACCATGCGGTCCACTTCATTGGTCTAATTCCGTTCTTTATGAATCAAGGCAAAGTCAACATTCAACTGGTCTGCAATGGAGGTAACTCTCTTAGCTCCCCCCGTCCCTGCATTGGGAGAGACAATAGTGCAGTTCCTCCACTCAGATATATTCTCCCTTATCCACGTCAAGACAGCTGGTTCTGTATACAAATAGTCCACAGGGATATCAAAAAAGCCCTGAATTAGAGAAGCATGAAGGTCCATGGTAATAATATGATTTGCACCTGCTACAGAGAGCATATTTGCAACAAGTTTGGCTGAGATCAGAGCCCAGCTCTTATCCTTCTTATCCTGTCGGGCATAAAGGAAGTATGGGATGACTGCAGTAACCCGGCTGGCTGAAGCAATCTTACAGGCATTAATCATAATCAAAAGCTCCATTAGATTGTCATTAATTTCACCACAGCCACTTTGAACGATGTAGAAATCCTCTCCACAGACACTTTCACCAATTTCAACCAGGTCTCCTGGTTGCTGAATTTCTTAGTCACCACCTTGCCTAGCTCCAGGCCCAAGCGGTCAGCAATTCTCTGGGACAAATCCTGGTGGGAGCTGCCACTAAAGATTTTGATATTCGGCATCTTGGCCAACTACGCTAGGCACTCTTTGCTCAGCGATCACTGCTGCTTCAAGTCCTGAACCAAAGTCAGCCCAGAGACTCAGTACTAAAAGCTTTACGTTGCTACTCCGCCATCTTATGTTAATAGGAGAGTATTGTTACCTATTTATTACAAGGAATTGCTCATACAGTTATGGAGACTGAGAAAGCCCAGGATCTGTTGTCTGCAAGCTGGAGGCCCAGGGGAGCAGGTGGTGTCATTCTGTCTGAGCCCCAGGCCAGAGAAGCAGAGAGCTAGTCATGAGATCCCAATCCCAGCCCAGGGCCTAAGGAGCAGAGAGCCAATGACGAGATCTCAGTTTCAGCCCAGAGCCCCGCCCGCTAGAAGCAGGGAGCTAACTACGAAATCCCAGTCCCAGCCCAGGGCCTGAGGGCAGATGACCAGCATCCTGGGTCTGTCAGGCAGAAAAGTACACACACACACACACACACACACACACACACACACACACACACACA
>JAAGEH010000376.1:4053727-4078246 GCA_011751065.1 Lasiurus cinereus
ACACACACACACACACACACACACACACACACACACACACACACACACTTACACTGGAAGGCAATCTACTGACTCAAATGTTAATCCCATCTGGAAACACCCTCACAGACACCCAGAAATCATGTTCAGCTAATCATCTGGGCGCACTGTGGTGCAGTAGACATGCCAGGCCTTGTCCACTCGCCTTCTAGCTTTCTCACGGGTAGGTCTTTTCCACCTCTGGTGTTCGTTTAGTCTGTCTGTCCAAACTCAGCTCCCATTTCGCAGTCAATTAGCCAAATTGAAACTGACTGGTGGATGCTTGATGGATTAATCTGCTTGAGTTCAAAACTCTTCCTAACCCAAAGGATGGTGCAAGCCCCCACCTGCCATATACTGTGTGGTGCGGCTGCTTGACCTATGAGTTAGTGTCTGGTCTTTCAATGGGACAATGCACATCCCTCCCAGGAATGCTGTGAAGATGAAAGATTTGAAAACTGGTGAATGTGTTCCCATTCTGAGAGGCTTACTGAGGTTACCAAGCTGTGAGGTCTTTGGATCTTGACTATAGTTTATTTGATTCTTATTTGTTAACCTTGTGAGACAGGCAGGTCCCACATTATCACTATTTTACAGATGAGAAAACTGAGGCTCAGAGAGGTTAAGGGACTTTCCTAGTTCTTTCGTGACCAGGCAGGAAGCAGACCTCTGGCCTCCTAATACAGAAATTCCTGTCTCTGACCTCTTTCCCCTGGCCCTTTGGTAGCCAAATCCCAACCTCTAGCACCAACCTTTTCTTGCTAAGACTGTAGCAGGGAGAGGCACCAGGCCAGGTGTCCTGCGGTCCTTTCACTCATCTCATTGTGAGAATGATGGACAAAGGACCATTGCCCTGCCCTGAGCCCCAAGGGGCAGGTAGGGTGCTCAGGAAAATCTGGAAGCAACAGCTCTTCCCTCCTCCCCCCTGCTTTCCTCAACACAGGGTGCATGGTGCTCATACTTCAGTCTGTGAATGTGCTGCGCAAGTACATTTCCCTTCTGGACCTGCCCTTTACTCTGCTTCATGCCGGCGATGTCCTCTTCATGCTCACCAGCAAAGAAGTGACACAGGCCAAGGTGAGGACTGCAACGTTTGTATACCCCAACTCCAGATCTGCCCCTGACTACAGGCTCCTCAAACCCTGGCCCTACAGAGGCCTAACCAGAGCCTTCCCCAGCAGCTAGCCTCTGCCCCTGCGTGCTGGACCTGGAGTCAGATTTTCAAGAACTTTTTTTACTGATTGTAAATACATGTTAAAGAAGCAAATAATAACATATGCTTATTGTAAAAAATGTGGAAATGCATAAAAGCATCAAAAGAAAATTAAAATAAAATTTCCTGCAATCCCACCTCTCATATGTAATCCTAGTTAATATGTTGGCTTATATCTTCTACATAAAGAACATTAGATAAATATATGTACATAAGAATATATTTACTCTTATATTTTTATTGATTTGGGAGAAGGGATAGGGAGAGATAGAAACATCAATAATGAGGGAATCATTGATCGGCTACCTCCTACACATCCCACACGGGGATCGAGCCAACAACCTGGACCTGGACCCTAACTGGGATGTGAACTGAAACCTCCTGGTTCACAGGTTGACCTTCAACCACTGAGCCATGCCGGCCAGACTATCTATACAAATAAAAGGTTAATATACTAATTAGATGGGGTCGACCAGCCATCTTCCGGACGTCCAACTTCCTTCCAGACAAAGCCATGGTGATGGGGCCGAGGCAGAGGCAGTTAGGGCCAATCAGGCCGGCAGGGGAGGGCAGTTGGGGGTGAGATCAGGCCAGCAGAGGAGGGCAGTTGGGGACAACCAGGTCGAGGGCCATTGGGGGCATTAGGAAGGTAAGTGATTAGGAGCCAGTGGTCCTTGATTGTGAGAGAGATGTCTGATTGCCGATTTAGGCCCGATCCCACAGGGGGCAGTCAGGCATCCCCCCACAAGGGGCAGTCAGATATCCCCAAGGGGTCCCAGATTGGAGAGGGTGCAGACTGGGCTGAGGGACAGCCAACCCTGATGCATGAATTTCGTGCACTGGGCCTCTAGTCTATACTAATAAAAGGGTAATAGGCTAATTAGACCAGATATCTTCCAGACGTCCAACTTCCTTCATGACAGTTAGGCAAGCAGGAGGGCAGTTGGGAGGTGGCTAGGCTGGCAGGGGTGCAGTTGGGGAGATATCAGGGTGATCAGGCCGGTAGGAAGGCAGTTGAGGGTTGGCAAGGCCAACAGGGGGCAGTTGAGGGGCAGCCAGGCCAGTATGGGGGCAGTTGGGGAGTGACCAGGCAGTCTGGCAGGGGGGCAGTTGGGGGCAGTCAGGCCAGCAGGAAGGCAGTTGGGGGATGATCAGGCAGGGAGGAAGTTGGGGGGCAACCAGGCAGGCTGGTAGAGGGTAGTTGGGGGAGTAGTCAGGCCTGTAGGGGAGGACAGTTGGGAGGGACCAGGCCTGCAAGGGATGGCTGTTGGGGGGAGGGAGAGACAAGGTCTGCAGGGGAAAGCATTTAGGGGGGACCATGCCTCCAGGGGAGGACAGTTGGGGGCAACTAGGCCTGCAGAGGAGAGCAGTTAGGGGTGACCAGGCTGGCAGGGGAGGGCAGTTGCGGGGGATCTGTCCTGAAGGGGAGGGTAGTTGGGAGGGACCAGGCCTGTAGGGGAGGGTAGTTAGGGGCAATCGGGCTGGCAGAGGAGCAGTTAGGCATTGATTGGGCCAGCAGGGGAGCAGTTAGGTGTCTATCAGGCTTGTAGGCAGAAGCAGTTAGGGGCAATCAGGCAGGCAGGTGAGCAGTTGGGAGCCAGCAGTCCTGGATTGTGAGAAGGATGTCCAACTGCCCATTCAGGCCCGATCCTGGTGGGTCCCAGATTGGAGAGGGTGCAGGCTGGGCTGAGGACACCCTCTCCTGCACACAAATTTCAGGCCTCTAGTTCTCTTTCATAAATGGTGCTGGGAAAATTGAACAGGTGCATGCAAAAAAATTAAACTAGACCACTAACTTATACCATACACAAGAATAAACTCAAAATGGATAAAAGACCTAAATGTAAGTCTGTGTTATAAGCTTCCTCTGATTTGTATCTTCATTTCTTTCTTCAATGTCATAGAGTTCTCTGAGTACAGGTCTTTTACGTCCTTGGTTAAATTTATTCTTAGGTCCCTTATTTTTTTGGTTATAGTAATAAATGAGATTATTTTCTTAGTTTCTCTTTCTGATAGTTCATTATTGGTGTATAAAAATGCCATCTATTTCTGGATATTGATTTTTTATCCTGAAATTTTGTCAAATTCATTTATTAGATCTAATAGTTTTTTGGTGGAAAAACAGATGTGAGAAACATTTATCAGTTGCCTCCCACCCACAGCCCGACTGGGGATCAAACCAAAACCTTGGTATGTGCCTTGATCAGGAATCAAACCCATCACCTCTTGATGCCTGTGAGGATGCTCCAACCAAATGAGCCATCTTACCAGGGCTCTTGTAATGTTTAAAAGTGTTTATAAAATAAGCAGCATTACTTGTATTATACATTTATACTTACTTTGACTCATAATTTTTATCTCTTAATATTTTATCTTAAAAAAAATTTTAACCAAGTTTGTGTCCAGAGATTTATGTGCAAGAATGTGCGTGACTGAACTAACAGCAGCAAGTGAATGATATAGTATTAGTGTATAACTAATAAAATTATAGTTTAAAAGACATGTAATGAAAATGCTCTAAAGTGGTGAGGGTGGGGAATAGAAATAATTTTGACATTTTGTAGTATTCCCTAGGAAATTTTGCACCAAAGGTAATAGGAATAATAAAATTTGTAAAAACCAAGTTGACAATAAATATATAATTCCTTATTGAATGGATGCTGAAAACTCATTGAAACATTAGGAAGCTAAAATCAATTGGTCAGTTGACAGCATGACGTAGGAAATTCTTATAACTTGGGAACTATTATAAGGAGACAAATCAAGTGTCTTAGAATACAAAAGTTCATCCCTTTGCTCAAGCTGTTTCTAAAATGAACATTTTATTTTTACTATGGTCTTTAAATTTTTTACACTATTTTATGAGTTCATCCATTTTGTTTCTGCAAATACTTTTTTATTTAAAAAATTAGTTGTATTTCCTGTTAAAGCAATATTGTATAATACTTTTCCTGACTATATCCTATGGTGATAGTTCCCTTTATCATTTATTTTCTTTTCTTTTAATATGTTTTATTGATTTTTTACAGAGAGGAAGGGAGAAGGATAGAGAATTAAAAACATCGGTGAGAGAAAAACATCGATTAGCTGCCTCCTGCACACCTCCTACTGGGATGTGCCCGAAACCAAGGTACATGCCCTTGACCAGAATTGAACCTGGGACCCTTCAGCCCACAGGCCGATGCTTTATCCACTGAGCCAAACTGGTTAGGACTTATTTTCTTTTTTTAAAATATATATATTTTTTATTTCAGCGAGGAAAGGAGAGTGAAAAAGAGATAGAAACATCAATGATGAGAGAGAATCACTGATCAGCTGCCTCCTGCACACCCTGACTGGGGCTCGAGCCCATAATCTGGGCATGTGCCTTTGACCAGAATCAAACCAGGGACCCTTCATCCGCAGGCCAACACTATCCACTGAGCAACACCAGCTGGGGCGATAGTTCCCTTAAAGCTTGTCATTATCACAGGTGTATTTACGTCTCTGAAGCCATATATGTCCTGACAAATGTAAAATGAGTTATTCAGAGAAAGGTTTACAATGATATTAATTTGGAGAGGAAGATCACTTTGGTACTTAAAGAAAAACAGCAGAAACAGTCTATATCTTTATATACAGTAACTATTATCTGTTCTTTTTAAAAACATCTCTTCTATTGGGCAGCAAAGAGAACCCATGCCTGTGTGCACCATTCTTCCTTCCTCTCAATAGCACTTGTACCTTCCAGGCTACCGAATTCAGAGGAGGCTGAGCCTGGTAGTCTAGCTGCCCTCGTAAAACACCCTGGGTGTCATCCATGTGAAGTGCTAGAGCAAAGTGATTAAATAGGAAGATTCCAAAGGCAATCAGATGGCTCTGGGTTCAAATGTCAGCCCATTCTGAACTAGCTGTTTGAGACTGATGTGTTTCCTCACCTATTTTTAAAGAAATAATAATAGCATTTAACTCAGGTTGTTAAAATTGAAATGCTGCGTGGAGACTAAGTGCTCCAGGCCATGCGTATCCTCCGTTGACATCACAGGGAGTGTGTGGCATGGGGGAGAGAGGTGGTATGTGGCAGCCAGTCCTCAGTTCCAAGGTTACAGGAAGAAGCCAGTGAAGGCTATAGCATCGGGGTGTTGTTGGGAGGAAGATGAAACTGAAGTTAACAGGAACCACTCCAGTGCCCGTGTTTGCTAACTGGTTGATTTCCCGCAGAGGGCCATGTCCTGCCACCGCAGCCAGCTCCTATGGTTCCGCCGGCTCCATGTGATCTTCTCCCGGTACCTGAGAATAAACTCTCTGCATGCCCTCTGATCCCAGGAACAAGAAGAGAAAGGACCAGGAAGCGGATCCTGTCCCTGTTCCGAAGGAGCGTAAGGTGGCCTCCCAGGACTCTGCTCCTCAGGCTCACCAGCCCCTGATGAATGGAGGTCAGGCAAGCCAAAGGACTGTCTAAACTTCAGCTCCCGCCCTGACTGGTTTGGCTCAGTGGATGGAACGTTGGCCTGTGGACTGAGAGGTCCCAGGTTCAATTCCGGTCAGGGGCATGTGCCTTGGTTGCGGGCACATATCCCCAGTGGGGGGTGTGCACGAGGCAGCTGATCGATGTCTCTCTCTAATTGATGTTTCTAACTCTCTATTCTCTATAAAAAAATCAATAAAATATATTTTAAAATAAACTTTAGCTCCCTCTGAGAAAAAACACACAACAACCAAAAACAAACCCAAGGATAACCATAGTTACCCTGCTAGCTTCTCCCATGCTGGTGAAAAATAATATATGTGAAAATCCAGCATATGGCAGACACCAAGTGTCCAGTTTCGGTCATATCAGTGACCCTGCAAGTGCTCCAGGCCAATGCACAGGTAGGTGATGCTGCCTCGCATTTAGTTTCAGATCCAGTTCACCACACACACATGTAGTCTATACTGAATTAGTTTAACCCTAATTCCTTTGACTTATCTTTGTGGCCTATGTATCAGATTTGAATCTAGGGAAAACTTGCTCTGTTTAACATCACATTCAGACGGGGACAGCCAGGCTCTGATTGCTGTGGTGGACAGTTTCACATAGAGACAAATATGATGTGGGCCCCGCCCTCAGCAAGTTTATAATCAAACATTTCAGCTCTTAATCTTTTGGGGAAAGCAGGAAATAGGAGAAATCTGGCCTTTTTAAATAAAACACACACTCAATAACCTGATGTCTTAAAATTATACTACAAACAAAAGCATTCTGAGAGGTCAGAATCCAGCTAGTACTCCAGGGAAGTAGCCCGAGGCAGGGAAGTTCCGTGGTGGAAAGCACAGGCCCCGCAGACTAGTGAACGTGGGTAGAGGCCAAAATTACCAGCAAGGTAACCACAGAAGAGGTGCTTAACCTCTCTTTGCCTCAATCCTCTCATCTGCAAGACAGGACAGTAATGTACCAACCTGAGAGGAGATGGTGCGGGAAGTGCATAGAAAAGGGTCCAGCACACAGTAATGCTCAGGAAAGAGGAGCTGCAAGTATTCTGACACCTTAGAAAATAGGCGTTAAGTGGAGGGACTAGCAGAAATCAGAGGCTGATACAGAAAAGACCTTGGGCCCTGGCCGGGTGGCTCAGTTGGTAGAAGCACTGTCCCATTCACCAAAAGCTTGTGAGTGCGATTCCCAGTCAGGGCACATAAAAATATGTCCTTGGGTAAAGATTTACAGGAAAAAGAAAAGAACTCCTGAGTATTCCCTCTGCCTTTCACATGAAGCCCTGAATTGTTAGCTCCATAGCAGCAGGTTAGAGACCTGCTTCTTGGGTCTCTTCACTCAAACTTGCTCAACTTTGCTGAGGGCCACCATTGTCTTGAATGCCTCCTGGGAGCCAATTAGGCTCACAGAGTTGTTAGGCCCTAAAGCTGGAATTGAAGTTGCAAAACTGGCTATTTTCTGTCTACTAAAAATTTCACGTCAGGTGAAAGTGACGAAAATAAGGCACTTGCCAAAACCAGTTTAGCTCAGTAGATAGAGCATCAGGCTGTGGACTGAAGGGTCCCAGATTCAATTCCTGTCAAGGGCACGTACCTTAGTTATGGGCACATCCCCAGTAGGGGGTGTGCAGGAGATAGCTGATCGATGTTTCTAACACTCTGTCTCCTCCTCTCTGTAAAAAATCAAATATATATATATTTAAAATAAGCCACTAACACTGGCTGGAGTGGTGGACACCGACCCAGCCTACCAGACAGACAGGAATCAGAGCTAGTCTGTCCCAGGCTGGCCAATAGTGGGTAGGTTCTTTTTTTCTTTTTTTAATGAAATCTTTATTATTGAGATTATTACATTTGTTTCTCTTTTTTTCCCCTCCATAGCTCCCCTCCATCCGGCTCCCACCCCTACCTCTAACCTTACCTCCCTCCCGTTGACCTCATCTATGGATGTATGATTTTTGTCCAGTCTCTCTCTATACACCCCTCACCCCTTTCCCCCTGAGAATTATCAGTCCACTCCCTTTCTGTGCTCCTGATTCTATTATATTCACCAGTTTATTCTGCTGATCAAATTTTTAATTCACTTAATTTTTAGATTCACTTGTTGATAGATATGTATTTGTTGTTCATAATTTCATTTTCAAAATGTAATAGAATCAGCTGTTAAAGTGTGAATACATTTTTTGGGACACCCTGTATACACAGACTTCCTGTCAAGATGGCATTGTAAATAACACAATACTCACCTCCTCCCACAACCACATCAAAATTATAACTAAACTACAGAACAACCATCATTCAGAACTGTGTAAAATCTAGCTGAATGTAAGTCCTACAACTAGAGAATTATAGAAGAAACCACATGAGACTAATAGAAGGAGTGGAGATGAAGAAAGGGCTATTCCCACATCCACACATAGTATGTAAAAATCAGGAGAGATATTGTCTGCAGAGATCCCCCTGAGGAGTGAGGGGTCCCGGTCCCTCCTTCTACCTTCCCCATCCCAGTCAAGAGTTCCAATGCTAGGTGAAAAGTCCCCATAACTTGTGGATATTAAACCTAGTGGAAACTGTGGCTGAGGAAGACAGAGGCTGCTAGAGTCCCAGGCAGTTCCTCTTAAAGGGCCCACACATTAACTTACTTTGACTCCCTCTGAGCTTCAGCACAGGGGCAACAGCTTGGAAGGCACCAGAGACACTCAGGGAGAAACTGAATTGTCCAACATCAGGGAGAGAGCTGGAAGTAGTGCTGGCAGAGAACACTGTTCCTTTTCTGGAACCCTCTCCAACACACACACATAACCAGCAGGCAGATGCTATTTCTGAGTCTCCATCATCCTGTCTCATACTATTTGCCTTACCCTGGTGACTCCCTGAGACCTGACCACACCCAACGTTCAGGCTCACCAAAGCTGTTTCCAGTGGCTTTTCCATACAAATGGCCTGTCTTGGATCATGCTTCAAATTTTCCAAACAAGCAGCATTTGGCCTCAGCAAGTTCCATAACTTTGGCTAAGTGGCCCCAGATCTAGCACTAGTATAGCCAGCCTTGGTTCAAAGCTTGGCCTCTTTGGCTACCTCCATGCCTAGCACAAGTAGCAGCCATCTACAGACTGCTTTGTAATTCATGCTGGATAGTCACAGGTAGAACACAGGCAGCAGCTGACCTTGACCTGCACCTCCTAAGAGGCCCCAGAGCCACTGCATCCAGTGGACAGCTTCAGACCATGTCAAAGCATCACCATTCAACCACCTCCACAAGCAACACAATCAAAGGGCACACTCATCAGACACTAGAGCCCTGTTGAAGTTAGTTCTCTGAGGTGGGCCCCTACATAACTGATCCTCTATGGTGGTTAGAAGAAGGTGATCCTTGCACCTGATAGGTCTGGAGGTAAATCCCTCCCTTTGATGTGCCAACATCATTTAAGGCTCAACTACAAGAGGAGGTGTACAAACCCATACAGGGTGCACACTTCAAATGCCTGGCTTGCGTGAACAGGGACGCTGTGTCACTGGGTGCGACAGGACACCTACTACATTAGGCCACTCTACCAAGCCTAGGAGATATAGGAGCTCTACCCAATACATAAAAAGAAACACAGGAAGCTGCCAAAATGAGGAGACAAAGAAATATGACCCAAATGAAAGAAAGAGAAAACTCCAGAAAGAGAACTAAATAAAATGGAGACAAGTAATCTACTAAATGCAGAATTCAGAACACTGGTTATAAGGAAGCTCAGTGAATTTAGGGGAAGAGTAGATGAACTTCAACAGCATAAAAAGTAACATGGAAACCAGGAAAAAGAACCATGAAGGATATGAAGGACACACTAACTAAAATGAAGACTACTTTATAGGGAATCAACATTAGAGTAGATAAAACCAAGAATCAAATCAGCCATTTGGAAGATAAGGAAAAAAGGAGAAAAAAACAACAACACTCAATCAGAACAGGAAAAAAAAAAATGTGGATACTGTAAGGAGCCTCTGGGACAGCTGCAAATATACCAACATTTGCTTCATGGGGGTACTGGAAGAAGAAGAGAGGGAGCAAAAAATTGAAAGCCTATTTGAAAAATAATGACAGAAAACTTCCCTAACTTGATGAAGGAAATAGACATATAAGTCCAGGAAGTGCAGAGAAACCCAAACCAGAGGAACCCAAAGAGGCCCACACCAAGACACATCATATTTAAAATGCCAAAGGTTAAAGACAAAGAGAAAATCTTAAAAGCAGCAAGAGAAAAAGCAGTTAGTTAGTTACCTAAAAGGAAGCTCCCATAAAACTGTCAGCTAATTTCTGAACAGAAACTTTGCAGGCCAGAAGGGAGTAACAAGCAATATTTAAAGTGATGAAAAATAAGGACTTACATCCAAGATTACTATACTCAGCAAAGCTATTATTTAGAATTGAAGGTCAAATAAAAAGCTTCTCAGTCAAGAAAAAGCTAAAAAAGTTCACTACCAAACCAGTATTACATGAAATGTTAAAGGGTCTTCAAAAAGTAGAAGGAGGAGGAGGAGGAGGAGGAGAAGGAGGAGGAGGAGGAAGAGGAAGAAGAAAAGAAGGAGGAGAAGAAGAGGGGAGGATGGAGAGGAGGTTTTGGAGGAAAGGAGGAAGTGGAATAGAAAGGAAAAGAAAAATGATAAATCCTATCTAATAAAAGAGTAATATGCAAATTGTGCCTCCACTACACCCACAAGCCATGCCCACCACCCAATCAGAGCGAGTATGCAAATTAACCCAACCAAGATGGCTACAGCCACAGAGAGAGCAGGAGGGAGGCTTGGGTTGCCCCTGGCGATGGAGGAAGCCAAGCCCCAAGGAACACCCATCCTGATCCAGGATACCCTTCAGGGCAATCCAGCTGGCCCCCACCCGTGTACCAGGCTTCTATCCTATCTAATAAAAGAGTAATATGTAGATTGACCATCACTCCAACACACAAGATGACTGTCCCCATGTGGTCAAAAGATCCTGTCCCCCATGTGGACACAAGATGGCCACCACAAGATGGCCAGCAGGGGAGGGCAGTTGGCAGGGACCAGGCCTGCAAGGGAGGGCAGTTGGGGATGATCAAGCCTGAAGGGGAGGGCAGTTAGGGGTGACCAGGCCGGCAGAGGAGGGAAGTTGGGGGTGACTGGGCCTGCAGGGGAGGGCAGTTAGGAGTGACCCACAAGATAGAGCAGTTAGGGGCAAACAGGCTGGCAGGGGAGCAGTTAGGCATCAATCAGGCTGACAGGAGAGTGGTTAGGGGGTAATCAGGCTGGCAGGCAGAAGCAGTTAGGGACAATCAGGAAGGCAAGCAGGTGAGCAGTTAGGAGCCCAACTTTTTGACAGTTGCCAGATGGCACAGGGGTTCAGGATAGGGATAAAAAGGTGAATGGATTAAGAAATACGAATTGAACACTAACCGCTTTGGCTCAGTAAATAGAGCGTCAGTCTACGGACTGAAAGATCCCAGGTTCGATTCCAGTCAAGGGCATGTACCTTGGTTGCAGGCACATCCCCAGTAGGAGGTGTGCAGGAAGCAGCTGATGTTTCTCTCTCATTGATGTTTCTAACTCTCTATCCCTCTCTCTTCCTCTGTGTAAAACAAATCAATAAAATATATTTTTTTAAAAAGTACAAATTGATTGATTGTAACAGAATAGTCACGGGGATGTAAAGTACAGCATAGGGAATACAGTCAATAATGTAGTAACTATGTATAGTGTCAGATGGGTGTGGGATTTATCAGGATGACCATTTAGTAAATTATGTAATGATTAATCACTGGGGTATACACCTAAAACTAATGTGATATTGTGTGTCAACTATAATTGAAAAAATTTTAAATTATTTTAAATAAATAAATAGTAAAAACAGTAATGAAAGCTCAGGCCCTGGGTCCAGATGCAAAGAGATGTTTCTCAGCAGTGGCCAAATCAGTAATCTGAAATATCACAAAGAAGCTGTATCTTAACACAAAGATGGGAAAAGAGCTGAGAAATGCAAACCATGGTGGAAAACTGACTTGAAAAATACACTGAGGAGACCTAATGCAGTGGACAGCAAACCTCGACTCGTGAGCCACAGGATCTTTGGCCCCTTGAGTGTGGTTCTTCCACAAAATACCACAGCCTGTGTGAGTCTATTTTGAAGAAGTGGCATTAGAATAAATCTTTTTAAAATATATTTTTATTGATTTTTTACAGAGAGGAAGGGGGAGGGATAGAGAATTAGAAACATCAATGAAAGAGAAGCATCAATCAGCTGCCTCCTGCCACCCCCTACTGGAGAAGTGCCAAGGTACATACCCTTGACCAGAATCGAACCTGGGACTCTTCAGTCCCCAGGCAAACGCTCTATCCAGTGAGCCAAACTTGCTAGGGCAAAAGAAGTTTAAAAAATTTGGTTCTCAAAAGAAATTTCAATCGTTGTACTGTTGATATTTTGGCTCTGTTGACTAATGAGTATTTCAGAACTTACAGATAGAAAAAATAAAGTACTTGGGTCAGCACTTCGGAAGAGTGCACCATATCCTAGCCAGCTTTGTTATTTTTTGTTTTGTTTGTTTTTTAATATATTTTATTGATTTCTTACAGAAAGGAAATGAGAGGGATAGAGAACTAGAAACATTGATGAGAGAGAAACATTGATCAACTGCCTCCCTCACACCTTCTACTGAGGATGTGCCCGCAACCAAGGTACATGCCCTTGACCAGAATCAAACCTGGGACCCTTCAGTCTGCAGGCTGACGATGCTCCATTCACTGAGCCAAACCAGTTAGGGCTTTTTTTTTTTTAACATACACAAGCATGCTGGCAAAATTCCTAAAGGTCAAGTCGGGGAGGGAGATAAAAGTATTGCAGAGGTCTCTCTGGGTTTGAGGGGGGAGCTGGGGAGGAAAAGTAACACAGTACAGGGCAACGAGGTGTGAACAAACACAAGGCTCTGTATGGAACAGAAACAGACCCAAATTACCTGAGAAGTACATGATATATAACCATGGCATTTTAATTCAGTGAAGAAAGTCTTTAATAAATGGTTTCAGAAGGGCTGGTCAGGAAATTGGAAGAAAACAGAGTTTCTACCTTATACCAAAAACAAAAATGATTCCAGATGAATTATAGATTTACCTGTAAAAACCAAAACAAATAAAATATTATTGACCCTGGCCAGGTAGCTCAGTTTGTTAGAGAGTCGTCTCGATATGCCAAAGTTGCAGGTTCAATCTCTAATCAGGGCACATCCAAGAAGCAACCAATTAATACATCAGCAAGTGGGATATTAAATAGATGATGTTGCTGTTTGTTGTTGTTCTTCTTCCCTCCTCCTCCTCCCCGCCCTCTCCTTCCACTTCCTTTCCCTGCCCTCCTCCCAAATCAATAAGTAGCCCTGGGCAGTGAGCTAAGTGGTTAGAGCATTGGCCCGAGGACTGAAGGATTGCAGGTTCAATTTCCAGTCAAGGGCATGTACTTGGGTTTCAAGTTTGATCCCAGGCCCATCAGGGTGGGGGTGGAAGGTAACCAATCAATGTGTCTCTCTCACATTGATGTTTCTCTCTCTTTCTCTATCTCCCTCCCTTCAACTTTCTCTAAAAAAAAACAATGGGAAAAATAACCTCCAGTGATAATTAACAAAAATAAATAAATAAGTAGAATCAATAAACATTTAAAAATATATATCATTTAAGAAATCTGGGAAACTAAAAACATATGTACTTTGGAGTGAGGCCGACCTTACTAAGCCAGGCTAGAAACCCATAAGATATAAAGAGACAAATATTTCACAACAAGTTTTCTAAGTGTTATAACAAATATTATAGTTGTAATATCCCTAATACTGTATATAAAGATTGATAAGAAAACATCCTAGAAGAAAAATGGATTAAGGATGAAAATTCATAAAAGAGGAAATCCAAATGGCCAATAAGTATCAAAGATTATTTAACTTCAGTAGCAACCATGGCATGCAAATTAAAGCAAATATAAAAGTCCATTTACCCCTGAAGGTGATGACAGAACTAGAGTGGAAGAGGTTTCCCGGGGACCTGAGCGGTGAGAAAACTGAAGACTGAAAGGACACGAAGAGGTCTCTCTCCCCTCCCTCCCTCTCTGCACACACGCTCATTTAGTATGAAAAATAAACAATACTGCTAATTAAAGAAACACAAATGAAATGAAAATGCCCTTTTCACTCATCTAATTTGGAAAGACTTCTATAAAAATAATTCTTTAGGTGAGAGAATGGACATATATATACTATACTAATGGAGGAAACATAAGATGGTGAATCTTCTGGAAATCAATGTGCCAAAAAGAATGAAAATGCACATTTCCCTTGACTGCAATTCTGAGTGTTCGCATTTATCCCCAGGAAACAAACCAGTACAAAGGTACATTGACAGATGTTTGATGGAAGCACTGATTGGGGAAACCAGAAACAACCAGGCCAGAGCAAGAATCTCCTGATTTTGATTTTTTCAATAATATATCTGTCCTAAGTGCTAACACACATTATAAAGCATACACAAAAAATAAAATGTTAAAGGATAAACAGAAATTCTAACAGTTTCTTCCCACACATATCAGTGGATCATCTTGAACATCTCCTAGAAGAAGCACATCTTACCTGGGGACACCAGACGAGTCGGTAGTGATGAAAAGAGAGCAGGTGATGTCAGTGAATTCTGTGAAAAGTGAAGCAGTCACACCTTACAGAGAGAGACGGCTGACCAGGATACAGAGTGTTTATGTTCTTGGACCACAAGAAGTCGGGGAACAAAAACATAGTTTGGTCGGTGTTAAGTCTTGGTCAAGGCTGAATCTTCTCTCTTCCTCCCGCTTCTGGGCTCCCATCGCAAGCTGATATTTTTAAAAGGAAAATACACTTGGAAGTGAAGTCAAGAGTAATTAAAAACTGAAGACACCTGGTCTAATTAGGTGAGCCTTGAAGCAAGGTCTGAGGAGTTTGGAAGAGGCAAGATGTATGGGAAAGAATCCTAGTTATCTTTAAAGAGCTGATCAGAGCCTAAGAGCTCAGAACTGTTTTCTTCCTCCTGCTGCTTTGGGCAGATGCGGGAATCACCTGGTGGACAGCAGCAATGCTGCCCAGAGGGGAACCAGGAAACAGCCTGCGTGCTCTCCGGGACCCACATGCAGCCTGAGCTGCAGCGGCTGCAGTCCCTGCTGCTCTCAGGCTGCTCTTCCTGCCCGAGGGACGAGGAGGTACAGGGGATGACAGATCCTCCTGGAGCTTGTCATCAGCCACAAAAGCAAGCAATGGGCCTAGTGCCATGCGCTTCAGAGAAGTGGAGGCGATTTCAGGAAAGGTGCTGAGGGTCCTAGGGCAGGACTTCCACTAAGAACAGCCAGTGGAATGCGACCTTGGGAAGTTCTCGCTGGCTTCAGAATTGTTTCCTTCCTGATTGAAATCAGAAAATAGGAACTAAGTTGTAGCAAATACCCCCTTACATCCCTCCAGAGGGCATGGCAGGAATAAGGTGTGAGGCAGATCCTGGGAAAGTGCTCTATGAGGGGACACCCAGAGGAGTGCTCTCCAGCTGAGTGCTCACTCCAAACATGCCAGGCTGCTATCCATGGCGTGATTCCAAGTCCTCCTGGCTGGTACCAAACCGTGGCCTCCCCTGAAACAAGTGGGGACATACCAACCTCTAAGAGGATGGCCAAGGAGGCTGAAGCTAGGACAGTTTCCACTCAGGGGCCCATTATCTGTTCCGGCTTCTGCTAGTGACCTCACTGCCAAGGGGCACTTTCAATAGACTAGCTTAGAAAGTCACTGGAAATTCAACAAGTGGCCGGATAAAAGTTTAATACACCAGGCACAACAGGATTCCTCTCCATCAACAGTACCAACTGCAAACTGTAAGAAAAGATTCCATTCATAAAAACAAAACAAAAAAGCTACCAGAAATAAAGCCAACACAAAATGTGCCATTTAAACTGCTTCTACATAGAGAATAGATGAGACTTACCTGACAAGCATCAAAGAACAAATCAAAGTGGTGAGACATGCCACTTTCCTGGATGACAAAGTTCAGCATCATAAAAAAACTATTCCCAGCCCTGGCTCATAGCTCAGTTGGTTAGAGCATCATCCCGAAACATAAGGTTGTAGGTTCAATCCCCAGTCAAGGCACATACAACAATCAACCAATGAATGCATAAATGAGTAGAACCACAAATCAACATTTCTCTCTCAAATCAACAAATAAAAATAAAATCTAGCCTTGGCCAGGTAGCGCAGTTGGTTGGAAGATGGTCCCCTACACCAAAAGATTGCAGACTCAATTCCTGGTCAAGGCACATACCTAGGTGGTAGGTTTGGTGTCCGGTCACCGCACATATGGGAGACAACTGATCCATATTTCTCCCTCACAATGGTATTTCTCCCTCTCTCTCCCCTCCTTCCCTTCTTCCCTCTCTTCCTTCTCCTTTCTCTCCCTCCACCGCCCCCTCTCTTTCTCTCTTAAAAACATATCTGCAGCCGAACCGGTTTGGCTCAGTGGATAGAGCATCAGCCTGAGGACTGAAGGGTCCCAGGTTGGATTCCGGTCAGGGGCATGTACATTGGTTGCAGGCACATCCCCAATAGGGGGCGTGCAGGAGGCAGCTGATCGATGTCTCTCTCTCTCATTGATATTTCTAACCTTCTATCCTTCTCCCTTCCTCTCTGTGAAAAATCAATAAAATATATTTAAAAAATATATCCTCAGGGAAGTACTGGAAATAAAAAGTCTACTCTTGCCTGGTGTGGTTCAGTGGTTGAGTAACAACCCATGAACCAGGATTGCAAGTTCAATCCCCAGTAGGGGGCGGGCAGAAGGCACCAATCAATGATTCTCTCATTGATGTTTTACTAATATTTTTTAACTGACAGATTAAAAAACAGCCCCAAAGAAAAATGGGAAAAAAGATATGATAAAGCAACTGACAGGACAGGAAATTAAAATGGTCAAGAAGCATTAAAAAAATGCTCAATCTCACAGGTAATCTGGAAATGGATACTTAAAAAAATGAAACATTTTGCCCAATAGACTGGTCACAATTAAAAAGACTAATAACACCAGGTGATGGTGAGGTCATTCTGCTATGTGCAGGGCAGATGGATATTTTAGAGGCTAGCATACACTTCAAGGGCAACTTAGCAATATTTTTAATATTTAAAATATGCATATCTTCAATCCAATAATTTCACTTCTATATCCTCAAAGAATACACATGTACAGAGGCATATAAAATAATGTTTATTGTTAACACTTATTGTAAAACAAAAACTAGAAACCCCAATTTCCATGAAAAAAAAAGTTAAATTATACCCATACTATGCAATTCTATGTAACAGCTAATAATGAGGATATGTCTACTGAGGTTTCTAAACAAAGATGCAAGTTGTTAGAACAAAAGGTGCAACGTGATATCATTTATGTTTTTAAAAGATACACAAAATTGCCCTGGCAGGAGTGACTAAGTTGGTTGAGCATTGGACCCATGAACCAGGAGATCACATGCCCAGTTCAATTCCCAGTTAGGGCACATGCCCAGGGCTTTAGGCTTGATCCCCAGTAGGGGATGTGTAGGAGGCAGATATTTCTATCTCTCTCTCCTTCTCCCTTACTCTCTCTAAAATCAATAACAACATATATTTCTTTAATTTTTAAAGAAAGATAGATAAAATTTGTATTTTTACATAATATTAAAATTAGCAAGGTAGGTATGATATACCAGAGGGAACATTCACTGTATAATATACTCACGTTTTACCTGTATAACTTACTAACTCCTTCTACCTTAGTCAGAACAAGGTTGTCTGTCAACAGGTTGTCAACGACTTGGCAGAGATGGTGACCACACAGAACCCCAGTCCATGTGTACAGCTGTCCCCCCTTACCTGCAGGGGAGATGATTAATACCCCAGTGGATGCCTGAAACTGCAGAAAACACCAAACCTATTCCTATACATACACATCTATGATAAAGGTTAATTTATAAATCAGGCACAGTAAAAGGTTAACAATAACCAATAAAGCAGAAAATTCTAACAATATTAGAGGCCCGGTGCACAAATCTGTGCATGGGTAGGGTCCCTTGGCCTGGCCAGCAGTTGAGGCTGAGCCAGCCGGGAGGAGGAACCACGGATGTTGGCTGTGGGAGTGCACTGACCACCAGGGGGCAGCTCCTGCATTGAGCACCTGGCCCCTGGTGGTCAGTGCACATCATATCTACCAACTGGTCATCCAGTCCTAACAATTTCTTAGGCTTTTATATATATATATAGACTAGAGGCCCCAGTGCACAAAATTCGTGCGGGGGGTGTGGGGGTCCTTCAGCCCTACCTGTACCCTCTCCAATCCAGGAGCTGTCAGGGGATGTCCTACTGATGGATTAGGCCCATTCCCTATGGTTCTCTGCTCTCTGTGGGGCCTGGCAGCTTTGCCACCACTGCTGCAACAAAGCCCCAACACCCCGCTGTCCACTCTCTGTCTGTGAGGCCTGGAGGCTTCACCGTGTGAATGAAGCTGCCACTTCCCTCTGTTGCTCTATGTCTGCTGGGCCTGGGGGCTTCACTGCCGCCATGGCAATGAAGCCCCCACACCCCGCTGTCTGCTCTCAGCAGTGCTGATGGAACTGGGCACACCATCTTATGGCTATGGACACCACCATATTTGTGATGGCATGAGGGTCAATCTGCATATTCCCTCTTTATTAGATAGGACTAGAGGCCCAGTGCACAAAATTTGTGCATAAGAGTTTGTCCCTCAGCCCAGTCTGCACCCTCTCCAATCTGGGACGCCTTGGGAGATGTTTGACTGCTAGTTTACGCCCGATCCCTGACATCCTTCTTACAATCTGGGACTGCTGACTCCTAACCACTCCCCTGCTGGCCTGATTGACACTTAACTGCTCCCCTGCCAGCCTGATCACCCCCAACTGCCTTCCCCTGCTGGCCTGATTGCCCCCAACTGCCATCCCTGCAGGCCATCTTGTGATGGCCATCTTGTGACAATGTGAAGGCAGCCATCTTGTGCTAACATCGCGCGAGGGCATCACATCACCTAGGCTTTTATTATATAGGAGACAGTAATAAATTTTATGTAAAATTGGTCTCTCTTTCTAAAAATATCTTCTTGCACTGTACTCTTCCTCCTTCTGATGTCAACATAATGGAAGGAAGTAAGGTGGAATTTTCCATTTAATACTTTGAGACTATGGTTAACCATGAATAACAAACCACAGAGACCTAAACCATGGACAGGGGGAACTACTGAATTTCCTCTTGGCTTTTTTCCCCTTATCTAGTCTACCTCACAATCATTTCAATTGATTTTCCTAAAACAAAGAGCAAATTTATTAAGATTTGCCATGATATATATATATTTGATTTGGTAATGAAAGGACTGCTGTGTGAGCAGAAAGCTTGGCTCCCTCCAGACTACAAAGTTTCAATTACAGAAGATAAATAAATCCCAGCTACCAGGGCCTCCACTTGGGTCGCCAGGGGGCGTGGCCAGCCTGCAAACCACCACAGACCCCTTGCCCAGGTCACTCCACACCCCAAGGGAACACCCACCCTGATCCAGGATACCCTTCAGGGCAAACCAGCTGGCCCCCACCCATGCACCAGGCCTCTATCCTATCTAATAAAAGAGTAATATGCAGGTTGACCATCACTCCAACACACAAGATGACTGCCCTCATGTAGTCAAAAGATCCTGCCCCCATATGGACACAAGATGGTCACTACAAGATGGCCAGCAGGAGAGGGCAGTTGATAGGGACCAGGCCTGCAAGGGAGGGCAATTGTGGGCAATCAGGCCAGCAGGGGAGGGCAGGTGGAGTGATCAGGCCCATAGAGGAGGGCAGTTAGGGGCAAACCAGCTGGCAGGGGAGCAGTTAGGTATCAATCAGGCTTGCAGGGGAGTGGCTAGGGGGTGATCAGGCTAGCAGGCAGAAACAGTTAGGGGCAATCAGGAAAGCAGGCAGGTGAGCAGTTGGTAGCCAGAGATACTACCTGGATCAGGCCTAAACGGGCAGTCAGACATTCCTCAAGGGATCCCAGATTGGAGAGGGAGCAGGCTGGGCTGAAGGACACCCCCACCCCGTGCATGAATTTCGTGCACTGGGCCTCTAGTATATATATAACAACAATGAAAACCAGAGCTGGTTCTTTGAAAAGATAAACAAGATTGATGAACTATTAGCCAGACTCATCAAGAAACAAAGGGAAAAGACTCAAATAAATAAAATCAGAAACAAAACGGAGAAGTAACAACTGACTCCACAGAAATATAAAAGATTGTAAGAAAATACTATGAATAACTATATGCCAACAAGCTGGACAATATAGACGAAATGGACAAATTCCTAGAAAAATACAATCCTCCAAAACTGAATCAGGAAAAATTAGAAAACCTGAATAGGCCAATAAAACTAATGAAATAAAGGCAGTAATCAAAAAAGCCCCAGCACACAAAATTCTGGGTCCAGATGGACTCACAGGGGAGTTTTATCAAACCTTCAAAGAACAACTAACACCTCTACTCCTCAAACTATTCCAAAACATCCAAGAGGAAGGAACACTTTCAAGCTCTTTTTCTGAGGCCAGCATTATCTAATTCTAAAACCAGATAAATACACTACCAATGTCCCTGATTAACATAGATGCTAAAATCCTCAACAAAATATTAGCAAATCACATTCAGCAAGATATTAAAAAGATCATACACCATGACCAAGTAGAATTCATTCCAGGGATTCAAGGCTGGTACAATATTCGTAAATCAATAAATGTGATATGTCACATAAATAAACTGGAAGACAAAAATCATATCATTAGACACAGAAAAAGCATCTGACAAAAATCCAACACCCATTTGTATAAAAACTCTCAGCAAAGTGGGATAGAGAGAGCATATCTCAACATGCTAAAGGCCATACATAACAAACATACAGCGAACATCATATTCAATGGGCAAAACTAAAACCATTTCCCTTAAAAACAGGAACAAGACAGGGATGTCTGCTTTCACCCTCTCATTCAACATAGTACTGGAAGCCCTGGCCACAGCGATCAGACAAGAAGAAATAAAAGGCATCCAAATTGGAAAGGAGGAAATAAAACTCTCATTATTCGCAGATGACATGATATTGTACATAGAGATCCTAAAGACTCCACCAAAAAACGATTAGATTTAATAAATGAAATTGGCAATGTAGCAAGATACAAAATCAACACCCAAAAATCTATGGTTGTTTTGTACACCAATAATGAATTCTTAGAAAAGAAACTCAACAACCCCATTTACTATTGTAACAAAAAAATTAAGATACTTAGGAATAAACTTAACCGAGGAGGCAAAAAACTTATCAGAAGCAAAATCAAAAGACAAAGAAAATGATAAATCACTGTAACTGCTTTAATATTAAAATATTTATTTTTCTAAAAGATCACACAAAAGTTGGGAAGAAAAAGAGGATGTCAACTAGTCTACATCGAAGTCTGGGCTACGGAGGACAGAGAGCTGCCTAAGGTAACATAGCTAGAGCGGAGGGCAGAGCTGGAGCTGACGGCCGCCTGGGCCCAGCAGCCTGGGGCAACCATGCTCTCTGGCACCACCAAGAGCAGAGAGGGCAGCCATGCTGTGGCCCCATCATTCTTCCTTTCCAGAAAAGGAGAAAGCAGGTGCTCACTCTTTAGACATGTTCTTGATGGTCTTGTGCTCCTTCATGGCCTTCTCCCAATCGCTGCCATTGAATTCCTCGATGACCATGCTCCGCACAGTGCCCTCATCCAGGCAGTGTGGGGCGATTCCTGGGGGGAGTGGCACAAAGAAAGGGGTCTTCTTGTGTGAGTGAGACCAGGTGCTCTACTGGCTCTTGGACAAACCCACATTTGCAAGCGTCACAAGGCTGCACGTGAGCTTACAGGGTCCTGCTTACTTTCCTCATCTCTGAGATGGGGATCAGACTTCCTCAGCCAAGGGAGGCCAAAGCTGGCCGTCAGGCAAGACAGGCTGAGTACAGAGAGCAGAAAAGATTCCACCTGGAGCAATCTCTGACTGACAGCCTGCAGAATTCCCAGGCCTTTTCTGGCTGAGACAGGTGCTTCTAAGCATTAAATGCCACCCCATCTATACAGGAGTTGACACTGTCCCAAAGCCTTCCTGTGCCTCGAGGTAGGAGAAAGGCATCACATATGGGAATAGACAGCAGCTGCTCCGAGAAGTGGGTAGAAGAGCAAGGTGCTGCCATGCCCTCCCCACCACGAGGCACAGGATGGTCACGGCCCAGTTGCCCCCCAGTTCTGGAGGCTGCGCTCCATGGGAATAAGATCCCTCAGGGATGTCCTCACCGCTGCTTCAATTCACACGGCAAGTGGCGTCACTCTGAACAACCATCTAAAGGTTGTTTCTGCCTCCAGATCAAGTAGGACCGGAAGAGGGACTTGGGGGGATTCTCTTGTTTCTGTTATGAATAAATCAAAAAATTTGAATGCCTTTATCAACACTCTTCGTTCTTGCCTCATCCCTTTACTCACCATTGCTACCTCCCTTCCCACGGCCCCCCATCTCTCTCTTGCTCGCTGTCCCCTCAGTGCCAGCCCTGTGAGGCAGCTGTGGCAGCACCAGGATGAGATCAGGATGGGGCTGGCATCTGACCGACCAGAGCCAGGCTTCCGTCCCAGCATCTGTTCATCTGAAACAGGCATGTGGAAGGGTCTCGCCACACAGGGGCAAGCCGAGCACGCAGCGCCCACCTTGCTAACCAGCATTTGCCCAGAGCAGCCCAGTGACTGGGAGTCCCCGAGCTATGTCGTTTCTTTTACTCACCGAAGCCACCAGGGTTGGAGCGGGGTGTGTAGAAGCTCTGCACCCCACATCTCTTACAGAAGGTATGCTGCGCCTTGTGAGTGTTGAACGTGTATGTGGTTATGCTCTCCGCTCCCTAAGGGAAAACAAATAGACAGGTGTCCTCTTCTACAAAGAGATGTTTTTTTCTCACTTAAAAAATCTACCTTTTAAAAGACTCAACAGGGAGCCCTCTGTAGGGCCCTCAGGAGAAGGAGGACACGTCTGATCTCTCAGGGAACCACCTGCACCACCAGGAGACTCATCGTGTGGATAGGCCCCTGTGCTGGGGAAGGGACAGCTCATGGCTCCTCGCAGGCCAACTGCACACAGAACACCTCAGCCTCAGTGTCCCGGATTCACAGCCCTGTGGACAGCAGGGCGGGAAAACGCCTGTTTTCTAGGCCCGAGTGAGTACACAGCTCAGCTCGCACTAGGGACTGGCTCTGCACGTCCCAAAAGTAGTGCTGCTAAAGGTCTTGAGAAAACAGTCAACTGCAGTTGAATTCATTTGTGAAGAACAAACTAAGAAAAGAGTATTTGCCAGACATCAGAGACAAAAGACTAATTTCCCAAAAGGATAACAAATGAGAAATTGGACAATGAACAAAACAGTGTCAAAAAGAAAAAAAGAAAGAAAGAAAAAAAAAAAGCCCTGGTGGGTAGCTCAGTTAGTTAGAGCATCGACCCAAAATGCAAGGTTGAGGGTTTGATATCCAGTCAGGGCACCTATAAGAATCAACCAATGAGTGCATAAATAAATGGAACAAGAAGTTGATGTTTCTTTTTTTTTTATTAATTTTTATTAATTTTTTATACATATCTCCCCATTGCCCCCCTCCCTCCCAGGCGTACCCCGACCCCCCAGTGTCTGTGATCATTGGTTATGTTTATAAGCATGCATACAAGTCCTTTGATTGATCACTTATTTACCTCACCTAACTTTAATCTTTCTGCTATAATTTCACAGTCTGTTTGATGCTTTATGATTTTTGTCCTCCTGAGAATTATCAGTCTACTCCCTTTCTGTGCTCCTGATTCTATTATATTCACCAGTTTATTCTGTTGATCAGATTTTTAATTCACTTAATTTTTAGATTCACTTGTTGACAGATGTGTATTTGTTGTTCATAATTTTTTGTCTTTTACCTTTTTCTTCTTCCTCTTCTAAAAGGGTACCTTTCAGCATCTCATATAATACTGGTTTGGAGTTGATGAACTCCTTTAGCTTTTTCTTCTCTGTGAAGGTCTTTATCTGCCCTTCAATTCTGAATGATAGCTTTGCTGGATAGATTATTCTTGGTTGTAGGTTCTTGTTGTTCATCACGTTGAATATTTCTTGCCACCCCCGTCTGGCCTGCATCGTTTCTGTTGAGAAATCAGCTGACAGTCGTATGGGTGCTCCCTTGTAGGTAATAAACTGTTTTTCTCTTGCTGCTTTTAATATTCTCTCTTTGTCTTTTGCTCTTGGCATTTTAATTATGATGTGTCTTGGTGTAGTCCTCTTTGGGTTCCTTTTCTTTGGGGTTCTGTGTGCTTCCTCGACTTGTAAGTCTATTTCTTTTACCAGATGTGGGAAGTTTTCAGTCATTATTTCTTTAAACAGGTTTTCAGTATCTTGCTCTCTCTCTCCTTCTGGCACCCCCACAATTCTGATGTTGGTACGCTTGAAGCTGTCCCAGAGGCTCCTTACATTATCTTCACATTTTTGGATTCTTTTCTCTTCTTGCTTTTCCCGTTGAATGTTTTCTGCTTCTTTATATTTCAAATTTTTGACTTGATCCTTGCCTTTCTCTAGTCTGCTGTTAGTACTCTGCATAATAGTTTTCATTTCAGTCAGTGTCTTTATCATCTTCTCTTGGGTCTCACTAAATTTATCCATCTTTTCTAGCATATTCTTGCAAAACCTTATAAGCGTGGTTTTGAACTCTATATCCAGTCGTTTTTTTTCCTCCATTTCTTTTGCTTGTAATCCCTTCCCT
>JAAGEH010000376.1:4078256-4116896 GCA_011751065.1 Lasiurus cinereus
AGGGAAGGGATTACAAGCAAAAGAAATGGAGGAAAAAAAACGACTGGATATAGAGTTCAAAACCACGCTTATAAGGTTTTGCAAGAATATGCTAGAAAAGATGGATAAATTTAGTGAGACCCAAGAGAAGATGATAAATACACTGACTGAAATGAAAACTATTATGCAGAGTACTAACAGCAGACTAGAGAAAGGCAAGGATCAAGTCAAAAATTTGAAATATAAAGAAGCAGAAAACATTCAACGGGAAAAGCAAGAAGAGAAAAGAATCCAAAAATGTGAAGATAATGTAAGGAGCCTCTGGGACAGCTTCAAGCGTACCAACATCAGAATTGTGGGGGTGCCAGAAGGAGAGAGAGAGCAAGATACTGAAAACCTGTTTAAAGAAATAATGACTGAAAACTTCCCACATCTGGTAAAAGAAATAGACTTACAAGTCGAGGAAGCACACAGAACCCCAAAGAAAAGGAACCCAAAGAGGACTACACCAAGACACATCATAATTAAAATGCCAAGAGCAAAAGACAAAGAGAGAATATTAAAAGCAGCAAGAGAAAAACAGTTTATTACCTACAAGGGAGCACCCATACGACTGTCAGCTGATTTCCCAACAGAAACGATGCAGGCCAGACGGGAGTGGCAAGAAATATTCAACGTGATGAACAACAAGAACCTACAACCAAGAATAATCTATCCAGCAAAGCTATCATTCAGAATTGAAGGGCAGATAAAGACCTTCACAGAGAAGAAAAAGCTAAAGGAGTTCATCAACTCCAAACCAGTATTATATGAGATGCTGAAAGGTACCCTTTTAGAAGAGGAAGAAGAAAAAGGTAAAAGACAAAAAATTATGAACAACAAATACACATCTGTCAACAAGTGAATCTAAAAATTAAGTGAATTAAAAATCTGATCAACAGAATAAACTGGTGAATATAATAGAATCAGGAGCACAGAAAGGGAGTAGACTGATAATTCTCAGGAGGACAAAAATCATAAAGCATCAAACAGACTGTGAAATTATAGCAGAAAGATTAAAGTTAGGTGAGGTAAATAAGTGATCAATCAAAGGACTTGTATGCATGCTTATAAACATAACCAATGATCACAGACACTAGGGGGTCGGGGTACGCCTGGGAGGAAAGGGGGGCAATGGGGAGGTATGTATAAAAAATTAATAATTAATAAAAAAAAAATACTTTCAAAAAAAAAAAAAGAATTTCCTAGAGAGGACCGATCCAAGATGGCAGCATAGGTAAACACCTACACTGCTGTCTCACACAACAATTTCAGAACTACACCTAAAAGACAGAACAGACATCATCCAGAACCACACAAAAGCTGGCTGAGTGGAAATTCTACACCTAGAAGGAAAGAAAGGGGCTCACGGAGACCCAGAGGAGCTGCAAAAAGCTGAGGTGCGGAGACTCGCGCATGGAGAGAACAGATGCCCGAGTGCCTGGCTGGCTTTCTCTGGTGGGAGGGGGACGGAGACTCCCAGCTACATTGAACCCCTTATGCTACAGCACTAAACATCCGGCCGGAACTCATACGGGGGGAGTTCAGACTGTGAAGAAGGAGAAGTGCACGGAGAGCTGGGGGAGACACGAAAGGGCAAAGATCTGGTGATGCGCACAGCACTGAGCGCAGAGGACCAACTGCTGGTTGTGCCGCTGGCTTTCGCAAGTGGGCGGGGGACAGAGCCCCCCAACTGTGCCACTTCTAGCTTTACTGAACCCCAGTTTTAGGCGAAACCCTGGGCACCCAGACTCATATGGTCCCGGAACATAGGGAACCCAGAAAGGCAGAGGTCTAGAGGTATTGCGCGAGCGAGCGCATACGCACACAGGGACTGCTCCAGCGATTACCCAGTTGCATGAGACCCAATGGCCGTGGAGGGCGGGGCCGACTGGAAGGCAAGGCGGTCCATTAACCCCTGAGACTCCACCCATCCCAAGCTCAAGAGAGAGGCTTTTGCAGTTTTGCAAGTTGTGTATCATAAGGCTGAATCCAACACAGAAGTTCTCCAGGCATAGTGAAAATGCCAAGACAAAGGAAGAGATCCCAAACAAAAGAAATGGAGGAAAACAAACAACTGGATATAGAGTTCAAAACCTCGGTTATAAGGTTTTTCAAGAATATCCTAGAAAAGATGGATAAAGTTAGTGAGACCCAAGAGGAGATGAAAAAGAACCAACTAGAAATTAAACATACACTGACTGAAATAAAAAATAGTGTTCAGAGACCTAACAGCAGACTAGAGGAAGGCAAGAATCAAGTCAAAAATTTGAAATATAAAGAAGCAGAAAACACTCAACTGGATAAGCAAGAAGAAAGAAGAATCCAAAAATATGAAGATAATGTAAGGAGCCTCTGGGACAGCTTCAAGCGTACCAACATCAGAATTGTGGGGGTGCCAGAAGAAGAGAGAGAGCAAAATACTGAAAACCTATTTGAAGAAATAATGACTGAAAACTTCCCCCATCTGGTGAAAGAAATAGACTTACAAGTCCAGGAAGCACACAGAACCCCATATAAAAAGAATCCAAAGAGGACTACACCAAGACACATCATAATTAAAATACCAAGAGCAAAAGACAAAGAGAGAATATTAAAAGCAGCAAGAGAAAAACAGTTCATTACCTACAAGGGAGCTACCTATATGACTGTCAGCTGATTTCTCAACAGAAACGATGCAGGCCAGACGGGAGTGGCAAGAAATATTCAACGTGATAAATAGCAACAACCTACAACCAAGAATACTCTATCCAGCAAAGCTATCATTCAGAATTGAAGGGCAGATAAAGACCTTCACAGAGAAGAAAAAGCTAAAGGAGTTCATCAATTCCAAACCAGTATTATATGAAATGCTGAAAGGCACTCTTTAAGAAGAGAAAGAAGAAAAAGGTAAAAGATAAAAAATTATGAACAACAAATACATATCTATCAACAAGTGAATCTAAAAATTAAGTGAATTAAAAATTTGATCAACAGAATAAACTGGTGAATATAATAGATTCAGGAGCACAGAAAGGGAGTAGACTGATAATTCTCAGGGGGAAAGTGGTGAGGGGAGTGCAGGGAGAGACTGGACAAAAATCATACACCTATGGATGAGATTAATGTGGGGGAGTTAAGGGTAGAGGGAGTGGTGGGAGCCGGGTGGAGGGGAACTATGGAGGGGGAAAAAGAGAAACAAATGTAATAATCTGAATAATAAAGATTTAATTTTTTAAAAAAAGCATAAGCATATGGATAAGAATTATTCATCAAATTTAGGAAAAAGTTGGGGAGGGGTCCAAAGGGAGCTTCAATTACATTTGTAACATTTTATTTCTTAAGCTGGTTGCTGTAAACTCAGATTTTTGTTCTTTTTGTAAATTTGAAATATTTCATACAATAAAATTCTGTATATTTGAAAAAAAAAAAAAAGAATTTCCTAGAAAAGATGGATAAATTTAGCGAGACCCAAGAGGAGATGAAAAAGGACCAACTAGCCCTGACTGGTTTGGCTCAGTGGACAGAGCGTCAGCCTTTGGACTCAGGGGTCCTAGGATTCCGGTCAGGGGCATGTACCTTGGTTGCCAGCACATTCCCAGTGGGTGGTGTGCAGGAGGCGGCTGATCGATGCTTCTCTCTCATCGATGTTTCTATCCTTCTTCCTTCCTCTCTGTAAAAAAATCAATAAAATATTTTTTTTTAAAAAAAAGGACCAACTAGTAATTCAACATACACTGACTGAAATAAAAAATCCTATAGAGACCTAACAGCAAGAATCAAGTCAAAGATTTGAAATACAAAGAAGCAGAAAACACTCAACTGAAAAAGAAAAAAGAAAAAAGAATCCAAAAATGTGAAGATTGTGTAAGGAGCCTCTGGGACAACTTCAAGCATACCAACATCAGAATTATAGGGGTGCCAGAAGAAGAGAGAGAGCAAAATATTGAAAACCTATTCAAAGAAATAATGACTGAAAACTTCCCCCACCTGGTGAAAGAAATAGACTTACAAGTCCAGGAAGCACACAGAATCCCAAACAAAAGGAATCCAAAGAGGACCACACCAAGACACATCATAATTAAAATGCCAAGAGCAAAAGACAAAGAATATTAAAAGCAGCAAGAGAAAAACAGATAATTACCTTCAAGGGAGCACCCATTCGATTGTCAGCTGATTTCTCAACAGAAACTAGGAAGGCCAGATGGAGTGGCAAGAAATATTCAAAGTGATGAATAGCAAGAACCTACAACCAAGGTTACTCTACCCAGTAAAGCTATCATTCAGAATTGAAGGGCAGATAAAGAGCTTCACAGATAAGAAAAAGCTAAAGGAGTTCATCAGCACCAAACCAGTATTATAAGAAATGCTGACAGGTATTCTTTAAGAAGAGGAAGAAGAAAATGGTAAAGATAAAATATGAACAACAAATACATATTTATCAACAAGTGAATCTAAAAATCAAGTGAATTGAAAATCTGATGAACAGAATAAACTGCTGAATATAATAGAATTAGGGGCATAGAAAGGGAGTGGACTGATCATTCTCAGGGGGGAAGAGGTGAGGGGAAGCAGAAACCAGTTTGGCTCAGTGAATAGAGTGTTGGCCTGCGGACTGAAAGGTCCCAGGTTCGATTCCGGTCAAGGGCATGTACCTTGGTTGCGGGCACATCCCCAGTAGCAGGCATGCAGGAGGCAGATAATTGATGTTTCTCTTTCATCGATGTTTCTAACTCTATCCCTCTCCCTTCCTCTCTGTAAAAAAAAATCAATAAAATATATTTTAAAAAAAAAAGAGGTGGGGGGGGTTGCAGGGAGATACTGGACAAAAATCATACACGTATGGATGAGGACAATGTGAGGGAGGTAAGGGCAGAGGGTGGGATGGGAGCCGGGTGGAGGGTAGTTATTCGGGGGGAGGCGGGGAAGAACAATTGTAATAATCTGAACAATAAAGATTTATTTTTTAAAAAATAAGCTGTTAAACACTACAACTTAAAGAATTATAGAGAACAACATGAAAAGTCCGAAGTAGAAGAAAGCAATAATGATTAGAGCAGAAATAAATGACATAGACAAAAAAAAAAATCAATGGTTCTTTGAAAGGATAAACAAAAGTGATGAACCATTAGCCAGATTCATCAAGAAACAAAAAGAGAACCAAAATAAATATAATCAGAAATGAAAGTGGAAAGTAACCTCTGACACCACAGAAATACAAAAGATTTTAAGGAAATACTACGAACAACTATGTGCCAATAAGCTGGACAATGTGGATGAAATGGAAAAATTACTAGAAAAATACAATCTCCTAAAACTGAATCAGGACAAATCAGAAAACCTGAATAGGCCAATAATAACTGAGAAAATTGAAGCAGTAAAAAAAAAAATCTCCTGGTAAATAAAAACCCGGGTTCAGACAGCTTCATGGAGGAGTGTTACCAAACATCCAAAGAAAAACTAACACCTATCCTCCTTAGACTACGTATTCTAAAAAATCCAAGAGGAAGGAACACTTTCAAGCTCTTTTTATGAGGCCAGCATTATCCGACTTACAAAACTAGATGAAGATACTACAAAGAAAGAGAATTACTGGTCAATATCCCTGATGAACATAAATGCTAAAAGCCTCAACAAAATATCAGCAAATTGGATCCAGAAATATATTAAAAAGATCATTCACCATGACTATGTTCATTCCAGGGATGCAAGGCTAGTACAATATTCAAAAATCAATAACGTGATACATCACATAAACAAATTGAAAGACAAAAATCACATGGTTATATCAATAGATGCAGAAAAAGCATTCGACAAAATCCAACACCCATTTTTATAAAAACTCTCAGTAAAGTGGGAATAGAGGGATCACATCTCAACATGATAAAGACCATATATGACAAACCTACAGCCAACATCATACTCAATGGGCAAAAACTAAAACCATCTCCTCTAAGAATAAGAACAAGATAAGGATACCCACTCTCCCCACTGTTATTCAACATAGTACTGGAAGTCCCAGCCACAGCAATCAGACAAGAAGAAATAAGAGGCATCCAAATTGGAAAGGAGGAAGTAAAATTCTCATTATTCGCATATGACATGATATTGTACATAGAAAATCTTAAAGACTCCACCAAAAATCTTCTAGGTTTAATAAGTGAATTTGGCAATGTAGCAAGATACAAAATCAACCCCCAAAAATCGATGGCTTTTTTACCCATTAATAATGAACACTCAGAAAGAGAAACTAAACAAGCAATCCCATTTATCATTACAATAAAAAAAATTAAATACTTAGGAAATAAACTTAACGAAGGAGGCAAAAGACCTGTATTTGGAAAACTACAGGACACTGAAAAAATAAATATAAACAAGTAGAAGAATAAACTGTGTTCATGGATTGGAAGAATCAACATCATTAAAATGTTCATACTACCCAAGGCAATCTACAGATTCACTGCAGTCCCTATTAAAATACCAACAGCATATTTCACAGATCTAGAACAAACACTTCAAAAATTTACATGAAATCAAAAAGGACCCTGAGTAGCTGCAGCAATCTTGAAAAAGAAAAACAAATTTCAGGTTATACTACAAAGCCATTGTAATCAAAACTAACTGGTACTGGCACAAAAACAGGCATATAGACCAATGGAACAGAACACAGACCCCAGAATCAACCCAAGCCATTATGCTCAATTAATATTTGACAAAGGAGGCAAGAGCATACAATGGAGTCAAGAAAGTTTTTTCAATAAATGGTGTTGAGAAAATTGGACAGATATATGCAAAAAAACGAAACTAGACACCAACTTAGACTGTACACAAAAATAAATTCAAAATGGATGAAACACTTAAATGTAAGTCAGGAAACCATAAAAATCCTAGAAGAGCCCAGCCAGCATAGCTCAGCAGTTGAGCATTAGTCTATGAACCATGAGATTATGGCTTGATTACGAGTTCAGTTCCCAATCAGGCACATGCCCAGGTTGTGGGTTTAATCCCCAGTGTGGGACATGCAGGAGGCAGCTGACAAATGATTCTCTCATCATGGAGGTTTCTATCCCTCTCTCCCTCTCCCTTCTTCTCTGAAATAAATAAAAATAAAAAAACACAAAGGAAAGCATTCCAAAAATTTTGGGACAAGCTCAGGTGGGGTTAGAGGTGGGAATTCTAATCCCACCACTCAAACATTTTTATGTTAAATATTTACTAAACATTTTTATCAACCAAGTGCACTGCAATGGAAAGAGAGCAGCAAATAACATACAGCAGATATGGTTCCTGGCCTTACTGACCTTAAGTGGCCATCAAACAAATTACCCAAATAAAAAAAAGTTTGGGGATTGAAATGACTGTGATAAAGGTGGTATAGGCTGCTATGGAAAAGAAAGACAATGGGAGCCAGCTGAGTCTGAGGGTTCAGATAAAAGCCTTCTAAAAAAGTAACAACAGCTCTTAACATCTTGCTATATTCTCCTCCAGTATTTTCATATACATGTCTTTTTACAAAGACACACATACACATTACATAAAATTTCAATACTTTTAAAACATATTAATTGAACATGACTAGGATGTAATAAATATCATCAAATTGCTTTCTAAAAGAGCTGGACAGTCTTATCAGTAATGAATGAGAAAACATTTCACTGTACCATCTCAAGCAATAATTACAGGAAAAAACAGCTTGCCGTTTTAATCTGCATTTATTTGGTTATTAGGGAATGGTTAAAAAAGGTGAAGAGGGAGGATGGGAGGGTATCAATCAAGGATCTTGTAAGCATGTATGTATGGCCCACAGACCCAGACAATGGGGCAGGCTGAAGGGAGGGAAAGAAGACATATGTAATAATTTTAACAAGAATTATTAAAAATAATAATTTTTAAAAAAGGTGAAAGGGCTCCGCCAGCATGGCTCAGTAGTTGGGCACCAACCTATGAACCAGGAGGTGATGGTCAGGGCACATGTGCCAGCTTGCAGGAGGAAGCCAATCAATGATTCTCTCATATCACTGATGTTTCTATCTCTCCCTTCTCCCTTCCTCTCTGAAATCAATAAAAATATATATATATATTTTTAAAAAGTGAAGGGGAATAAAAGGTACTACTTTTCAGTTATAAAATAAGTCATGGGGATTTAAGGTACAGCATAGGGAATAATAATACAATAACTTTGCAGGATGACAAAGTTATTATTAAACTTGTAGTGATCACATCATAAGGTATATAAATACTGAATCACTATGCTGTACACCTGGACCTAATACATTGTGTCAACTATAATTTTTAAAGAATTGTAAAGACTGGAAGCTTTATCATGTTTCTTTACAAGTTGAATCAATAAAGTACATTCTTTTCACATGTTAGTTAAAATGGTGAGTTTGGGGTTTTTTAAAAAAAAATATTCAGTCCAAAACGACAAAAAGTGAAGCACACAGAAAATCAAGTAGTCCGTCTCTGAGAAGACTCATTCTCATGAAGAGAATTTCTTCTGGAACAAAGATAAGGAACATTCTTATTCAAGGAATAATCCCCCGTTAACCAATAGTTTTTTTCCTAGAGTTTTGATCTTTTTAATTCATAAAATAACTGACACTAAGAGATACTAGGGTGCTAAAGTCTGTCTCGGTAGTACAACCGTTCTACAGAGCCGGGGTCCAGATGTTACCGCGTTTGGAGAACACCTTGCAGAGATAACAGGAATAGTCCACCCCCAACATCGCGGACCCTGGAATTCTCTGGCCATCGGAGGAGCTGGGGCTCTTTCTGCAGCGACAGGGCTGTGCGGGCCGGGAGCAGCGGGGAAGGAGCACAAAAGAGCTGCGCATCTCCCGCACCCGCGTTCCTGAGGCCCCGCAGCGCTTCCTCCTCCCCGTCACCCGCTCCCTCCCGACGAGCACCTGGAACAAAAAATGGGATTTCGCACCCCAGTTGGTTCAAAACTTATGTTAAGCTTTTCTTATCCCTCCTTCCCCACCCACCTTCTCTCCAAAATACCTGTGCAAACACAAAAAGCGACTCAGGTAAGAGGAAAGCCCAGGTTTTACCCTTTTTCCCAGCACCCTTTGTCGCGAAGACAAGAGAACATCGTCCCAGCACGATGGCTCTTCCGAGAAAGACCAGACCCCACTTCGCCGCGCGTCCCGGTGCAAGGGCCGAGGCGGCGCCCGCGACCTTTGGGAAGAAGCCCTCTTTCAGGCAAGGCTGAGCACCCTTTAAGGCTAAGGCTAGCGGCGCGGCCGTTAGGGTTAGGACCGAGCCCGGTGTCCCTGGAGAAGGCGCGGCGGTCGCCCCGGGTCCCTCAGACACGCCCGGCCCCGCACCCCTGGGTGTCCCTCCTCGCCGCCCCCCACCCCGCAGCACTCACAAGGTGTCCAGCAGGAGCTTAGCGGCGCCCTCGAAGGTGAGCCTCTGCCGCTTCTGGAACGTCTCCCAGCGCTCCCGCTGGTCGCCCAGGTCCAGCGTGGCCACCGAGGACGTCGGAGTCGCCGGGATCGGAGGCGGTGGCAGCGCGGGCTCTGGCAGTGGCTCTCCGGGGCCCGCCTCCTGGGCCCGCGGCGACGACGGCCTCGGCCGCTGCTTCGCCGCTCGGCTCCTGCCCCCGGTTTGGCCCGCGGGGCGCTGTGCGCTGGTGTCGCCGGGAGCCGAGGCGGCGGCGGCGGGAGCCCGGGAGGCCCCAGGCCTTTTCTGCCCGCGCGGCTGGGAGGACGCGCCCCTCCTAGTCGGTCGCATGGCTCCCGCTGACTGGAGCGCAGGCCTCGCTGCCCGCGCGTCCCCGCAGCCCGCGCGCGCCCCTCACCACCCAGCAACCTGCACGCCCAGGGGGCGCTGCGCCCGCCGATCCGGGCCTTGGCCCCGGCCCCGGCCCCGGCCCCGGCCCCGGCCCTGACCCTGGCCGGTCGCACCTAGCCGCCCAGCTGTTCCCCCAAAGGAGTGTCAGCTCTCCCGTGGGCCTCAGCCCTCCACCTGCCAGTGAGTGCGTCCTGCAGGCCAAACGGCCTGCACCTGGGGCCTAGGCTTCTGAAACCTGGAGCCTTTGCACCGGCGGAGGGGCCTCCTTCCCCTTGAAGCCTCAGGGCTGCTTACCTGCCTGACCTAGATGGTCTTGGGTCAGCCCTGAATTCACAGCCACATTCCAGCGGGCAGCCCGGGGCAACTTCATCTCCAAGACAGGACAAGTACTGACCTTGCAGGAGCCCCCATGCGTCTGAAATGAACTGAAGGCCTGGCACCCACTACCTGCTGACAAAGAGCAGCCGAAACCATAATTCTTAAACTTCGTCTTTCCAACTTTATAAAACTGTGTGTGTGTGTTATAATTTATTACTTAAAAAAAAAAAAAACGCCTGTTGATCATCGATATCATTAATATCGATGGTCAATGGGCTTTTTATAAAAAAAGTAATAAATGAATGAAACCTTCACCTAATTACGTGATTATGTTTTGTTGAACACAGCACCAAACTTTACTTTTTTAAATAATTCTTTATTGTTGAACGTATTACATATGTCACCACTTTTCCCCCATTTACCACCTTCAACCCGCCCCTGTCGGTCTCAGGCTTTCAGCACCCTATTGTCTGTGTGCATGGGCCATGCATATAGGCATTCAAGGTCTTTACTTGATTACCTCCCACTCGCTTTCCCTCTGAGATTCCGCACTCTGTTCCATGCTTGAATCTCTGGATCCACTCCGTTCATCAGTTTACTTTGTTACTTAGATTCCACCTATGAGTGTGATCATGCACAGCACCAAACTTTAAAAGCAAAAAAAAATCTCAAGAACCACGGATGAAACCTACATATTTTCTAAACCTATTAATTGCGCTATTTTATTCATATCTTCAAAGAAATAACATTTTCTCTTAATTCATTCTCCTACCTTTTTGTTTTCTACTTTAATTTCAATTTTCTTCCTTATTCTGGTTTTGTTTATTATCATTAGTTTAATAGTTTACTGAATTAAATATATGATTTATTTTCAGTGTTTTGGGTAATAAAAATATTAATGACTAGAAATATTTTCTGAGTATAGCTTTAGTTCTATCCATTTGGGTTTCATATGGTATTCTCTAAAGTTATTTTAGAATTCTGTACTTTCAGTTTTTGCCAAAGAAGCTGTACTACTTTATATTCCATCAGCCATGGATGAGAGTGGCAGTCGCTTCATACCCTTAATAACACTTGGTATTGTCAGACCTTTTGACTTTAGCCTTTCTGGTGGGTATGCGGTGGTATCTCCTGTGATGATATTTTGCATGCCTTTGATATGTAGTGATGTTGAGCACTTTTTGTTGTGTTGATGGACCATTTGAATATCTTGATCTATGAAATGCCTGTTCACAGACACTTTGAGAGTTAGTCCATTTTATAAATTGAGTTACTTGATGTGTACGAGTTCTTTATATCCGGGTAGTTGTTGTTTGCTAGGTATGTATATTTAGAATATCTTCTCCCAGTCGTGGCTTTCCTTTTCACCATATCTTTAGATGAGTGGAAATTTTTTATTTTGATGATGTTCAACTTGTGGAAATTTTTATTTTATGGTTAGTGTTTTTATGTCATGTTTTTAAGCTTTGCCCACCCCAAGACCATGAAGATTTTCCTCCTATCTATTTTCTAGAACAGTGGTTCTCAATCTTCCTAATGCTGTGACCCTTTAATAGAATTCCTCATGTTGTGGTGACCCCCCAACCATAAAATTATTTTCATTGCTACTTCATAACTGTAATTTTGCTACTGTTATGAATTGTAATGTAAATATCTGATATACAGGATATATTTTTGTTGTTACAAATTGAACATAATTAAAGCATAGTGATTGATCACAAAAACAATATGTAATTGTATATTGTGAAATATTTATTTCTAATTACAAATAAATGAAATTTTGTCTTGAATCGTGGTATAGCATGGGTAACAGTCTTCATATGACAACAGTAAACTACATTGCTACATTTTGCTACACCGAGGAGCAGCGGTGTGTTGTTTCCTAAGACCATGGGAAATAGGTGTTTTCCAATAGTCTTAGGCGACCCCTGTGAAAGGGTAGTTTGACCCCCCGAAGGGGTCGCAACCCAAATGTTGAGAACCGCTGTTCTAGAAGCTTATAGTTTTAGCTTTTACTCTTAAGTTTATGATGCATCTCAAATTAAATTTTTTTTGTTAATCCTCCCCTGAGGATATTTTTTCCATTGAATTTTTTTTTTTCTTAGTGTGGGAGGAAGAGGTAGAGACAGAGAGACATCGATGTGAGAGAAACATATCAATTGGTTTGCCTACCTCACACACCCCCAACCAGAGCCTGGGACAGAAGTACATGCCCTTGACTGGAATCCAACCAGGGAATCCTTCATTCTGGGAGCCATCGTTCTATCCACTGAGCAAAACCAGCTAGGGCTCAAATTAATTTTTGCATATGGTGTGAGTTTTTTTCTTTTTTTTTTTCATAAAGACATGAAGTTATCTAGGTCTCTCTCCTCTATTCTGTTGCATTGATCGACTTATTGCCCTTGCACCAAGTCAATTCTGTGTTAATATATTTGCTTAATTACTTAGTCATGAAATCAGAGTAAGGCCTCCAGATTTGTTCTTCAGGATTATATTGGCTCTTCTAAGTCCTGTGCATTTCCAAATAAAGTATAGAATCATGTATTTCTACAAAGCAGCCTGCTTGATAATTAATGCTATCAACCATACTCCTATGAATATCCCTCAATTACTCCAATTTAATATTCCTAACTTCATTCTTTTAATTTTTGTTTTTGCCATCCCAATAACTGGTTTTCTAAAAAAAAAGAAAATGTTTTAAATTTAAAAAGAGAGTTTCAAAGAAGAACAAAGAGAAAAACAATAAATTAAAAATAAAATAAAAGGAAAAAAGAGAGTTCTAGCCAGCGTGGCTTAGTGGTTGAACCAGAGATCACAGTTCCATTCAAGGGCCCTGCCAGGGTTGCAGGCTTGATCCCCACTAGGGTGTGTGCAGGAAGCAGCCAATCAATGATTCTCTCTCATCATTGATGTTTCTATCTCCCTCTCCCTTCCTCTCTGAAATCAATAAAAATATATTTTAAAAAAGAGGATTCCAAGAAATTTAACAGGTTCTGAATGATTGTTTTGAGACCTATGAAATGTAAAACATAATTATAAAAGGCTAAAAACCAAAGGATTTAGTCCTAGTTTTTCCTTGTTTGTTGCTATAGAAAACAGTTGATTATTTATATATTGACCTGTACCTTACTAAATTCACCTTTTTTGTCCTAATATTTTCTATTTCCTCTTAAATCTGCTTGTTAGGCTATTTCTTAACTCCCAAGTAAATTTGTAAAAAATCTTTTGGTGGTGAAAAATTTAAAAATATATAAAATCTTTTGGTGGTTGATTTCTAATTTAAATTAGATCCCTAATTTAAAGTTTCTGAATTATAAATCTCTTTTTTTTTTGGAATCTATTATCATTTTCTTCATGGCCAGGAATATAATTGATTTCCATGGGCCTAAAAGGTATATGTTCTCTGTATATTAGAAAGTTCTCTTTGTGTTAAGTTGCACTTATAAACTACACTATTAAATTCCTCTATAATTTACTTTGTTTTTGCCTAATTAGTTAAAATCTGAAAATGAATATTATGTATCTGGCCATGTTTAATGCGTAAACACCTGTGTACTGGACTGGGAGAGTTTCTCTTCATCCCATGCTTGCCCTCCTGTTAATTTGGAAGTTATGACCTGTCTCCATAATGCGGGTATTTCTCTCCCCATACCTAGCAGTTATTTTGAAATCTGTTTTCTTCTAGTAATACGTATTTCAAAATTGATCAATAAACATGTTTTCCAAAACATTTCACCTGCTAAATCCCGAACCTTCATCTGGATGAGAATTTTAGAAATTCTTCCCAAGTTTCCCATTAACCCCTATCCCTAATTCCTCTTAAATGTATCTTCCGTATGAAAACTCCTTTCTGAACATTTGTACCATGTATTTCTTATCTCATTAGTATCATAACCATGATACTCAGCTCCGCGAGTTGCTGCTGAGCCTGGCACTCAAAATGTTTGTTGAATGAATAAATGATCAATTAAGGCATAATTATATTACAAGGTAAATTGTTCACAACAAGCACTATACTTTTCTTTACCCAATATTGAGATTTTTTTTTCTAATATAATTATCAATTGATTAAAGAACTTAGAGTATTTTTCTCAACTAGGACCTATGGACAATACAGGGTGTCCCAAAAAAATGTACACACACACAATGTCTGTAGATTCAATTGCATTTTTTAAAAAAGTGTCCCTAGCCTGTTTGGCTCAGTGGATAGAGCGTGGGCCTGGAGACTGAGGGGTCTCGAGTTTGATTCCCGCCAAGGGTTCATGCTTGGACTGCAGGCTCAGTCCCAGTGGGAGGAAGGGGAGGGTATAGGAGGCAGCCAATCAATGATTCTCTCATCCTTGGTGTTTCTCACTCCCTCTCCTTCTCTGAAATCAATAAAAATATATTAAAAATAAGTAAGTAAGTAAGTAAAAATGAAATGTGTTTTGAATTACAGTCATGTTCTCCAAGTTCGCGTCTCCGCCAGTGCTGCCTGGATGGCCATCCAGAACCAGAACCGAGACCTAGTGTCGCCAAAGGAGCCAAGCCCAGCGAGGGCCGCCTCCCAGCGGGTGGGCAAGTGGTTACAGCAGGAGCTGATGACATCAGGCGACAAAGGAATTTCTGCCTTTCCTGAATCAGACAACCTTTTCAAAAGGGTGGGGACCATCCATGAAGCAGCTAGCACAGTACACAAAGACTTGAAGTATACGTTCTCCCTAGAGTTCCCCCACGCGCAAAGGTCTCGCTCCCAGCTACCACCCCCAACTGCCTGGACATCCTAAAGGACAAGTGGTCTGTCCTGTATGATGTCAGGACCATCCTGCTCTCCGTCCTTCTAGGAGATCCCAGCATCCATGGCCCGTTGAACACACATGATGCAGAGCTCTGGGAAAACCCCACAGCCTTTAAGAAGTTCCGACCTGCCAAGACCGGTTTGGCTCAGTGGATAGAGCGTCGGCTTGCAGACTGAAAGGTCCCAGGTTCGATTCTGGTCGGAGGCATGTACCTTGCTTGCAGGCACATCTCCATGGAGGGGCATGCAGGAGGCGGCTGATCAATGTCTCTCTCTCATCGATGTTTCTGACTTTCTATCTCTCTCCCTTCCTCTCTGTAAAAAATCAATAAAATATATTTTTTTAAAAAAAGAAGAAGAAGTTCCGACCTGAGCTGTATCCTGGTTGTGGGCACATCCGCAGTGGGGGGCGTGCAGGAGGTGGCTGATCGATGTCTCTCTCTCATCAATGTTTCTAACTCTCTATCCTTCTCCCTTCTCCCTGTAAAAAATCAATAAAATATATTTACAAAAAAAAAAAATGTACCAGCCTGAAAACTAGGCAAAGCAAGTCTTCAGCCAAGAGTCCTGACCTAGGCTGTCCAGCCTCTCTCCTTGTGCTGTCTTTTTACCTTTTCCTAGGTGGTCTGTCCTTGCCTTGACTTCTGTATAGGACTCTGTATCTACAGCTGTGGTGTCATATTTGTTTGGTGTCTCATTTTAAAATTAAGCCTCTGATTGAACCCCTGTGATGAATATCTATCTTATCTAATAAAGACAGAATATGCTAATTGACCATCACTCCATCACAAAGATGGCTGCACCCACAGTTGAGGCCACGTTCCCATAAGGAGCCTTAACAAGCAATCAGCAGGGACCTGAGGCTATGCCCTCCCAAGCCTCTGTGGGGCTTGACAGGGGACCTTAGGCTGTGTCCCCCACCCAGCAGGGCTTGATAGGGGACCTCAAGGTGCACTTCCCATCCTGGTGCTGGGATAGGGGACCTCAGGCTGCTCCCCCTGCCCCAGCACCAGGCCAGGGGATCTCAGGCCATGCCCCCCACCAGGTGGGGCTTGACAGGGGATTTCAGGCTGTGCCCCTCATCCCAGCACCAGGCCGGGGGACCTCAGACCGCACCCCTTGCCTCAGCATTGGGCCAGGGGACCTGAGGCTGCGCCCACCCTGCCTGGCTGGGCTTGACAGGGGACCTCGAAAACGATGCCCCTCTACCCAGCAGGGCTTGATGAGGGACCACGAGGTACACCCCCAGTGCTGGGTCAGGGGAACTCATGCCACACCCCTCGCCCAGCGGGGCTTGATGGGGGACCTGAGGCTGCACTCCCCTCCTGGTGCTGGGTTAGGGGAGCTGAGGCTGAGCCCCCCACCTGATGGACTTGACAGAGAACCTCAGGCCATGCCTCCCACCTGTAGGGCTTGACGGAGGACCTCAAGGCATGTCCCCCTCCCCCAGGTCTGGGATGAGGGACCTCAGGCCACATCTCCTGTTCTGGTGCTGGCCCAGGAGACCTGAGGCTACATCTCTGCCCAGCAGGGCTTGACAAGGATGGGACTGGCCGGGTCTGGATTTAGCCCAATGTGGGGCAGCCAGCAGGGCCTGGGTCTCATGTGATTTTGAGGCTGCATGTGGGTGGGCAGGAGGAAGGTTTCCATATACATTTAACTAATTTTCTTTCATCTCTGACACTTTTATTACAGAGAAAGGGCAAATAGCAATGTTAAATTATTTAATTAATCCCCTTTTAATGTGCATGAATTTCATGCACCAGGCCACTAGTATATATATAAAACCCTAATATGCAAATAGACCAAATGGCAAAACAACCAAACTGGTCACTATGGCATGCGCTGACCACCAGGGGGCACGTGCAGAACATGGTGGTCGTCAGCAGCAGATGGCAGTGTGTGGAACATGGCAAGCATCAGCCATGGTGGGGTGGTGGAGCAGGTGAGCAGGATGGGGCACAGGTTGCTGTCATCGGGGCAAGCCTCTGGTGGTTACTGAAAATTCTTTGCTCCCATGCACTACAGTCCTGCCTGGTGCTTGCAGCTGCTGCTGGCGCCCAACACTGGCCTCAATCACTCAGCACCATCAGTGGGTGTAAGTGGCAGCTGTCAGCCCTGATCACCCCTCAGGGCTTCTCCACCTCCCCCTCCTCCTGAGGGGCGATCAGGGTTGGCAGCTTTTGCTCAAACCCGCTGCCAGTGACAGCCGCACTCAAATCACTGCTGGTGCCAGAGCCACTTTTTGCACCCACTGGTGCTGTCAGTGCATGGGAGTGGCGGCAGCGGGAGCAGCCCTGCCAGCAGACTGGGGACCAGGGGCCATGGCAGGAGGGGCCAGGTGAGGCCTTGGAGGATGGCCAGAGACCTGCCCCTGTGCCCAGAGCAGCCTCACGGCCCACAGTTCCTTTCAAGGTGCAGAGAGTCATGCACAGGAACCCTAGTATTAAATAAATACATTCTGAATTAAAAAAAATGAAATGTGTTTTAATAAACACTGCCTTTAGAATTATTCAAAATGTGTATACATTTTTTGGAACACCCTATGTATAAGCCCTGGAGTGTCTATAGTTGTCTTCCTTTTATTTTTATTTTTTAAGCCTTACCTGAGGACATGCTTCTATCGATTTTAAGAGATAGGAAGAGAGAGAAACATCGATGTGAGATTGAAACATTGATTCATTGCCTCCCGATCTGTCCTCTTTCATTAGTGTGAAAACTAAGCTTCTCCCTTTACCCATGGAGTTCAGGAATTTTGCCAGGATATGTATATATATTTATCTTTTTTACTCCTGTCTGGATGTCAATAAGCTTAACACCTGTCAAGCTTGATAAAAAAAAAAAGGAGATAACAGAATATACATTTATACATTAGAAATGAAAAGGAAAACATAATTGTAGAAACAGAATTAACTCAAAGACTTACAATGGAATCTTAATGTTTTTTAGACACTTAACTGGCAAGTATTTTTATCATCTCTGGCTATTTAACATCTGTGGATTTGTGTAGGTTTTGACAAGACTTGCTAAATCATAACTTCTATTTAATACTAGGGTCCCTCGGGGTGGGTGTGGGGATCGAAACTCCAGCTCGCTGGCTGCGCCCCTCACCCCCACTCCTGCCACGGCCACTGATCACCATCTTCGGGCGATTAGTAGGGCGATTGGGACCCTGCTCACACCCGCCTTGGTCTAGCGCTGTCTGCTCACCATCCCTACTCCACCATCCCACTGTGCTCCTGCTCTCCTCAGGGCCCAACAGGGCCAGTAGCGCCTCCACTGCCACCCACTGCCAGTGCCTTGTTGCTGCCACCCTCCACATTCCACGCTGCCCCCTAGTGGTCAGTGCATGTCATAGTGAACAGTAGAGCTGCCTATTAAACAATTTGTATATTAGGCTTTTATTATATAGGATAGGCTGTTTTTGTTGTTGTTGTTGTTTTAAATATGTTTTATTGATTTTTTACAGAGAAGAAGGGAGAGGGACAGAGAGTTAGAAACATCGATGAGAGAGAGACATCCAACAGCTGCCTCCTGCACACCCCCCACTGGGGCTGTGCCTGCAACCAAGGTACATGCCCCTGACTGGGATTGAACCTGGGACCCTCCAGTCCGCAGGCCGATGCTCTATCCACTGAGCCAAACCGGTTTTGGCAGGATAGGCTGTTTTTTTAGCTAAAGTGTCATATGTAGAAACGGGAAACATATCCACTCCTATAGCTAATCTAACATGAGCAACTTTTCCTACCAGAAATGACACTAACTTCTTCCAGGATTCAAATTTATAGAGATAGAAAGTAGAATAGAGGTTTTACTATACCAAGTACTATTCATTGCACTATTGTCTGTCCATGGACTATGTATATCCTATATAATAAATTGACTCTCACACCGTCACAAGATGGCTGTGCCCACAGCAGAGGTGGGGTTCCATAATACAAGATGGCTCTGCCTACAGTGAAGGCAGAGTTCCCGTAACACAAGATGGCTGCACCCACAATGGAGGCTAGGTTCCCATAATGAGCCATAACGAGTGGTCAGCAGGGACCTGAGGCTGTGTGGCGCCAAGCTGGGGTGGGGAACCTGAGGCTGCACCTCCTGCCCAGCAGGGCTTGCCTGGAGACCTCCGGCCATGCCCCCAATCCAGCTCCAGGCCAGGGGACCTTAGCGTCTTTGGGTTTGTGTAGCAGGACTTGATGGGAGAGGGGTTGGCTGGTTCTGGATTTCACCCAGTGAAGGTGGGGCTGGCCCAGTCTGGGTGTCGCATGATTTTGAGATGCATGCGGTTGGGTGGGGACTTGACTCTGGGTCCCATGACGTGTCCCAGACTCTGACAGGAGGAAGATTTTCATATACAGTTTACTAATTTTCTTTCATCTCTGACACTTCTATTATAGAGGAAGGGCAAATAGCAATATTAAAATATTTCCTCTAGTTAATTCCCTTTTAATGTGCATGAATTTCATGCATCGGGCCACTAGTGTCTGATAAAGGGCCAGATCTGTCTCCTTGGAATAAGAGACTATCTCTGTAGCAAAAGTGTAAATGTTCTTCAATGACATCCTCTGTTGTCTGAAGGAGAGCATTCCTATATTGAAGGTCTCCTCTTTACATTCTCCTGTGCCACAGCGCCCTCTCCTGGAGCCCTGACATTGACCCATTTGCTGAAGGAACTCTTCCTGTTGGTTGGTCTGGGAGGGTGTTAGCACCTACTCTGTGCTAGGCATTGCTCTGGGCAGACATAAATAACAATCTCGGTCTTCATGGGGTTTCCAATGTGTAGGAAATAAAAATATGAATAAATGGAATAATATCAGGGATTGACAAGTGTTCCAAAGGCAAGAAAATAATGTAGTGTAGTGTACTATCACAGGGTAGTTGAAGAAGACCTCTCTGAGGAAGGCACTCCTGAGTTGATTCTTGATTAAAAAAAGGAAGAAAAGTCAATCAGAAGGAATAGCACAAGCCTTGAGACCAGCATGAGCTTACCATGTCTGAGAGATGTGTTTTGGTTGAGATTTTTGGGGGTTCCTGGAGTGAAATTCAAAATTGGCCCATGTATATGGAGGGCAGGGAAAGACCAAGGAAAGAGGCAGATCATTACAGATTTGGAGGTGGCAAGTATAATAAGCAACATACGGTTGCTCTGGTCCATATATGTAAGGGAACTTACATACTACGCTTGTTTGGGGTGCTGCAGACGAGTAGATCTCTGCACCTGCCCACCAGAATCTTAAAAGTTTACATAGTGGCCTTAACAGGGTTAATCACATATTCAGTCCAAGGCTGCATTTTTGAAATGGCTGCTTGTGCAGGAACAGTGGGTAGAACATACATTCCAAAGACAGGAGGGTATAGGTTCCTACCGTTGCTCTGGTCCATCTCATGGGTCATCCAAAGGTCACATCCTCTTGATGACCATCTCCAACAGGATAGATACCAGGATTAAAGTGGCTAAAGGGGATTGAAGCTGAGAGGGAGGCATGTGTCAACCATGCTGAACTTGTAGGCCATGGTAAAGAATTGGAATTTTATTCTATGTGTAATAGGAAGCAGGGGAGTAACAAGTGGTGAGCAATGAAATTTGAGTTCCTGGATTCTCTAGCAATGGAACATGACCTCTTTAGATTGAACTATGTTTGCCTTGGGCCTAAAAGGCCCAGATGCAAAAGAAACATAAGCAAAACTATCTTCTACATGGCTATGGCATCCAACAATGGTGAGGTGAGGGAGGCCTCCCAATAAACAGGGAGATTTCAAAGCCATGACTATCTGCATGGATATTAGCCTGCATGGAACTGAATCTCTGAGCTGGGCAAGTTGAACCCTATTTTGGCATCCTGGTGAATCCAACTCATGGGTCTGCCCAGGGAAAACTTCCCCCATTCCTACCAGCTGGGTTGAGCACATATTTTCTGCTTCCATTGTTTCTTTAACTCCTCTTTTATACTGTTTCTCATGTGGTACTGGAGTTATTATTTTTTTAATGTATTTTATTGATTTTTTACAGAGAGGAAGGGAGAGGGATAGAGAGTTAGAAACATTGATGAGAGAGAGACATTGATCAGCCACCTCCTGCACGCTCCCCACAGGGAATGTGCCTGCAACCAAGATAACATGCCTTTGAATGGAATCAAACCAACTTGGGACCTTTCAGTCCACAGGCCGATGCCCCATCCACTGAGCCAAACTGGTTTGGGCTAATTTAACTTTTTAATAGCTTTATTGAGGTATGTATTATGCACAATAAGTTGCACATTTTAAAGTATATAAATCGATGTTTTAATAACAAAAATACAAGATAATTTCCATCACGTCCCAAAGTTTCTCCTGCCTTTTATAGTCCATCACATCTTACTACTTCTCTTTATCTCCATCCCCAAAAGACCACTTATCTGCTTTCTCTCTCAATAGATTAGCTGCATTTTCTAGAACTTTGTAAGGAGTGGAACCATATAGTTTGTATGGCTCCTTTTTTGGCCTGGCTTCCTTCACACAAAGGAATTATGATGAGATTTACCCATGTTGTTCTTTTTATTGATAGCTCATTTCTTTTTTTAAAAAAAATGTGTTTTATTGATTTTTCACAGAGAAAAAGGGAGGGGGATATAGAACTAGAAAGATCAACCAGCTGCCTCCCACACAGCCCCCACTGGGGACGTGCCCACAACCAAGGTACATACCCTTGATCGGAACCAAACCTGGGACCATTCAGTCTGCAGGCCGATGCTCTATCCACTGAGCCAAACCGGTTTTGGCGATAGTTCATTTCTTTTTATTGCTGAGTAGTAGTCCATTGTATGGATATACGACAATTATTTTAATCACATGAACTTATTATGTAATTGATTTGGTCTCTCTCTGTGCTGGCTGAGAAAAACAAAACACCAAAATGTAGGTTTATGGCCCACCTCTAGCAAAAGGACAGACTTCAAAGCCAACATTTTAAATATTAACCTCACTTCCAACTTTATTTTTTTTCCTCTTCTTTTATTATAACTTCCCCATACACTTATCTTTCTTTTATTTTGTTATATTAGAGAGAGAAAGAGAGAGAGAGAGAGAGAGAGAGAGAGAGAGAGAGAGAGAGAGAGAGGGAGAGAAACATCAACTTGTTCTACTTATTTATGCACTCATTGGTTGATTCTTGTATGTAACCTGACGGGGGTTAAATCCACAACCTTTATATATTAGGATGATACTCCAACCAACAGAGCTACCTGGACAGGACCTTGGGTATTTTTTGAAACAAGGACCAAATACCAGTAAACAGTTTTCTGTTTTTATTTAATTTTATCAGGTCTTTCTGTTTTCTTTAGGGATGCTGGATTTTGTGGTCACATATAGATTCTCATCTTACCCTACTTGGACAACTGCCATCATCTCTGGAGATTTAATCTCTAATCTTGTTCAATTTCTATTCATCTGCTATGATATCATCAAGTTATCATTCTACAATAGAAATATAATCATGACATTCCTATGTCAAATATCTACAGGAACAATCTAAGGTTCTTAGCAGAGAAGGGTACATCCTTCATTAGTCATTAATTCTTTCAGCAAATATTTACTAAGTGCTGATTACATACTAGGCTCTATGCAATCTGGCTAAGTGTGGAGGTATAGTGATAAACCAGAGAGCTATGGCCTGTATCTTCATGTAATTTATATTCTAGTGAGGGAGACAAAGAGATAAGCAACCTTATAAGTAATACAATTGTGAATTGGATAAACACGTAATTGTTGTTAAAGAAATAACCAGAGTGCTTTAAGTCCTAGAACAGAGGTGGATGTCAGAGAAGGCCTTTCTGAAGAGGTGACATTTATGGGAGACAGAAGTGGCCATGGGAAAAGGTCTAGGCAAAGGAAACATCAAATGCAAAAATCCAGAAATGGGAGAAGCCTTGGATGGCTAGTATGGCTGGAAGTAGTGAGGTTGCTGAAGAGTTGAGCTCTGCCTACTTCTCCAGTCTTATTTTCCAAACCACAGGCCAACATGGAGCCACCCTACATCACATACATGCACAGCTACTCACCATTCCTCAACCCACTATACCTTTCTTTCTTTTTTTGAAAAATATATTTTATTGATTTTTTTACAGAGAGGAATACAGATTTTGAAATATCGATGAGAGAGAAATATTGATTAGCCGCCTCCTGCACACCCACCCATGGGGATATGCCTGCAACCAAGATACATGCCTCCAACTGAAATTGAACCTGGGACCCTTGAGTCCACAGGCCGATGCTCCATCCACTAAGCCAAACCAGCCAGGACATTTTTTTTTTTTAATGCCTGGGTTGCAGGCTCGAGGCCCAGTGGGGAGTGTGCATGAGGTAGGCAATCAATGATTCTTTCTCATCATTGATGTTTCTATCTCTCCCTCTTCCTTTATCTCTGAAATCAATATATATATAATTCTTTATTGTTAAAGTATTACATATGTCTCCTTTTTTCCCTATTGACTTTTCCATGGCCACCCCCACCCCTCAGCTCATGCCCTCACCCCCCTAGTGTCTGTGTCCATTTGTTATGCTTATATACACCATGCCTTTCATTTTTCATCTCCTCCTGGACAATCCTACTCCTCCTTGTGACTGGGTTTCTAAATAACACTTTCATTGAAACTTTTAGGTTCCTCTCCTCTCCTCCTCCTCCAGGCTCTTTCCTTCTCTGTGCATCCACAGAAACCTATATATACTTATTTTTTTATATAGCTAACATTTATTGAGTGTTTTTATCTGCTAAGCATTGTTCTAAGCATTTAATCTATATAAACTCAACTTTATGAGGCACATTCATTTAATCCTCAAAAACTCTGATGAGTTAGGCATTATTACTATTCTCTACCATATAGGTGAAGAAACTGAGGCCTAGAGAAGTAATTCACTCACAGTTACACAGTGAGTACATAGTAAAGTCAGGATTTCAACCAAGATTGTCCAGTTTGTACTTTAAGTATTAAGCCTTTGTTTGCCTTTCAATATTGATAATAGTAACTAATAACTAACATTTATCAATTACTCCCTACATGCCAGGCTTTCTTCTTAACTCTTAACATGAATTAACTCATTGAATCTTCCAACAACTCTTTGAGGTAGATACCTTTAAACCTCAAAACCACCCACTTGTTGGTGCTAAGACCATGACTCTGTTGAGTGGGGTCCTTGTCCTGTCCCAGTACAGCAATCTCAATGACTCCCACATCCAGAAGTTGCTCAACAAATGTTCGCTGAATGAATGAATTAATGAGCCAGTAGACCTAGTATCTTTCTCTTGGCTCAGGATTCAGACTCCAAGAGTATACAGTACCCAAGAATAATTGCTTGGAGAAAATTATAATAATGAGTTATAAACCCATTGTAGTAAATATATGCTGAGAACTGATGAATATAAAGTTTAGCTTAATATGCATATTCTCTACATTTCAAATGTATCAGAGATTGTATTATGTATTAGAAAATGTACTAACGGCCGAAACCGGTTTGGCTCAGTGGATAGAGTGTGGGCCTGCGGACTGAAAGGTTCCACGTTCCATTCTGGTCAGGGGCATATACATTGGTTGGGGGCACATCCCCTGTCGGGGCGTGCAGGAGGCGGCTGGTTGATGTTTCTAGCTCTGTCCCTCTCCCTCCCTCTCTGTGAAAAATCAATAAGATATATTTTTTAAAAAAAGAAAGAAGATGTTCTAACCAACACCTCTAACAGCAAAATAGGGGCAAAGAGCTGATTTCAAGATAGCTCACATAATAAATCTAATCTATGTTTAAGCATGACACAACCAAGAAAAATAACATGTCGGCTTATGAAACCATCTACACCTTTTAGCTATTATGTTCCTACATTTGACAGGAAATATTAGACACAATAAATAAAAGTTTTAAGTGTCATTTAGCCCAGCCAGTGTGGGTCAGTGGTTAAGCATCAACCTATGAAACAAGAGGTCACAGTTCGAGTCCTGGTCAGGGCACATGCCCCAGGGTTGTAGTATCAATCCCTGGTTGGGGGCATGCAGGAGGCAGCCAATCAGGGATCTCATCATTGATGTTTCTGTCTCTCCCTCTCATTTCCTCTCTGAAATAAACTTTAAAAAATATTTAAAGTGTCATTTAAATCCCAGAGTAAGTTCAATCAGAAAAGAAGAATAACTCTTTTAAGTCTAAATGAATGGTACACAATTAATTTATCCAAGCAAATAATAGCTACTATGGCCTTGTTAGGTCTGGATACCTAATACAATTTTCTAACAGGTTGGGAAACTAATGCAGCAAGCCTCATTTTTTTAATCCGTTGACTAGGATTGAGAATTCTTGAAAGGTGTTGGAAAAAGAAAATATCAGTTTTTCAAAGGCCAACTCTAAGGGGACTAAGTAAAAAGGCAAAAAACAAGGGATGGCCCTAACCAGTTTGGCTTAGTGGATAGAGAATCGGCCTTAGGACTGAAAGGTCCCAGGTTCGATTCCTGTCAAGGGGACATACCTTGGTTGTAGGCACATCTCCAGTAGGAGGTGTGCAGGAGGCAGCTGATCGATGTTTCTCTCTCATCAATGTTTCTAACTCTCTCTCCCTCTCCCTTCCTCTCTGTAAAAAATTAATAAAATATATTTTTTTAAAAATGAGGTATGAAAATGACATTTGCTCGACATTTACTAAATACCAAGTGATTTACATCAATTTTAAGATTCAATTTGACAAAGTAGATGACACTTGATCCACATTTTTTCTTTACAGAGAAATTACAGGTTAAAAATGTTAAGTAAAATAGGCACAGTCATAGGGTTGATATAAAACCAAGTCAGGAATCTGAAACTGTTGTGTTTCATTTCAAATCTCATACACTTTTTGCTGTAACATATTGCCTTAGGTTCCTAAAAGGATTTGTTTATGAATTTTACATAATTGACACATTTGACATTCAGCCAATTTGTTTGTAGGAGCAAACCCAACATTTATTTCTACCCTCACAGCCCTACATTAACAGTTATAAGTCATATTTCACTGCCTCTTACAATTTTTCCCAAGAGGCTCCTTAGCTCTTCATTCCAAAGGAATTCTGATGGCCAACTCTACACAACTGTCAGATCTGCCTCAATAAGAGTCTCTACCCTTACAGTCAAACCCCATTTGAAAACAAATAGGCTCATATTTATAAAGTAAACTGAAAGGGACTTTGTAATTTTTTTTTTTTAAGAAATCTTTCCATTAGATTTTTTAAAATTTTAAACTCTGTTAAGACCAGGTGCTGCTGGCCTGGCCTGCATGACTCATTAGTTGAGCAACAATCTATGAACCAGAAGGTCAAGGTTGGACTCCCAGTGGGGGCATGCACATGCCATGGGGTTGCTAGTTCAATCCCCATTGTGGGTGCAGGAGGCAGCCAATTGATGTTTCTCTCTCTCTCTCTCTCTCCCCTTTCTCCCTTCCTCTCTGAAATCAATGGGGAAAAAAAAAAGATAGCTCTAGCCAGTTTGGCTCAGTGAATAGAGGTCAGCCTATAGACTAAAGAGTCCCAGGTTTGATTCCATTTAAGAGCATGCACTTGGTTGCAGGCTCCTCCCAGGCCTCAGCCATGGTCAGGCTCATGCAGGAGGCAACTAATCGATGTATTTCTCTCACATTGATGTTTCTTTCTGTCTTTCCCTCTCTCTTCCACTCTCCCTAAAAATCAATGGAAGAGAAACCAAGATGTCAGCATAGATAAACACCAGAATTTGCTGCCTCACACAACCACTTCAAAATTACAACTAAATGACAAAATGGAGATCATCCAGAACCACAGGAAGGCTGGGTGAGTGGAAATTCAACAGCTAGAAGGGAAGAGAAAAGCACACTGAGACTCAGAGGAGGTGCAGAAGTAAAGTGCGGAGGTACAGAGCTGTGCGGAAAGGGCTGGCAACTGAGTACGAGGCTGTCTTTTTCAATCTGAAGAGACACAAGTTCCCAACCGCTCTGAACTCCAGTTCCAGGTGAGACTCTGGGGACATAGACTCATACGGAGGGAAACCGAATTGTTTGGCATTGGGCTGAAACACAAGGACGTTTCTCAGAGGTGCTTACAGCGATTACCACAGGACACTGAGACCCAGGGCCTCTTATGGCAGGGTTGAAGGTCAGCCATTGCTGTTTGCTCCTCCCTGTTAATTCCCTGAGACCCTGCTCCACCCCAATTTATAACCTCACCCCAGCTGTGCCCAGAGGCTTTTGCATATGAATGGCCTGGCCCTTTGCAATCTAAACTTACCTAACAAACTGCAGTTGGGTCAGAGAGCCCCAGAACTTCCAAAAGAAGGCCCAAGGCTCCACAGCAGCTTGCATTGCATCACAGCTGGGCCTCATCTGGGAACCTCCAAATCCCAAACAAAGAAGAGCAATCTGCAGATATCTCTGTAGCTCCTGTTGGGTGGCCTCAGGCAGAGCTAAATTTGCACCTCCTTGGAGATACAAGAACCAGTGTACCCAGTGGTCAGAGTAGAACCATCCAGATTACAACTCCTCAGATCCATAAGGGACACACTCAGGTGAAGACAAAGTGAGCACTAAAGCCCCATTGAAGGGTGTCTCTATGAAGTTCTTCCATCATAGACACAACTGATCCACACAGCCAATTGGCCTGGAGATCAATTCCTCCCAGTGATATCAACAATAATCAAGACTTAACTACAATAAGACTGTGCACATAGCCCACAAAGGGATGCACCAAGAGTGTCCACCTTAGGTAATTGGGGAGGCTAAGGCATTGGGCCCTATAGGACACCTAGCACACAAAGCCACTCTGTCAACACAGGGAAGCAGCCAAAATGTGGAGACAAAGAAACAGGTCACAAATGACATAAATAAAGGAAAGCAAATGACTGGATATAGAGTTCAAAATCATGGTTATAAGGTTTTTCAAAAATTTTCTAGAAAAGGTAGATAAATTTAGCAAGACCCAAGAGGAGATGAAAAAGGACCAATTATAAATTAAATATACACTGACTGAAATAAAGAATAATATACAGAGATCCAAGAGCAGACTCAAAGATTGCAAGAATCAAGTCAAAGATTTGAAATATGAAGAAGCAAAAAACACCCAATCAGAAAAGCAAACAGAAAAAAGAATAAAAAAAATATGAAAATAGTGTAAGAAGACTTTGGGACAACTTCAAGTGTACCAACATCCAAATTATGGGGGTGCTAGAAGAGGAGAGAGAGCAAGATATTGAAAAATAGTTTGAAGAAATCATGACAGAAAACTTCCCCTACCTGGTGAAAGAAATAGACTTACAAATTCAGGAAGCTCATAGAATCCCTAATAAAAGGAATTCAAAGAGAACCACACCAAGACACTTCATAATTAAAATGCCAAGAGCAAAAGACAAAGAGAGAATATTAAAAGCAGCAAGAGAAAAACAGTTAGTTCCCTACAAGAGAGCACCCATATGATTGTCAGCTGACTTCTCAACAGAAACTATACAGGCCAGATGGGAGTGGCAAGAAATATTCAAAGTGATGAATAGCAAGAAACTACAACCAAGAATACTCTACCCAGCAAAGCTATCATTCAGAATTGAAGGGCAGATAAAGAGCTTCACAGATAAGAAGTTAAAGAAGTCCATCACCGCCAAACCAGTATTATATGAAATGCTTGAGGGTATTCTGTAAGAAGAGGAAGAAGAAGAAAAAGGTAAAGATAAAAATTATGAACAACAAATACATATCTATCAAACAGGTGAATCTAAAAATCAAGTGAATAAAAAATCTGATGAACAGAATAAACTGGTGAATATAATAGAATCAGGGGCATAGAAAGGGAGTGGACTGACAATATTTGGGGAAGGAAGTGTGGGGGGTTCGAAAAGAGACTAGACAAAAATTGTACACATATTGATGGGGGTAAGGGCAGAGGATGGGATGGGAACCGGGTGGAGGGGAGCTATTGGAGGAAAAAAGAGAAATAACTGTAATAATCTGAACAATATTTATTTAAAATAACAAAAATAAATAAAAATCGATGAAAAAATATCCTCCAAGGAGGATTAAAAAAAAAAAGATAAAAGACTAAGTGCTGCTGAAGATATAGAACTGTGGGAATTCTACATTTCTGGTGGGACTGTAAGTTAGTACTAATTTTGAAAAGCAATTTGGCAAAATTTAGTAGTTTCAGATACATCCCACAATTCTATTCCTAGATACATTCTTTTTTCCTTTTTTTAAATTAAATTTCTTTTCCTTTTTTTAAATTAAACATTGGTTAATAAGATCACGTAGGTTTCAAGTATGGGTTTCTATATTACAAGATCTGTATATTGCACTGTGTGCCCACCACTCCCTAGATACATTCTTACATGTGTATAAAAGCATCATATTAATGCTGTTATGGTTGGTGGGAAGTTAAAATGGTGCAGCTGCTATGGAAAATAGTATTGTGGTTCTTCAAAAAAAAATATATATATATATATATATAAAATTACCATATGATCAATCAATTTCCTTTCTGGGTATATCCAAAAGGTTTGAAAGCAGTGCCTCTGAGATATACTTATACACCCGTGTTCATAGCACTATTTTTCACCATAGCCAAAGATATAATCAACCCAAAAGCCCATTGCAAATGAATGGCTAAACAAAATGTTGTATGTACATACAATGGAATATTATTTAACTTGTAAAAGGAAGGAACTTCTGCCCTAGCTGGATTGGCTCAGTGAATAGAGCATCGGCCTGCAGACTGAGGGTTCCCGGGTTTGATTTCAATCAAGGACACATGCCCAGGTTGCAGGTTCAATACTCAGTAGGGGTATGCATGAGGCAGCTGATCAATAATTCTTTCTTATCATTAAAGTTTCTATCTCTCTCTCTCCTTTCCTCTAATAAAATCAATAAAAATATTTTTAAAAAATAAATAAAAGGAAAGAACTTCTGATAGATGCTACATGGATGAACCTTGAGGACATTGTGCTAAAGTAAAAGAAGCCCATGACAAAAGGAAAAATTCTGTATTATTTTATTTATATTTCATTATTTCATGTATATTTCATCCCCATGAGGGATGTTTGACTGCTGGTTTCGACCTAATCCCCACAGGCCAGGCCAAGGGACCCTATCAGTGCACAAATCCATGTACCAGGTCTCTAGTATGCATATAAGATCTTTGATTAATCTCTTCCACCTTCTACCCTCTCCCCTTCTCTCTGAGATTCTGTGTCCTAGCTACCAGTTGAATGGTCACTTAGGCTTTTATACACACACACCCACACACACACACACATATACCTAAAGTAGTCAAATTCATGGTAGAATGATGGTTGCCAGGGCCTAAGGGGAAGGAGAGAGTATGTAATGGGTACTGAATTTCAGTTTTACAATTAAAGAATAAACCAACTATGGTACATTCATATTATGGAATGCTACTCAGCAACAAAAAGAAATGAAAATCTATGCAATAACTTAGACAAATATCAAGGAAATTATGCTAAGTGAAAAAAGCTAATGTCAAAAAGTTACATATTGTATGATTCCATTTTTGTAACATTTTCAAAATGGCAAAATTATAAAGATGCCAAAGAGATTAGTGGTTGCCTTGAAGGAAAGGGATGGGAGAAGCTTATAAACATAAAGAGATAGTATAGCCCTTGTTTGTGTGGTTCAGTTGGTTGGAGTGTTGTCCATGCACAAAAGGGTCTCATCTTCTATTCCACATCAGGATTGCAGGTTTAATCCCTGGTTGGGGTGCATATGGGAGGCAGCAGAAGGATAGTTCTCTCCTCTCTCCTTCTCCCTTTTTCTCTCTATAATCAATTAAAAAAAAAAGAGGTATCACAAGGGATCCTTGTGTTGATGAAACAACGCTGTGTCTTGATGATGGTGGTGATTATGTGAATCTACTCATGTGATAAAATTGCATAGAACTACACACACACTAAAGTGCATGTGAAACTGTTGAAATCTGTGTAGGTCTGTGAAAAATGCTAATTTTCTGGTTTTGATGTTTTACTACAGTTATATAAGATGTTACTATTATGGGAAACTGGGTGAAGGGTACAATGAGACTCTCTGTTCTATTTTTATTTTCTGTGGATTTATAACCACTTAAAAATAAAAAATCATTATGATAATGCGAATCAAAATAACACCCCACACCAAGCATGTCAAACTCAGGGTCAGTGGACCACATGCCTAAAATGAGGGTGTGGCCTAAAATGAGGGATACAGCCCACTGGCCTTGAGTTTGATATGTTTGCTCCACACTCTTAAGATGGCCAAAATAAAAATCAGAAAGTAGACACTGGTCAGGTAGCTCAGTTGGTTAGAATGCCATCCCAATAGGCGAAGGTCAGGACATACACAAGACTCAACCAATGAATGTATAAATAAGTGGAACAACACATTGATGTTTCTCTTACTCTGCCTGCCCCCTTTCATCTTTCTCTCTCTAAAATAAATAATTTTCAGAATCCAAGATGGCGGCATAGGTAAACACCTACACTGCTGCCTTGCACAACAATTTCAAAACTACAACTAAAAGAAAGAACGGACATCATCCAGAACCACAGGAAAGCTGGCTGAGTGGAAATTCTACAACTAGAAGGAAAGAGAGGGGCTCACAGAGACCCAGAGCAGCTGCAAAAAGCTGAAGTACAGAGACGCGAGCGTGAAGAGAGCGGGTGCCAGAGAACCTGGCTGGCTTTCTCTGGCAGGAGGGAAACGGAGACTCTTAAAGGCATTGGACCCTTTATCCTACAACACTAAACCTTAGATCCAGCCGAAACTCATTCGGAGGGAGTTTGGACTGTGACAAGGGAGAAGTGCATGGAAATTTAAGGGAGTGGCAAAAGATCAGAAGTCTGCTGGTGAGCACGGCGCTGCGCTCAGAGGACTGACTGCTGATTGTGCCACTGGCTTTCATGAGTGGGCGGGAGACAGACCCTCCCAACTGTGCCACTTCTAACTCCACTAAACCCCAGTTTCAGGTGAAACCCTGGGGACCCAGACTCATATGGTCCTGGAGCGCAGGGGAGCCTGAGGGGCAGCAGCCTAGAGAGCGCGAGCATGCACAGGCACCACTCCAGCGATTACCCAGTCACGTGAGACTCAGGGATCGTGGAGGGCGGGGCCGACTGGAAGGCAAGGGGATCCATAAGCCCTGAGACTCCATCCATCCCAAGCTCAAAAGAGAGGCTTCTGCAGTTTTGTATCATAAGGCTGAATCCAACACAGAACTTCTCCCAGCATACTGAAAATGCTGAGACAAGGGAAGGGATCACAAACAAAAGAAATGGAGGAAAACAAACAACTGGATATAGAGTTCAAAACCACGCTTATAAGGTTTTTCAAGAATATCCTAGAAAAGTTGGATAAAGTTAGCGAGACCCAAGAGGAGATGAAAAAGAACCAATTAGAGATGGAAAAGATCCAACTAGAGATGAAAAGGTCCAACTAGAGATGAAAAAGGACCAACTAGAGACACTGACTGAAATAAAAAATATTATACAGAGTCCTAACAGCAGACTAGAGCAAGGCAAGAATCAAGTCAAAAATTTGAAATATAAAGAATCAGAAAACACTCAACTGGAAAAGCAAGAAGAGAAAAGAATCCAAAAATGTGAAGATATCATTAAGGAGCTTCTGCGACAGCTTCAAGCGTACCAACATCAGAATTGTGGGGGTGTCAGAAGAAGAGAGAGAGCAAGATACTGAAAACCTGTATAAAGAAATAATGACTGAAAACTTCCCACATCTGGTAAAAGAAATAGACTTACAAGTCCAGGAAGCACACAGAACCCCATATAAAAGGAATCCAAAGAGGAACACACCAAGACACATCATCATTAAAATACCAAGAGCAAAAGACAAAGAGAGAATATTAAAAGTAGCAAGAGAAAAACAGTTCATTACCTACAAGGGAGCACCCATACGACTGTCAGCTGATTTCTCAACAGAAATGATGCAGGCCAGATGGGAGTGGCAAGAAATATTCAACGTGATGAATAGCAAGAACCTACAACCAAGAATAATCTATCCAGCAAAGCTATCATTCAGAATTGAAGGGCAGATAAAGAGCTTCACAGATAAAAAAAGCTAAAGGAGTTCATCAACTCCAAACCAGTATTATATGAAATGCTGAAAGGTACTCTTTTAGAAGAGGAAGAAAAAGGTAAAAGCCAAAAAATTATGAACAACAAATATGGATCTATCAACAAGTGAATCTAAAAATTAAGTGAATTAAAAATTTGATGAATAGACTAAACTGGTGAATATAATAGAATCAGGAGCACAGAAAGGGAGTGGACTAATAATTCTCAGGGGGAAAAGGGATGAGGGGTGTCCAGGGAGAGACTGGACAAAAATCATACACCTATGGATGAGGTCAATGGGAGGGAGGTAAGGGTAGAGGGAAGGATGGGAGCTGGGTGGAGGGGTGCTAAGGAGGGGAAAAAAGAGAAACAAATGTAATAATCTGAATAATAAAATTTTAATTAAAAATTTTAAATCTGTTTAAAAAAATGACCACTCTTTTAATTAAAATTAACTTTAAATATTTATTAAAAATAAATAAATAATTTTTTAATGTTTTAAAAAAACAGATAGTAACAAATGTTGTTGAGGATATTTAGAATTGGAACACTTTGTGTGTTGCTGTTGGCTATGTAAAACAGAATGGAAGCTCCTAAAAGACTAAAAATACAATTAATTGCACTTCTGAGTTTATATCCAAAAGAATGATAAGCAAAATCTTAAAGAGATATTTGGACATGTTCATTGCAACATTATTCACAATAGCCAAGAGGTAGAAATAACCCAAATATCCATAAACAGATGAATAGATAACACATGTCACACACACACACACACACACACACACACACACACAATATTAGCCTTTAAAAAGAAGGAAATTTTGTCAAATGTATGAATGAACCTTGAAAATACTAGGCTAAATGAAATAAGCCAGTAGTCATGGGGGAAAAAACAACACACTGTATTATTTTACTTATACAAAGTATTTAAAGTACTTAACAAAAACAGAAAGTAGCCGAAACCGGATGGAGTGTCGGCCTGCGGACTGAAAAGTTCAGGGTTTGATTCCAGTCAAGGGAATGTGCCTTGGTTGCAGGCACATCTCCAGTGGGGGACCTGCAAGAGGCAGGTGATCAATGTTTCTCTCTCATCAATGTTCCTAACTCTCTGTCCCTCTCCCTTCCTCTCTGTAAAAAATCAATAAAATGTATTAAAAAAAAAAACACAGAAAGTAAAATGGTGATTATAAGGGGGTGGGGGAAGGGATAAACAGAGAATTGTGGTTTAGTGGTATAGAGTTTTATTTTTAAGATAAAAAAGTACCAGGGATCAACAATGTGACTATAGTTAACATGTACTGAACTGTACACTTAAAACTGGTAAGATGATTAAGTTTTATATTGTATTTTTTACTACACTAAAAAATTTTTAAGCTGAAGCAAAACAGCAAAATATTAAGCCTTAATAAAGTTGGGTGGTGATTTTCAGATATTTGGTTTATCTCCAACTTTCATTTATATATGTTTGTAATATTTCATAATAAAACATTTTTAAGTAGCTACTTTTAAATGAACAGATTTCTATAATTTTGAGGCCCGGTGTAATGACGATACAGAGTTTTGCTCTGTGTTCATTTTGGGCATTCAATATTAAAGTTTCTAGTTCACTGGTAATAAATTAGGAGTTAATCTCATAATTCTGTTGAGATAAATAGATAAATGAGGAAATGACAAACCACAAACTAACTCCATATGTTAAAAATCAACTGATAATGTCAAGACACAATTGGGAATTTTAACTAGAACCACATTTTTCTCAGATTTTTATAAAAAAACATCTAGTCAAAACCATTCAGAATCTCAGAACCAATTCCTTTGTTCCTTTCTAAGAAACTGCCTAGGCAAAAACTATTTGCCAAATGAGATTAAGTACTGTCTTTTTGCTTTGTTCTTTAGAACCTAAGACTGTCATAAAGTTGTGTGTCTTTCTCCAGTTGAATAAAAGGGGAAATTGCACTTCACTGAACAAACATTTGAGCACAATGTCAAATATTGTGCAAGATTACCAAATTCCTGATCTTTGGAATTTTGTGTTCTAGTCTTTAATTTGTTAACAAATTACCTTTCACAATTTTCACCAGAAATGATATTACTAAAAGTTTCATTTTTTAAACATACCACAAAAAATTGCTCTTGGACAGCAAATGTCTTCCTTCTGAAAACATTTTTGTTCTGTTGAGGTTACGAAATGACCCACTTTGGCAAAATATTAAACCAGGAAGCTGTATGACTAACTTCTGGCAACTGCTGGAACTCCCAGCAAAATCATCATCATCAATCATGAAACTCCACTCTAGAGCATTCTATGAGTTAACAAGTATGACTCAGGAGAAGCTGCGAGTTGGTGAAACCAGCTGACTCACTGCTGGGTTTACAAAAATGGAAATTCATACTTTGCAAAATAAACATTTTATCAACTACCTCCTAGTCCAAAATTATCTTAAATGAATTTTATTTCTATCTCCTAATTATTAAAATAAGTAGACCTTACCAAGATTGAGTAAATTTAAAGTTGTCAAGGTGTTAACTCATATACCTGTCTGTATTGACATCATTTCTTAATGTTGTGATTTGACGACCTTTTCTAAGTGACACCCAGCTAATTGTATTAATGCAAATCTTTGAATGACGCCTTACTCAGGAAGGACGGTATTGCATGACCATCTGCATGTGTATTTACACCCTCACCTCCATGACTCAGACACTCGACCGCGAGGCAGCCAGAGCCCAACAGCCCTGCCCCTCGCGTTCCCAGGTCATCGCCTCTCGGACTAGTGGCCACACCCAGGAGGTAGCAAACTGGCCTGTCCCACCGGGTTAGCCCCACCTTGAATGCCACTCCACAACAAGCACAGTAATGGTAGGAATATTCGTTACTTTCTTGCACATGAATTCCCAGTCTCTTGAGGAGGGTTTTCGGATCCCTAACCGGCCTTTCTTTTTCCCCACCAAAGTTTAAAGAAACAGCAAGGAGGGACCAGGACTTGCAGCTTTTCCCGGAGCCACGCAGCACTGGGCCTGAAAGCCAGGTCTCTTGGGAAGGGAGAGGGAGCTGGGGTCCCGCAGAGGGCGCCCCTCTGAGTGTCTGATCCACAGACGCAGTCGGAACCCTTATGAAGATGGTGTAGACTAAAGTGAAACAGGATTCGAGGGCAGGAGGAACAGGGAAACTGACAGGAAAGTTAAAACAAGCCAAACAATGTGGGCAATTTGCAGCCAGTTTGTAACTAACAAACCATTATTTTCCCCAGCACTAGAGGAATGACCAAGACAAACAAACAACCCTAATGAGAGAATGCAGAGAGGCAGGAGGGAAGGAAAAAGGGCAGTTTTACGCCTAAGCAGAGAAGCCAGCAGTCTCAAGGCAAGATCAAGTTGCCAGGTGCTTCTCATGAATTCTGGGGAGGCCACAATAAAGTAAATAAGAGACCTTGAGAATTAATCTGTACCAAAATATTCAGCAGAGGAATTCTGAGACCTTTAGACAGGAGAGTATATAACACCTCAGACTCCCGTCTGTGTATCATAAGCCAGGTGTGCAGGTTTGCTCGATTTGCTTTTTAATTGCTTTAATAAGTTGGCTTTTCACCACGCAGTCAAGGGCTTCTCGCATCTGGTTTGGTATTCCGAAGCAGGAGCGGAGGAACCCTCCCCCATCTCGACCGGAAACACCCTGCAGTCGCGGAGGCGCGTCTCTGGGGCGCACGCGCACTCAGTCACTTAGCAACGTCGGCTCTACCTGCTCAGAGCCCAGCAACAGCGGAGCGCCGAGTCCGCAACCAATCACCGCCGGCTTCGTGTTCACCCGCCTCACCAATCAGCGCGGGCGCCGCAAGGAAGTTTCCAGAGCTTTCGAGGACGGTTCCCTCAACTCGAATTCATCCGCCTGATGACTTCCCTACTTTTTCCTAAAAGAGGAGTATAGCAGCCTGGGATAGAGAGGAGCTGAATTTCTAGGGTCTCTTTTCCAGATTCTGAGGCGTTTGGGGCCTAATGGAAGGGCCTCACTGCGTCGCGGGAGGTGCAGCCGAGAAAACTATTTTCAGTGGCGAACGGATATGGCGGTTACGTAGGCGTGATAAGTCAGCAACAGACGTTGCATAAATTTCAGCTCCGCCTAGCCGGAACTTTCAGAAGCGCCGGGCACTGTAGGGGTTGTGCCGTTGTTGAGGGGACTCGCCGGGATTGGACTTGTGTGTTCGCGCTCGCTCACAGGTACCGGCCCATAGCCTTCGAGATCTGGTGGGGGCGGGGGCGAGTGCACTAAGTGAGGAAACTGACCAGGTCTTGGGCAGGGTGGGCCTTGGTGGGGGGAGGGGGGAGCTGACGCGGCGTCACGTCGCCGGGCCTTTCGGGAAGGTGGGCCTTGTTTACGTGAAGGGTGCGGGGGCGGTTGGCGCGCGCGGAGAGGGGCTAACGGACGCTTAACCGATGGCGGTTCCATCGTGTCTGTTTCAGAGGGGGAAAGCGGAAAAACGGTAGTGTGACTTATGGAAACCTTTTCATTTTGAATCGCTCGCAGATGTCGCTTATCAGCTCCGTTAAAAAGGGGATTTTTATTTTTCGTTTCCTGTGGGTTTTATAAAATTTTACTTCAGGTGCTGTGCTTAAGTTTTGGGGAAATTCTGGGGTTAGTTAAGGAAGAAAGCCCTGGATGGTAAATTTACAAAGCCATTTTGTTCATCCAGTATAAGTTGAAGCCTTGACTAAATTAGAATTTTGTATTAGACCCTGGCCGGGTGGCTTTTTTATACTACAAAAAAAGGGGGTGGGCGCGAACCCCAGGGTCGAATGAATGTTTCCTTTCTTCTCTTCCCCCTTTCCTTTCTCTCTAAAATTCAACAAAAAACACATCCTTGGGTAAGGATTAAATTTTTTTTTTTTGTCTTTTAAAAGGAGATGCTGCTCTAGTCGTTAGTTAGAACTCGGACTGAAGCGTTTCGGATTCCAATCTGGTCAAGAGTACGAGAGCAGAAACCTCGGTTGCAGAGTGAATCCCTGCTGGATTGCCAGATTGGGGCGCGGGGCAGGAGGCAACCGATGGATGTGTCTGTCTCATAGACGTTCTTTCTCTCTCCCCCCTGCCCTTCCACACTCAAAAAGAAAAAAAAAATCTTTTCACTGTGCCACAAAACCTTTTTTGTTGTTAAATACTCACCTGAGGATATTTTTTCCACTGCTTTTTAGAGAGTGGAAGGGGAGGAGGAGCATATGGTGTGAGAGAGAAACATCATCGAGGGCAGGAATGGGAGGGGGGAATCAGTGTACCTCTTGACCAGGAATCCTCCCTTTGGTGCACAGGCCAACCCTAACCACTAAGCAGAACCGGCCAGGGTAGGGCTAAATGGGTTTTTTTGCTCTTGTTTTTTAAGGAATTTTTGGTTGATTAACTTGTATAGTTTACTAAAAATTGGAGGTTTGTGAGAGAAGTAGATAGTTTAAGGCATTTGGAAGAACAGTTGAGTTTTGAAGAATTGATTAGATATAAAAGTAGTAAATGTAAAGATCCTGAAATGATACACTTTTGCCTTTTGAACTCTGTAGGTCAAAATGCAAATCTTCGTGAAGACCCTGACCGGCAAGACCATCACCCTGGAGGTGGAGCCCAGTGATACCATTGAGAATGTGAAAGCCAAGATCCAGGATAAGGAAGGCATCCCCCCTGACCAGCAGAGGCTCATCTTTGCTGGCAA
>JAAGEH010000376.1:4116906-4159906 GCA_011751065.1 Lasiurus cinereus
CTTTCTGACTACAACATCCAGAAAGAGTCCACCCTGCACCTGGTCCTCCGTCTGAGGGGTGGCTGTTAATTCTTCAGTTTTGCATTCATAGTGCCCAATAATGGCACTACTCTGCATTCTAGCCATTTGCCCCAATTTAAGTTTAGAAATTACCAGTTCAGTAATAACTGAATCTGTTCAAAATGTTAATAAAAGTTTTGTTGCATGGTAGTATATTTGGTGTCTGTCATGAAATTATGTAGTGATATGGGTATTCCTAACTGTTTAAAATGTTTAAGGAAGGAATTTAATTTTGATGTCAGTGTGACCAAAATTAAGTCATAGGACTTGGGTAAACATAGGGTGTGCCAAGGTATAGGAATTTGGTCTAAGTGTTGTAATTACCAGTTGACGGTTGTGTGCTTTTCTTGCTCAAATAGTGCATTGCACTCAATTGCTTCAGGTAGTGAAATGGAAACCTAATCCTGTTTTGTGTGAAGTCAGAGCCAAGAATCAAATGGAACACTTAAATTTGAAAGAAGGCTGGCTGGCAAGAAACGTGTGAAAGAACTTGAGTTAAAAAGTTTATGATCTAAGGCCACTTGCAGATACTGGTGTGCTAGGCAGCAAATGAAGGTGGGTCCTAACAATAAGATCTTTAATGACTAATAGCTCTACATTATAAGGAGAAAGAAAGATTGCAGCAGCAAATAAAATTTTCTAATTTGGGACTTGGTAAGTCTTCATTATCTAAAACTAACACAAGCAGTTTTTATGCTGCCATACCAATAACATTAGGTGATATATTGCTGATACCAGGAAGATAATTTTTTTTAATTTTTTTTTTTTTACAGAGGGAGGGAGAGGGATAGAGTTAGAAATATCAGTAAGTTCTCAACCTCTTTCCCCTTTACAATTCCCTGTAGTGTATGCAGTAATATGGTGGTCTCTCAACTTGGAAAAAGTGGAATGGTGTGTGTTGGGATGATTGGGAGGTGTCCAGAGGTGCATTGTTAAAATACAGAAAGCCAAGCATCAGGCATAGAAATATGCACTTGATAGTGCAGGCTTATCTCAGAATGACGGGGCACAATTTTAGGAAGTCTGCCTTAGCAACAGTCAAACATTTCAGCATAAATTTTGGGAATCAAGTTAGAAACTTGGAGATGGCACTTAATTTTAGACCCAAATTAGTGTGAATGATACAACTGCTTGGAGTGGTAATACTTGAGCCAGAAAGGGGGACAACTGTTTATATAGCAAACCCTTGTGGGGTAGTAATGAAAAAAGCTTTCCTGCCTGGCTGATGTGATGCAGTGGTTGAGCTTTAATAGCAACTCGGTTCATTTTCCTGTCTGGGCACAACTCAGGTTGCAGGAGGCAGCTGATGAATGTCTCATTGATGTTTCCCTCTTTCCAAAGTCAAACATTTTTAAAAAAATTTTATTGATTTCAGAGTGAAGGAAACATCAGTGATGAGAATCATTGATTGCCTGCTTCCTACATGCCCCCTACTGGGGATTGAGCCCTCAAGCCAGGGACATGTGCCCTTGACCTGAATTGAACCTGGGACCCTTTGGTCTGCAGGCCGATGCTCTATCCCACTGAGCCTAACCAGCTAGGGCAGTGCTTGGCAAACTTGGTCAACAGTCAAATATCAACAGTACAACCATTGAAATTTCTTTTTGAGAGCCAAATTTTTTTAAACTAATGCCACTTCAAAACAAGCTCACCCATCCTGGGGTATTTTGTGGAAGAGCCACACTCAACGGGCCAAAGAGTCGTAGTTTGCCGACCACTGAGCTAGGGTAAAATTTTTTTTTTAAAGCCTGCCTTAAGTTTTAAGGAAGGTGACCTCTCCAGTACCATCTATCATTACACAGTTGATTAACTTGCTGAAGGCTTAGTTCCTGTTAGGAGAAACCAAGGATTGGAGTACATAGCTCAGACATAGCTTATAAAGTTCATGAGATCATATTGGGTTTCTTCCCCTTCAGAATGTCCAATCTAGTACTTTTATTATGCAGGCATTTTGCTGAATATGTAATAAAATAATTGGGAAAACACATTTTGATAGTAAAGTGTGTTTTTAAAGATTGTTCCCCTGTCTGGTGTGGCTGACCCATTGTCCCTTATACTGAAAGGTCACAAGTTCATTTCCTAGTCAGGATATGTACAGAAGGCAATGGATTGATGTTTCCCTATCACATCAAATGTTCCTCTAAAAGTTCATGTTTGGCCCTAGCTCCCTTGTCCACAAACTGCGGCTCAAGAGCCACATGCGGCTCTTTGGCCCCTTGAGTGTGGCTCTTCCACAAAATACCACATGGCCTGGGCGAATGTATTTTGAAGAAGTGGAGTTAGAAGAAGTTTTAAGTTTAAAAAATTCGGCTCTCAAAAGGAATTTAAATCGTCGTACTGGTGATACTTGGTCTGTTGACTAATGAGTTTGCCAACCACTGCTCTAGCTGATTTGGCTCAGTGGATAGAGCATCAATCTGCAAACAGAAGGGTCCCAGGTTTGATTCTAGTCAAGGGCACATGCCTGGATGCCTGGGTTGCAGGCTTGACCCCCAATAGGGGGTGTGCAGGAGGTAGTCAATGATTCTCAATGATGTTCCTATCTCTCCCCTTCCTCTCTAAAACCAATGTTTTTTTTTTTAAATTCATGTTTAAAAAATTTTTTTTTCTCAACACTAATAAAAGCTTTGATTAATAAACTTGAAGAATAGGCTCTGGCTAGGTAGCTAAGTTGGTTATAGCATTGTTCCCATATACCGAGGTTTACAGTTTGATTCCTGGTCACATACAAGAATCAATGAATACATGAGTGAAACAACAAATTGATGTTTACAAAATCAATAAAAATCAGTGGATGAGCATTGACCCATAAACTAGGAGGCCACGGTTCAAGTCATGTACCTGGGTTTGGGGCTCAATTCCAGGTGTGAGGCAAAAGGGAGAGGCAGCTGGTCAATGATTCTCATTAATGTTTCTGTCCCTCTCCGTCTCGGAAAGCAAATTTTGTGTGTGTGTGTGTATAAAACACACTGAAGGTTCTTGGCTTCGGTTTCTAATCAAGAACATGAACCTGGTGGCAGGTTTGATCCTGGATCAAATGGGTGTGTGCTGGAGATGACAAATTGATGCGTCTGTCTCCCCTCCTCCCTCTTCTTCCATTCTAAAAAAAAAAAAAAAAAATCAATGGAAAAAAAAAAGACTCTCACATGAGGATTAACAAATTTGTCCTAGCTAATAATCCTCCTACCTGATAAACAGGGAATATGCTAATTGACCATCACTGTCACAAAGATGGTTGCACCCACAGCTGAGGCCAAGTTCCCTTGGGCATTAATGAGCAATCAGCAGAGACCTGAAGCCACCCCCTCACCTACCCCCATGGGGCTTGACAGGGCCTCAGGCCACACCCCCCACCAGATCTCTTGACAAGATCTCAGGCCGTGTCCCTCACCTGGTGGGGCTTGACAGGGGACCTCAAGGCATGCCCCCCATCCCATCTGGGGACCTCAGGCCATGCCCCAATCCTAGCGCCGGGCTAGGGGACCTGAGGCTATGCCCCATTCCCGGCTGGGCTTGAAGGGTGGGACTGGCTGGGTCTGGATCTAGCCCAATGCAGGGGAGGTGGCTGAGTCTAGGTCTCAAGTAATTTTGAGGTGCATATGGGTGGGTGAGGACTTGACTCTGGGTCCCCCTTTTAATGTGCACAAATTTCATGCATCAGGCCACTAGTATATATAAAAAGCCAGTGACGGATATGCCATGACTGGTTGCTATGATGCCCACTGTGAACCACTGATCAGGGGTTGGGGCCTGCTGGCCAACCTCCCCTGGCCCTGCCCCTGATTTCCCCCGCAACCCCTATAGGAGTGGGGCTGGCAGGTCAACCTCCTGCAGCCCCTCCCCCTGGCTGCCCTACCCCTGATGAGCCCCATTGTACTGAAATCTCTCCCCCTGGCTGGCCCTACCCTTGATTGCCCCCCATCCAATAAGGGGTGGGGCCAGCCAGCCAACGGCTTGCAGCCCCTCCTCCTGCCTTGCCCCATCCCAGATTGGCCCCCCCACCAATTGGGGGTGGGGCTGGCTGGCCAACCTCCTAGCGCCCCCCTGCATCCCATTTAGGGGCAGGGGAGGCCAGCCCACAGCCCCTCTCCCTAGCCAGCCTGGCCCTAATCACTCCGATTGGTGTCTGGCTGGCCAGACCCCACCTGTGCACGAATTCATGCACTGGGCCTCTAGTATATAAATAAAAATATAAATCTAAAGAATAAAAGCATTTCACTGACCAGTGTTTAGTTTGGGGGAATAGGACTTGCACAATTGTGATTTCTACCAAATCTTCACTACAACTTGACATGCTAATGGGTCTTGTGAAAAAGGTTTTTCAGCTGTTCCTGTCTCTTAAGTCTCAGGATTCATGGGTCTCAGCAAATTCATCCTACACACACTTGAAATTTGAGCAAGGAAGATGCTCGCCCTGTGTCTCTTAACCATCTCCAATTATAATCTTCATTGTCTACCTTCTACTTAGGAGTTCATTAATATGTTCTGTTTCTTATGAACTTTCCTGAAAGATGCCTGTGTGCTAAGTTGTGTTAAAAGAGTGCTTGCTTGGCATGCTGAAAGCAAGTCCCAATAGCCTGATGTCACTGCAAGATAAGTTTTTGCTAGTTCTCAGTGAAATGAAAAATAAATGAGAACAGTATAATGCATTATACATAAATTATGAAGTCCATTCAATTTAAAAGATTATACATCCTCTATATAAAAGTGTTGCAGTATAATAAAATGATTCAGACTGTGGCTCTGGAGACATGACTACTTGAGTTTAAATCTGGCTCCACTTACTGGATTGTAACCATGAGCACACAAAAGAGTGGGCCGTTCTTTAACATTGATTCCTTCAGGAAGGAAAAGAGGGTTTAGGGAGATGTATTTAAACTCTACCGATATTCTAGATATTTTCTAATCTACAACCCATAGGCTTCCAGGAGGCCTGAAGTCATTTGAAACATAGTCTTAGTATTGTTCACAACACGCATCCCTGTTCAAGAACCAGCAAAGTACTTCTACCCTGAATCAGATTATGCTCCCAAATTGGATCGAGTTCCTGACTTATTATGCATAAGTCTCTATGCATCTCTCAGAGCCTCCAGAAACTATATCTCACGAGAATTCCTGAACCTCAAGAGCCTTCATTTTAATTACACTCTGCTCATTCCTTAAATAATCTGAAGGGGCAAATCATGGCTTCCTTTAATTAGGCTCAGGGGATTCCAACCCGAGACAGATGCTGATTTCTGGGAAAGTATATTGCATTCAGTGCAACAATAGTAATAGGAAAGTAAGTTTTGGGTTTTTTTTTCATATTTTCTTGATCCAATTACTAATCTTAGTCTCCACCCCCCTTTTAACAATTTAATTATTAAATTTGTCAGAAGTTGAGTGGTAAAGTTTGCTTCCCAGCTAGTAGGTATCAGCCAACCCCTATAATTTATTCTAGCACCTACTCCTCTGACCACACAACACATACCACAGCTCCTCTTAAGAAACACTGTTACTTTCAGAAATTTCTAATATCAGTGTTTCCCAAACTTTGTCCTCCAAACATAGCCATTGTAAGAAGGATGTTGTGGTCACAAGGGCTCAGGAAGTTATTTCCTCCCTCCTGGAGACTTATGATATGCATTACCATATTAAAGGCTCAAGAAGTTTTGCCTTGTCCTGACCGGTTTGGCTCAGTGGATAGAACGTTGGCCTGAAGACTCAAGGGTCCCTGGTTTGATTCTGGTCAAGGGCATGTACTTTGGTTGTAGGCACATCTCTAGTAGGGGGTATGCAGGAAGCAGCTGATTGATGATTCTCTCTGATTGATCTAACTCTCCCTTTCCCTTCCTCTCTGTAAAAAAATCAATACTGACTCTTCACACAAGAGGCAGCATTGACCACCAGTGACTAGATTCCATTCCTCATTATATGGGCCTGAGATTTCTGATTCTCAGTACATTCACACTAAGAGCCAGTGACTCCAATTCTTGGTGCATGTGCACACAGGGACCTGATTCTCAGTGTGTGGTAGTACCAAGAAACAGGGATTCTGATACTCGATTCTTAGCATGGACACAGGAAGCCTTGAACTCCTGACACGCAATAGGGGACTTTGATTTTTGGTACATGCTAGTGGGTTCTTTATTTCAATGTGGCGCAGGCAGGATCCCTGATTCTAGGTGCACACATGAGTGCACACATGACTCTGATCCAGGGTGAGTGTGGTTCCCATCAACCCACAGCAACCACACATCTTAGTATCAGAGCTCTTCAGCGACACTTGGAAGGTGCAAAACTTCCATCGCACATGCTCCAGGCCCCTGCAACACAACATCTGAACCTTCTGGTGACAGTCAGAATGGGGAGACAACAAAGCAATCCCCAGAGGAAAGAAAAGGAGGAATCACCAAGTAAGAAAATAAGCAAAACGGAAGCATGCAACATGACAGAAAAAGAATTCAGAGCAATGGTCATACAGATCATACTCTGGATGGACGAAAAAAACCAACAACCTATGCAAAAATCAGGAAGAAATTAAAAATGGTATAGCTACAATAAAAAACACCATGGAAGGCTTCAACAGTAGACTAGAAGAAGCAGAGGACCGAATCAGCGAGTTAGAAGATCACATACAGAAACAAGCCCAATCTGAAGAGCAACTAGAGAAAAAAATTAAAAAGCAGGAGGAGAGCCTAAGGGACATTTGGGACAATACAAAATGAAATAACATACATATAATAAGGCTGCCAGAAGGACAAGAAGAACAGCAAGGATTAGAAAATTTATTTAAAGAAATAATGACAGAAAACTTCCCTACTATGGGGAAGAAAAAAGTTACTCAAGTACAGAGAGTCCCAAGTAAGATGAATCCCAAAAGACCCACACTAAGACACACCATAATTATAATGGCAAATGTTATTGACAAAGAGTGAATCTTAAAGGCTGCAAGAGGGAGACAGAGAGTTACCTACAAAGGATCCCCCATCAGATTATCAAATGATTTCTCAACAGAAACACGTCAAGCTAGAAGAGAATGGAATGAGATATACAAAGTGATGCAAATCAAGGGACTCAGTCCAAGAACACTCTATCAAGCAAGACTATAAATCAAAATTGAAGGGGAAATCAGGAGCTTTACAGACCAAAAAAAAAAAAAAATACAAAAGATCAATTAAACCTAGAGCTGGTTCTTTGAAAGGATAAATAAGATTGATGAACCTCTAGGCAGGCTCACCAAGAAGCAAAGAGAGAGGACTCAAATAAACAAAATCAGAAATGATAGAGGCAAAATAACAACAGACCGCACAGAAATACAAAGGATTGTTAAAAAATATATTATGAACAACTCTATTACAACAAATTAGAAAACCTGGAGGAAATGGACATTTTCCTAGAAAAATACAACCTTCTAAAACTCAATCCGGAAGATTTAAAAAATCTCAATAGGCCAATAACTATGGAAGAAATTGAAGCAGTCATCAAAAAGCTTCCAGCAAACAAAAGCCCAGGACTAGACGGCTTCAAAGGAGAGTTATACCAAACATTCAAGGAAGAACTAAAACCTATCTTCCTCAGACTATTCCAAAAAATTCAAGAGGAAGGACACTTTCAAGCTCATTCTATGAAGTCAACATCACCCTAATACCAAAACCAGATAAAGACAAAACAATGAAAGAGAATTACAGGCCAATATCCTTTATGAACATAGATGCCAAAATCCTAGCAAATTGGATCCAGCAGTACATCAGAAATATCATATACCATGACCAAGTAGGATTTATCCCAGGCATATAAGGATGGTACAATATACACAAATCAATAAATGTGACACATCACATGAACAAATTGAGGGGAGGAGAAATCAAGATGGCAGCATAGGTGAACACCTAAGCTTCTGCCTCCACAACAATTTCAAAATTACAACTAAAAGACAGAACAGACACCATCCAGAACCACATGAAAGCTGGCTGAGTGAAAATTCTACAAATAGAACTAAAGAGAGGGACTCACGAAGATTCAGAAGAACTGTAAAAAGCTGAGGTACGGAGACACGCTCATGGAGAGGATGGGCCAGCTTCCTTTAGTGGGAGGGAGCTGAAAAATCCCAATTGCACTGAACCCCAGCTCCAGATGAGACTCATACGGGGAAGTCTCGACTGTTGTGAAAAGGAAGGGGTGCACAAAAACTTAGAGGAGCCGCGAAAGACAGAGGTCTGCGGGCATGCAAAAATGCGTGCGAAAGTGCACACACAGAGCACTGACGGCTGATTGTGCCAATAGCATTCTCTAGCGGGAGGAAAACAGAACCTCAGAACAGCACTGAAATCCAGGTCCAACTGCACTGAACCCCAGTTTCGAGTGAGACCCTGGGACCTAGACTCATATGGAACCCTAGAGCGCAGGAAAACTCAGGGCAGAGCTATGCAGGCAAGCGTGCATGTGCAGACACAGCTGATCCTCATAACCATTTGGCTTGGAGGTCAATTCCTCCCAGTAATACTAACAACAATCAAGAATTACCTACAACAAGGCTGTACACACAGTTCACAAAGGGGTGCACCAAGAGTGTCCACATCAGGTAACTGGGGAGGCAGAGCTACTGGGCCAGATAGGACACCTAGCACACAAAATAACTCTACCAACTCAAGGATGCAGCAAAATATGTGGAGACAAAAGAACAGATCACAAAAGAAAGAAATGGAGAAAAACAAACAACTGTATATAGAGTTCAAAACCACGGTTATAAGGTTTTTTAAGAATTTTCTAGAGCTGAAACTGGTTTAGCTCAGTGGATAGAACGTTGGCTTGTGGACTGAAAGATCCCAAGTTTGATTCCGGTCAAAGGCATGTACTTTGGTTGCAGGCACATCCCCAGGAGGAGGTGTGCAGGAGGCAGCTGATCGATGTTTCTCTCACATTGATTTTTCTAACTCTCTATCCCTCACCTTCCTCTCTGTAAAAAATGAATAAAATATATTTTTTTAAAAAAAGGAATTTCCTAGAAAAAATGGATAAATTTAGCGAGCCCCAAGAGGGGATGAAAAAGGGCCAACTGGAAATTAAACATACACTGACTGAAATAAAAAATATTATACAGAAACCTAACAGCAGAATGTAGGAAAGCAAGAATCAAGTCAAAGATTTGAAATACAAAGAAGCAAAAAGACTCCACTGGAAAAGAAAAAAAAAATAAAAATGTGAAAATAGTGTAAGGAGCCTCTGGGATAACTTCTAGTGTGCCAACATTGGAATTATGGGGGTGCCCAAAACAGAGAGAGAGCAAAATACTGAAAACTAATTTGAAGAAATAATGACTGAAAACTTCTCCCACCTGGTGAAAGAAATAGTTACAAGTCCAGGAAGCATACAGAACCCCAAACAAAAGGAATCCAAAGAGGACCACACCAAGACACATAATAATTAAAGTAACAAGAGCAGCCAGAACTGGTTTGGCTCAGTGAATAGAGCGTCGGCCTGCGGACTGAAAGTTCCCCAGGTTCAATTCCGGTCAAGGGCATGTACCTTTGTTACGGGCACATCCCCAGTGGGGGCATGCAGGAGGCAGCTGATCGATGTCTCTCTCTAATCAATGTTTCTGACTTTCTAACCCTCTCCCTTCCTCTCTGTAAAAAAATCAATAACAATATATTTTTTTAAAAAGTATCAAGAGCAAAAGACAAAGAGAGAATATTAAAAGCAGCAAGAGAAAAACAGATAATTACCTACAAGGGAGCACCCATATGATTGTCAGCTGATTTCTCAACAGAAGCTATGCAGGCCACAGGAGTGGCAAGAAATATTCAAAGTGATGAATAGCAAGAAACTACAACCAAGAATACTCTACCCAGCAAAGCTATCATTCAGAATTGAAGGGCAGATAAAGAGCTTCACAGATAAGAAAAAACTAAAGGAGTTCATCAATACCAAACCTGTATTATAAGAAATGCTGAAGAGTATTCTTTAAGAAAAGGAAAAAGAAAACGGTAAAGGTAAAAATTATGAACAACCAATACATATCTACCAAAAAGTGAATCTAAAAATCAAGTGAGGGGAGAATCCAAGATGGCGGCATAGGTAAACACCTACACTGCTGCCTCGCACAACCATTTCAAAACTACAACTAAAAGACATCATCCAGAACCACAGGAAAGCTGGCTGAGTGGAAATTCTACAACTAGAAGGAAAGAGAGGGGCTCACAGAGACCCAGAGGAGCTGTAAAAAGCTGAGGTACAGAAACTCGTGCATGGAGAGAGTGGGTGCCAGAGAACCTGGCTGGCTTTCTCTGGTGGGAGAGAGACAGAGACTCTCAAAGGCACTGAACTCCTTATTTTAGGACACTAAACCCCAGATCCAGCCAAAACTCATTTGGGGGGAGTTTGGACTGAGAAGGTGGAGAAGTGCACAGAAATTTAGGGGAGTTGCAAAAGATCAGAAGTCTGGTGGCGCGCACTGCACTGCGCACAGAGGACCGACTGCTGATTGTGCCACTGGCTTTCATGAGTGGGTGGGAGACAACTGTGCCACTTCCAACTCCACTAAACCTCAGTTTCGGGCAAAATCCTGGGGACTCATTCTCATGTGGTCCCGGAGCACAGGGGAGTCAGAGGGGCAGCAGTCCAGAGGCACTGTGAGAGAGCGCTTGTGCGCACAGGGACCGCTGCTGCAATTACTCAGTCACGTGAGACTCAGGGGCTGTGGAGGGTGGGGCCAACTGGAAGGCAAGGTGGTCCCTTAAGCCCTGAGACTCCACCCATCCCAAGCTCAAAAAAAAGGCTTTTGCAGTTTTTCAAGTCTGGTATCCTAAGGCTGAATCCAACACAGAAGTTCTCCTAGCATACTGAAAATGCCGAGACAACGGAAGAGATCACAAACAAAAGAAATGGAGGAAAACAAATGACTGGATATAGAGTTCAAAACCACGCTTATAAGGTTTTTCAAGAATATCATAGAAAAGTTGGATAAAGTTAGTGAGACCCAAGAGGAGATCAAATAGGACCAACTAGAGATGGAAAAGATCCAACTAGAGATGAAAAAGGACCAACTAGAAATTAAACATACACTGACTGAAATAAAACATATTATACAGAGACCTAACAGCAGACTACAGGAAGGCAAGAATCAAGTCAAAAATTTGAAATATAAAGAATCAGAAAACACTCAACTGGAAAAGCAAGAAGAGAAAAGAATCCAAAAATGTGAAGATAATGTAAGGAACCTCTGGGTCAGCTTCAAGCATACCAACATCAGAATTGAGGGAGTGCCAGAGAAGAGAGAGAGCAAGATACTAAAAACGTATTTAAAGAAATAATGACTGAAAACTTCTCCCACCTGGTTAAAGAAATTGGCTTACAAGTCCAGGAAGCACACAGAACCCCATATAAAAGGAATCCAAAGAGGACTACACCAAGACACATCATAATTAAAATACCAAGAGCAAAAGACAAAGAGAGAATATTAAAAGCAGCAAGAGAAAAACAGTTCATTACCTAGAAGGGAGCACCCATACAATTGTCAGCTGATTTCTCAACAGAAACGATGCAGGTCAGATGGGAGTGGCAAGAAATATTGAACGTGATGAACAGCAAGAATGTACAACCAAGAATACTCTACCCAGCAAAGCTATCATTCAGAATTGCAGGGCAGATAAAGAGCTTCACAAATAAGAAAAAGCTAAAGGAGTTCATCAACCCCAAACTAGTATTATATGAAATGCTGAAAGGTACTCTTTAAGAAGAGGAAGAAGAAAAAAGGTAAAAGCCAAAAAATTATGAACAACAAATACATATCTATCAACAAGTGAATCTAAAAATTAAGTGAATTAAAAATTTGATGAATAGACTAAACTGGTGAATATAATAAAATCAGGAGCACAGAAAGGGAGTGGACTGATAATTCTCAGGGGGAAAAGGGGTGAGGGGTGTACAGGGAGTGACGGGACAAAAATCATACACCTATGGATGAGGTCAATGGGAGGGAGGTAAGGGTAGAGGGAGGGTTGGGAGACAGGTGGAGGGAAGCTATGGAGGGGAAAAAAGAGAAACAAATGTAATAATCTGAATAATAAAGATTTAATTTAAAAAAATAAAAAAAGAAAGTGAAAAAAAAAATCAAGTGAATTAAAAATCTGATGAACAGCCGAGACCAGTATGGCTCAGTGAGTGGATGGAGCATCGGTCTGTGCACTGAGGGGTCCCAGGTTCTATTCCGGGCGGGGGCATGTGCCTTGGTTCGGGCGCATCCCCAGTGGGGGGTATGCTGGAGGCGGCTGGTGGATCTCTCTCTCTCATTGATGTTTCTAGCTCTCTGTCCCTCTCTCTTCCTCTCTGTAAAAAAATCAATAAAATATATATATTTTTAAAAATCTGATGAACAGAATAACTGATGAATATAATAGAATTAGGAGCATAGAAAGGGAGGATAAACCAAGATGGCAGCATGGGTGAACACCTAAACTGCTGCCTCGCACAATTTCAAAACTACAACTAAAAGTCGGAACAGACCTCATCCAGAACCACAGGAAAGTTGGCTTAGTGGAAATTCTACAACTAGAAGGAAAGAGAGGGGCTCACGGAGACTCAGAGGAGCTACAAAAAGCTGAGGTATGGAGACGTGCGCGTGGAGAGAGTGGGCGCTGGAGTGCCTGGCTGGTTTCCTCTGGCAGGTGGGAGATGGAGAATCCCAACTGCACTGAACCCCTTATTCTATGGCACTGAACCCCATGTCCAGGCGAGAATTATACGGGGGGAGTTTGGGCTGTGAAAAGAGAGAAGTGTATGGAAATTTAAGGGAGCCACGAGAGGGCAGAAGTCTGGGGGTGTGCAGAAGACGGACTGCTGATTGTGCTGCTCGCTTGTGGGCGGGAGACAGAGCCTCCAGATTGCACCACTTCTAACTGCACTGAACCCTAGTTTTGGGCGAGACCCTCGAGTCCCAGACTCATATCGTCCCAGAGCGCAGGGGAACCAGAAAGGCAGCGGTCTAGAGGCACCATGCATGTGCACGCAGGAAAGGCTCCAACGATTACTGAGAGACACGTGAGACCAAGGGGCCATGTAGGGCGGGGCTGACTGGAAGGCAAGGTGGTCTGCTAAGCCCTGAGACTCCACCCCACCCAAGCTCAACAGAGAAGCTTTTGCAGTTTTGTAAGTCTTGTATCATAAGGCTGATTCCTACACAGAAGTTCTTCCAGCATAGTGAAAATGCAGAGACAAAGGAACAGACCACAAACAAAAGAAATAAAGGAAAACAAATGATTGGATATAGAGTTCAAAACCATGATTATAAGGTTTTTTCAAGAATTTCCTAGAAAAGATGGATAAATTTAGCGAGACCCAAGAGGAGATGAAAAAAGGACCAACTAGGGATGAAAAAGGATCAACTAGAAATTAAACATACACTGACTGAAATAAAAAATATTACACAGAGATTTAACAGCAGACTAGAGGAAGGCAAGAATCAAGTCAAAAATTTGAAATATAAAGAATCAGAAAACACTCAACTGGAAAAGCAAGAAGAGAAAAGAATCCAAAAATGTGAAGATAGTGTAAGGAGCCTCTGGGACAATTTCAAGCATACCAACATCGGAATTATGGGCGTGACAGAAGAAGAGAGAGAGAGCAAGATACTGAAAACCTATTTGAAGAAATAATGACTGAAATCTTCCCCCACCTGGTGAAAGAAACAGACTTACAAGTCCAAGAAGCACACAGAACCCCAAACAAAAGGAATCCAAAGAAGACCACACCACAACACATCAGAGTTAAAATGCCAAGAACAAAAGACAAAGAGAACATTAAAAGCAGCAAGAAAAAAACAGGTAATTACCTTCAAGGTAGCACCCATTTGATTGTTAGCTGATTTCTCAACAGAAACTATGATGGCCAGACGGAAGTGGCAAGAAATATTCAAAGTGATGAATAGCAAGAACCTACAACCAAGAATACTCTACCTAGCAAAGCTATCATTCAGAAATGAAGGGCAGATAAAGAGCTTCACAGATAAGAAAAAGCTAAAGGAGTTCATCAACACCAAGCCAGTACTATATGAAATGCTGAAAGGTACTCTTTAAGAAGAGAAAGAAGAAAAAGGGAAAGATAAAAATTATGTGTAACAAATACATATCTATCAACAGTGAATCTAAAAATCAAGTGAATTAAAAATCTGATGAACAGAATAAACTGGTGATTATAATAGAATTAGGGGCATAGGAAGGGAGTGCACTGACAATTTTCAGGGAGCAAGGGGTGAGGGGATGCCAGGAGAGACTGGACAAAAATCATACATCTATAGATGAGGACAAAGTGGGGAGGTAAGGGCAGAGGGTGGGGTGGGAGCCAGGTGGAGGGGAGATATGGGCAGGTGGGGGGAAGGAACAATTGTAATAATCTGAACAATAAAGTTTTATTTAAAAACAATTATAAAAAATCAAATTGATGGGGAAAAATCATATAGTCATATCAATTGACACAGAAAAAGCATTTGACAAAATCCAAAACCCTTTCTTGATAAAAACTCTCAGCAAGGTGGGAATAGAAGGATCATACCTCAACATAATAAAAGCCATATATGATCAACCCACAGCCACCATCACACTCAATGGACAAAAACTACAACCATTTCCCCTAAGAATAGGAACAAGACAGGGATGACCATTCTCACCAGTCCTGTTCGAGTACTAGCCATTGCTATCAGACAAGAAGAAGAAGAAATAAAGTTCACCCAAATTGGAAAAGAAGTAAAACTGTCCTTATTGCCAAAACCAGTTTGGCTCAATGGATAGAGTGTCAGACTGTGGACTGAAAGGTCCCAGGTTCGATTCTGCTCAAGGTCATGTACCTTGGTTACGGGCACATCCCCAGTAGTAGACATGCAAGACGCAGCTGATCGATGTCTCTCTCTCTCATCAATGTTTCTCTTTATCCGTCTCCCTGCATCTCTGTAAAAAATCAATTAAAAAAAACTGTCCTTATTCACAGACGACATGATCCTGGACATAGAAAACCCGAAGGACTCCATCAAAAAATTATTAGATTTAATAAATGAATTGGGCAAGATAGCAGCATACAAAATTAATGCCAAGAAATCTATGGCATTTCTATACACCAATAGTGAAATTACAGAAAGAGAGACTAAAAAAGCAATCCCATTTACCATTGCGCCAAAAAAATTAAGATACCTAGGAATAAACTTAACTAAAGAGGTAAAAGACCTATATGCAAAAAACTACAGGACACTGAAAAAAGAGATAGAGTGAGATACAAACAGATGGAAGAACATACCGTGTTCATGGATTGGTAGAATCAACATCATCAAAATGTCCATTCTACCCAAAGTAATCTATAGATTCAATGCACTACCCATTAAAATTCTGACGGCATATTTCACAGACCTAGAAAGAACTTTCCAAAAATTCATCTGGAATAAAAAAGACTCCAAATAGCTGCAGCAATCCTGAGAAAGAAGAACAAAGTAGGTGGGATCTCAATACCAGATATCAAGCTGTATCACAAAGCCACTGTTCTCAAAACAGCCTGGTACTGGCACAAGAACAGACATATAGATCAATGGAATAGAATAGAGAACCCAGATATCCACCCAAACCACTAGCTCAATTAATATTTGACAAAGGAGGCATGAACATAAAATGGAGTCAAGACAATCTCTTCAACAAATGGTGTTGGGATAATTGGACAGATACATGCAAAAAATGAAAATAGACCTCCAACTTACACCATACACAAAAATAAACTCAAAATGGATAAAGGACTTAAACATAAGATGGGAACCCATAAAAATACTAGAGGAATCCACAGGCAGCACAATCTCAGACATATGCTGAAGAAACTTTTTCACTGATACTGTTCCTAGGGCAATGGAAGCTAAAGAGAAAATAAACAAATGGGACTACATCAAAATAAAAAGCTTTTGCACAGCAAGAGAAACCATCAACAAAACTACAAGAAAGCCCACCCACTGTATGGGAGAACATATTTGCAAATGTTATCACTGATAAAGGTTTAATCTCCAACATCTACAGGCAACTTATAGAACTTAATAAAAGGAAGATAAATGATCCAATTAAAAAATGGGCAATGGACCTAAATAGAACCTTTTCGAAAGGCAGAAGGAAGGCCAAGAGACACATGAAAACGTGCTCAAAGTTACTAATTATCTGAGAGATGCAAATCAAAACGACAATGCGATACTATCTCACACCTGTCAGAATGGCTATCATCAACAAATGACAATTATTGGGAAGGATGCAGAAAAAAAGAAACCCTCGTGCACTGCTGGTGGGAATGCAAACTGGTGCAGCCACTGTGAAGAACAGTATGGAGTTTCCTCAAAAAACTAAAAGTGGAACTCTTATTTGACCCAGTAAGCTAAGATTTGGAAACAGCCTAGATGCCCGTCAGCAGATGACTGCATCAGGAAACCATGGTACATCTACACAATGAAATACTACACTGAGAAGGAATTCCTACCATTCCCAGCAACATGGATTGAACTGGAGACTATTATGCTAAGTGAAATAAGCCAGTCAATGAAAGAAAAATACCACATGATCTCACTCATTTATGGATAATAAAGAACAATATAAACTGATGAACAAAAAGATAGGTACAGAGGCAGTAAAGCATCAAACAGACTGTCAAATTACAGTGGGAAGGTTAGGGAGACGTGGGGTAGATAAGAGATCAACTGAAGGACATGTATGCATGCATATAAACATAACCAATGGACATAAGACACTGAAGGGTTAGGGCATGCATGGGAGTGGGAGTGCAATGGGAAGATATGTACACATGTTATATGTTAATAAAAAATTAGAACAAAAACAATAGAAAACAAAAAAAATAAATTGGTTAACTTTGCATAGAAAAAGAAAAAGAACTTACTAACAATGGTTGGTTCCAGAAAGAAAATATCTTTTGAACAGTTTGAATTTTCATCATGGACCAATATTATCTACTAAAATAAATAAATAGTTAATAAAAAGTCACATTTATTTGATGAGTCAGGTTTAGCATACCTTCTTTTCTCCTGTGAACTGTCCCTTCATATCTTCAGTTTTTTTTAAATTTTGTTCAATTGTCTTACTTATTGATTTGCTAAGAACATTTACTCTGCAGACACTGCAATTCTGTTTAATGGTTAAATTTTAGAATTTCAGGAATTTCCCCAGAATTATAAGGCATTTAAGACAGTTTGCCAGGATCCCAATGATACAAGCCCATCTTTTTATTTACGGGTGAATATTTGTGGAATTAGGTGTCGTTTATGAGCTCCATGAGTGGCCCAGGAGCTGCACCTTCCTTCCTGCTCCTACACTGGAGCAAGAGGCTAGTCTCCAGGTCAACAGCTGACATAAAAGGAACCCGAAGGAAGGGGAAGTTCACCAGAGCCAGGCAATTATCTGCCTTGGTCCCCATTTAACTGGAGATGGATAGGAGCTTGCAGATGGAGACATGGGCTAAGTTCTGGGATCAGTGGCTCCGCAGGCAAAGACAATCAGAGCACAGTGGCCACCTTCAATTTCCTCAGTATGTGGCCCACACCTCCCAAACACTGGCCTTGAGGAATGCAGGCAATGCTTCCAATTTTCAGAACTGCTTAGTTCACCCTGAGTCAGAGTGTCAAACAGTGACCATTGCATCCAGCAAAGGGGTTGCACTAGCATTTGGGGGAGAAAAAGGCCTTTGTGACTTATCAGAGGAAGACCTTACCTCTAAGGCTAAATACGCTCTTGGCGACCTTTCAACAAACCAAGCTTTTACTCCCTCAACCTCCCCACTTTGTTGGGTTAACTGGAAGCTTCCAGCACCTTCTGTTTGCCTTGGCTTCCTGTGAAGCAGCACCCTAGTCCCTCCCATCCCTGTGAAAACTGTTTTTCTGAGCATCAGGCCTGCGTGTAATCTCATTTATTTATTTATTTTTACTGTTTGTCTGAAGGAGGCTGGCAGCATACTGCTAATTAAGCTTCATCTATTTGTATAGCACATAAGAAATAACACTGCTCATATATACCAGAAAGCAGGTCAATGAAATGTGCATTGTAATTGCCTTTAGAGGCTAAAATGGCCGCCTCTCTTTTGAAGCCAGAAGCTCTGATGGCCTTTCAGGTAATCCTCCTCCCTGCCCCTTTCTCCTCCACATCATTCCTCCCCTGAGCTTTCCCCCCCACTCCCCCACCGGAAGCAGGTTGGCAAATTTTGCTGGAACAATATGGCTCCTTGCCCCCACAGTGGCCAAGACCTAGAGAAAGGAGAAGGTCCTGAGTCACCTGAGAGCAGACTAGGGGAGCTTACACAGAGACCTCCAGAGACAAGAAGGAAGGGGTTGAGGGGGCAAAAGTGGGGGCAGGAGGAGCCTGTGTAGCAATGTCTCATCCTCTGCTCCTCCCGCCTCAGCCTTCCCTGAGCTGCTTGTGCCTCTGCTGTCTCTCCTCTGTGCAGAACCACGAGAATGCAAGTTGAGGCTCCTCTGGCTTCCAGTAATGCCTGATGACTCACTCTGAGTAGCTGCTCCCCTGCAGACTGACTGCAGCCACTTAAAATAGTTCACTTGTTTCCCTCTCAGCTCTGTCCTCTGTACTTGTGTTCCAGGCCAGAGCATTACATCCTGGCTCCAAGTTCCCTGCTCTGGGCTCAGGTAAGCAGCGCCTGAAGTAGGTAGTCTAACATGGAAATTTATATTGAACCAAGGGACCTGTGCCTAATGACATCCCACAATGTGAATACAACATCTGCGCAGGCTCTTGGGTGACCCCAAACCACAGAATGTAAGGAAGGAAAGGGTGGAAACCCAAACTTTCTGTGGGGCATGGTTTGGGAACACTCAGAAATAGGCGAATATCACCCCTTCCATTCTGAAAAGGTGAGGCCAAAACGCTTTGTGTGAATTCTGGCCCAAAGCATCTCCTAAGTGTTAGGTCACCAAAGGAGGAATGAAAGCCCAAGAGGTCAGAGTGATGAGGGATCCCGAGTTTATTCAATCATCTGCACACCAGGTGGCTGAGCCTGGATGGCTCCAGCCCCCAGTGACGCAGTTGGCAGTTTCTAAAGGACTTTGGAAGGCTTTAACTGGGCGGAGAATTCTCTGTGTAGGTCCACAGGGGAGATAATGGAATGTGGTCTCAGCAAGTGAAGTGTGGTATCAGCAAAAGGGAATGTCCATAGTGAAATGGCCTGAAGGTTAGTTCCCGGGGGAGGAGGTATCAGATTCAGTTATTTGATCAGACTTAACACTAAGAAAATAAGTATGTCCTAAACTTTACTTTAGGGCCTCATATTTGTGAAATAAAAGTGGTTTTTTTTTTACCCTGTGCCAATCACTAAGGCTACCCGGACAAATATACTCAATCATCAGGTAGAAACAGGCAAGTGAATGGACACTTGCAATATAGGTGATAAATACAATGATAGGTCAGGGTCAAACAAGATGCTGAATTAGTCATCTGCTGGGCAGGAGGCCTGTGCTGTTTTGGCTGGAAAATAAGATGGAGGAGTGGACCTCTAGTCTTGCTTCCCCACCCATTGCCTTGGAACAAGATGCCTACCTCCCCCTCTGCAAAGACTCTGGGGCTCTGCTCCAGGCACATTGGAATCAAATCAGGGCATCCAGCTGCCTGTGCCTTCGAGATGCTAAGAAAAACAGGTGGCTCCGGCCTGGCTCCTGGCAGTTACCTACTCACCACACCCTCAAAACACCCAAGCCTTGGGAATGACATTTTAGGAGTGAGTCCTCCTCATGCTGCTTCTCTCTGGAGAGCAAAGTGTGAAAACATGACAATGTGCAGTTCTTTTGTGAGGTGAAGAGTAGCTGGCTGTGTTTTCCTCTCCTGATCACCTGGCAAAAACCCAGGCCTGGATGATTCCAACACCTGCCTTCTCCCTGCTTGCACCCAATTGCCAGCTGGGGAGGGGGAGGAGTAAAAAGATGGGGGGCAGGTTCCCACAGCTAAGGAGCCTGGTTTCACTTTAAATTCTTGATTGCACAACTCAAAGGGATTCTGAACTCTGCCAGGCAATTTCATTCCATTAGTCTGAGACGCAATATGCATTATTTTCTTTCTTTAACCTCCCCACCTGCCCCTTTACTCTCAGCTAGTGACCTTAACTTCACTTAAAAAAATGTTTTTATTGATTTTTTTTAAGAAAAAGACCGGAAGAGAGAGGGAGAGAGAAACATTGATCAGCTGCCTCCTTCACACCCCCTACTGGGGATTGAGCCCACAACCTGGGCATGTGCCCCACCAGGAATCAAACAGGTGACTTCTTGATGCATGAGGTGATGCTCAACCAACTGAGCCATGTTGATTGATCTCACTTTTTTTGAGAAAACAGAGGTAATCAGGTTTTCTCACACTTGGTCTGAAATTTGTCCACACTTGGACCTGCCTTGTTTTTTATCTTCCATTACATGAGCAGAGACAAACTCTTCCACTTGGGCCATCCTCTCACCTTCTCAAGGACTTGGTTCTTTGAGTTACCCTCTTTCCTCTCCCTGCTCCTGGACAGTTCCATCAGCATACAAAGAGCATCTTTCATTCCATGTATCTGTGATCTTTAAACAAGCACTCCTCCTCCACAGACCTTTCAATTAGTGCCCCACTTCCTGGCTTCCCTATATGATGAAACACCTCCAAAGGGTGGTCTGCACATTGTCTCAACTTCAACATCTTCACTTTTATTTTCTGGATCCAGATTGTCTATTTAAAAAAGAAATCAAAAAGAAGAAGAGCTGGTGTGGCACAATAGCTGAGTGTCAACCTATGAACCAGGAGGTCATAGTTCAATTCCTGTTCAGGGCACATGCCTAGGTTTTGGTCTCGATTCCTCATGTGGGGCGGATAGGAGGCAACTGATCAATGATTCTCATCATTGATGTTTCTATCTCTCTCCCTCTCCCATCCTCTGTGAAATCAATAAAAGTATTTTTTAAAAGAAATAAAACACCAGTTATGGTTGGGCTCACAGTTTAAAAATGGCTTTCAGTCCCCTCTAAATGAATAAGAAAGATGTAAACTGCCGAAACCGGTTTGGCTCATTGGATAGAGCGTCGGCCTGCTGACTGAAAGGTCTCAGGTTTGATTCCGGTCAAGGGCATATATCTTGGTTGCGGGCACATCCCCAGTAGGAGGCGTGCAGGAGGCCGCTGATTGATGTCTCTCTCTCATTGATGTTTCTAACTCTCTATCCCTCTCCCTTCCTCTCTGTAAAAAATCAATAAAAAATATGTTTAAAAAAAAAAGAAAGAAAGATGTAAATCTTTAAGAACAAAGAGAGTAGGAGAGAAGATCAGGCAGAGAGGCATGGCCAGAAGTGTGTGCACCATAGACAGGATGACACTGATAACTCAGGAGAGAAGCTGAGACCTCAATGCCCTGGTGACCCACAGACAAATGAGACCCTGCTAACCAGGGGGAATGTAGTGGACATCTGTGTACTAGACTTTGGGAACCATGACATCACCCTAGGGCAGTGGTTGGTAAACTCATTAGTCAACAGAGCCAAATATCAACAATACAACAATTGAAATTTCTTTTTTTCTTTTTTTTTTTTTGAAGGTTCTTATCTTTTTTTTTAAATTAATTTTTATTAATTTTTTATACATATCTCCTCATTGCCCCCCCTCCCTTCCAGGCATACCCCGACCCCCCAGTGTCTGTGATCATTGGTTATGCTTATATGCATGCATACAAGTCCTTTGATTGATCACTTATCTACCTCACCTAACTTTAATCTTTCTGCTGTAATTTCACAGTCTGTTTGATGCTTTATGATTTTTGTCCTCCTGAGAATTATCAGTCTACTCCCTTTCTGTGCTCCTGATTCTATTATATTCACCAGTTTATTCTGTTGATCAAATTTTTAATTCACTTAATTTTTAGATTCACTTGTTGATAGATATGTATTTGTTGTTCATAATTTTTTGGCTTTTACCTTTTTCTTCTTCCTCTTCTAAAAGAGTACCTTTCAGCATTTCATATAATACTGGTTTGGAGTTGATGAACTCCTTTAGCTTTTTCTTATCTGTGAAGCTCTTTATCTGCCCTTCAATTCTGAATGATAGCTTTGCTGGATAGATTGGTTGTAGGTTCTTGCTGTTCATCACGTTGAATATTTCTTGCCACTCCCATCTGGCCTGCATCGTTTCTGTTGAGAAATCAGCTGATAGTCGTATGGGTGCTCCCTTGTAGGTAATGAACTGTTTTTCTCTTGCTGCTTTTAATATTCTCTCTCTGTCTTTTGCTCTTGGTATTTTAATTATGATGTGTCTTGGTGTAGTCCTCTTTGGATTCCTTTTATTTGGGGTTCTGTGTGCTTCCTGGACTTGTAAGTCTATTTCTTTTACCAGATGTGGGAAGTTTTCAGTCATTATTTCTTTAAATAGGTTTTCAGTATCTTGCTCTCTCTCTTCTTCTGGCACCCCCACAATTCTGATGTTGGTACGCTTGAAGCTGTCCCAGAGGCTCCTTACATTATCTTCACATTTTTGGATTCTTTTCTCTTCTTGCTTTTCCAGTTGAATGTTTTCTGCTTCTTTATATTTCAAATTTTTGACTTGATCCTTGTCTTTCTCTAGTCTGCTGTTAGGACTCTGTATAATAGTTTTTATTTCAGTCAGTGTATGTTTAATTTCTAGTTGGTCTTTTTTCATCTTTAGTTGGACCTTTTCCATCTCTAGTTGGTCCTTTTTCATCTCCTCTTGGGTCTCACTAAATTTATCCAACTTTTCTAGCATATTCTTGAAAAACCTTATAAGCGTGGTTTTGAACTCTATATCCAGTCGTTTTTTTCCCTCCATTTCTTTTGTTTGTAATCCCTTCCCTTGTCTCGGCATTTTCACTATGCCGGGGGAACTTCTGTGTTGAATTCAGCCTTATGATACCAGACTGCAAAACCGCAGAAGCCTCTGTTGAGCTTGGGAGGGGTGGAGTCTCAGGGCTTAAGGGAGCGCCTTGCCTTCCAGATGACTCCGCCCTCCATGGCCTCTGAGTCTCACGTGATTGAGTAATCGCTGGAGGTCCTTGTGCGCGCACCTGCAGTGCCTCTAACCGCTGCCTTTCCAGCTCCCCTGCACACCAGGACCACAGGAGTTTAGGTCTCCAGGGTTTCGCCCGAAATAGGGGCTTAGTGGACTCAGAAGTGGCACAGTTGGGAGGGTCTGTCTCCCGCCCACTCTTGAAAGCCAGCGGCACAATCAGCAATCTGTCCTGCGCGCAGTGCCGTGCGTGCCACCAGGCCTTTGATCTTTTGCGACTCCCCTAAATTTCCGTGTACCTCTCCCTTTTCACAATCCAAACTCCCCCTGTATGAGTTTCGGTTGGATCTGGGGTTTAGTGTCGTAGGATAAGGGGTTCAATGCCTTTGAGAGTCTCCGTTTCACTCCCGCCAGAGAAAGCCAGCCAGGTACTCCGGCACCCGCTCTCTCCGCGCTCGCATCTCCGTACCTCAGCTTTTTGCAGCTCCTCTGGGTCTCCGTGAGCCCCTCTCTTTCCCTCTAGTTGTAGAACTTCCACTCAACCAGCTTTCCTGTGGTTCTGGATGATGTCCGTTCTGTCTTTTAGTTGTAGTTTTGAAATTGTTGTTCGAGGCAGCAGTGTAGGTGTTTACCTATGCCACCATCTTGGATTCCTCCTTGAAATTTCTTTTGAGAGCCAAATTTTTTTAAACTTAAACTTCTTTTAACGCCACTTTTTCAAAACAGAATCACCCAGGCCATAGATTTTGTGGAAGAGCCACACTCAAGGGGCCAAAGAGCTTCATGTGGTTCTTGAGCAGCAGTTTGCCGACCACTGCCCTAGGGGGATGCTTAAGCAAGCCCCATCCATGTACTGGAAATTTGAGAAAAGTCTCTGCCTGGAAAGGCAGGAAAACACACACACACACACACACACACACACACCAAAACTGAGGTAGGAAGAGACAACACAGAGGAACACAGGAAACTCTGATGCTGAATTTCCCCATTCTCTAACTGTGGCCCTAGTCCTGGGTGCCACTTTCAGGCACTGCCAGGTCTGAAGCATCCAGGCCTGGGTGCTGACAACTTTTCTCTTCAGAGAGAAGCTTTAGTAGAAATAAGCAGTTCCTGGTAAACCCTAAAGCTCCAGGGGATGGTCTAACACTCAAATCTAAATGATTTTTTATTACTTACACTATAAAGTCTAAATTTGAGTGACATTGCTGAAATTTCTTAAACTCTTGTTTTAAACTCTTGCCCCTGGTTCTTTATTCAACTTGTCATCTCTCTGCTGTGGCCTAAATATTTGCATATCCTCCAGATTCCTGATGGCCAGATGTGATGGTATTAGAAGGTGGGGCCTTTGAAAGTTGTTTAGAGCAGGAAGGTGGAGCCCTCAGGAATGAGATTAGCGCCTATAAAGAAGAAGCAGCAAGAGGGTGCCTGGCTGTGAACTAGGAAGAGGGTCCTCACCAGTATGGAGCCATGTTGGTGCCTTGACCTTGGACTTTCCAGCCGCTAGAGCGATAAGAAATACGTTTCTGTTGTGTATAAGCTGCCCAGTCTGTGGTTCATTATAGTAACCAAACAGACTGACAATTTTTCTCTTCAGAAGTAGAACCCAGCCTATCCTTCCCTTCCTAGGCCTGAACCACTCTCCAGTGGCAGCAAACTTTCCTCACTATCTGGGAATTTAGGAGAGGGACAGACACTGCCAAAGGAAACTGCAGCAAGGACAAGCATGTCAAACTCGTGGCCCACAACAAATATTTTTGTGGCCCAGCCAACATAACGGTATGTAAAAAATGTTTAAATAAAAATTTCAAAACTTAATTTTTACAGTATCCTGTTATACATAATTATTAATAAAGAATTACAACATGCACTAATGACTGATTACTATAATAGTGTTGCATTCATTTCCCTTACGTATCTTACACATAAGTGCACCATTTCTTTCCACTAATACTAGCAGCAAATATTTTATTATTACTATTTTACTAGAAGCCCAATGTACAATGATTTGTGCTAGAATGGGCTTTCCTTTCTCTGGCTGCCGCACTGCTTTTCCATTCCGGACCAGCCCCTTTTCGCTCTGACCCCAGAACCACCTTTCTGCCCACCTTCCCATGCTGTCCAGAGGCCCTGAGAGACCATCCATGGTGACAACACAAGCATCCTGCCCCTCACTCGGCACTTGTATATGCAAATTAACCACCATCTCCGTTGGGTTAATTTGCATATCGCTCCTGATTGGCTGGTGGCATAACGGAGATATGGTAATTTACATGTTTGTCTATTATTAGGTAAGATTTTATCTTATTATTTTTTAAAAATATATTTTATTGATTTTTTACAGAGAGGAATAGAGAGAAACATAGATGAGAGAGAAACATCAATCAGCTGCCTCCCTGCACTCCTCCTATTAGGGATGTGTCCACAACCAAGGTACATCCTCTTGACTGGAATCGAACCCAGGATCCTTCAGTCTGCAGGCCAATGCTCTATCCACTGAGCCAAACTGATTAGGGCATAGCAGCAAATATTTTAGTAGCTAAAGACCATGTCATTAGTTTTGGACTGACTTGTTTGGTGTGTGCAACAGGAAATATTTCACTTTCAGAGAACAAGAAAAATAGGTTTATTTGCATTACTCTTCTTAATTTGTACAGTTATTCAGTGTCTGGTAAGTTAATGTTCAAGAAAAATATTAATTTTTATTAAAATGTTCTATTATTTTATGTTAACGATGACTCATTTATTTTAGCCCTATTGAAATAAACCTACATGCCGAAACCGGTTTGGCTCAGTGGATAGAGCGTCAGCCTGTGGACTAAAGAGTCCCAGGTTCGATTCCGGTCAAGGGCATGTACCTTGGTTGCAGGCACATCTCCAGTGTGGGGCGTGCAGGAGGCGGCTGATCGATGTCTCTCTCTCATCGATGTTTCTAACTCTCTATCCTTCTCCCTCTCTGTAAGAAATCAATAAAATATATTTTAAAAAAAAGAAAAAGAAATAAACCTACGTTTCTATGAAAATTGAAGCTTTTGTTTTTTTGTGGTCCACATAAACTTATACCTTGTTTATTTGGCCTATGTTAGCTTTGAGTTTGACATGCTTGATGTAGGGCCTTAAAAGCCAAGGATATTGTGTGATTCCATTATATGACATCCTGGCAATGGCAAAGCTACAAGAGGAGAGATCAGATCAGTGGTTATCAGAGCATGCCAGGGCAAAGGGGCCCAGAGTGCATTTTGGGGTGAAGAAAATGCTCTGTATCTTGATAGCTGTGGTGATAATACAATTATCATCTTTGTCAGAAATACATCTTTGTCAGAAAGTTTATTTTATTTTATTTTTTAAAGGGAGAGTGGTGTGCCTCCTACACACCACCCACCAGGGATTGAACTGTGTGCCCCAATTGGAATCAAACTGGCAATCCTGGGATGCATGGGATAATGTCCAACCAAGTGAGCCACACTGGCGAGGGCTGTCAAAAGTTTTTGATTGCCGAAACCGATTTGGCTCAGTGGATAGAGCGTTGGCGTGCTGACTGAAAGGTCCCAGGTTGGATTCCGGTCAAGAGCATGTATCTTGGTTGCGGGCACATCCCCAGTAGGGGGCGTGTAGGAGGCGGCTTATCGATGTCTCTCACTCATCTATGTTTCTGGCTCTCTATCCCTCTCCTTTCCTCTCTGTAAAAAGTCAAAAAAAACATATTTTTTTAAAAAAAGTTTTTGAACTATCAGTGTTTTTTAAAGGGGTTGAATTAGACTACAAAAAAAATTCCTGGGGGTAAGAGATCAACCAAAGGATTTGTATGCATGCATATGAGCATAATCCATGGACACAGAGGAGGGATCGAGGGTATGTGCTGGGGGGTAGGGATGGTCGGGGAGAGGTCAATGGGGGGAAAAGGAGACTTATGTAATACTTTAAACAACAATGAATTTAAATTAAAAAAAACTTCCCCTTTTCCTCCCCTTTCTCCTATCACTTTGTAAAAGAGAGATGAAAACGCAAAGGGACATCAGAATGTCTGGATTCAAATCCCACTGCCACCACTTGCAATGTGCAAAACAAACTGTTTTGTATAAGTTGCCCAGATTGTTTCCCTTTTTCTGAAGTGGAGATTCCAACGGGACCTGCTTCCCAGGGTAGAGGTAAAGATTTAAAAAAAAGAAGAAGAAAGCCCATAAAGCGCCTGGCTTTGCCCTGTTGTCCTCCAGGCTGGAGGGCGGTGCCGGCCTGTTCCCTCCGTAGGAGGGAGGAGGAGATTACGGCTCTGGTACCCTCACTGTCACTTGGGGAGAACAGCGGGCATCAGGAGGACGCCCTGCGATCCTCCCAGCCTCAACCGGGACCACTGACGACCACACAGTCCCGGGGGGGCGTGTCCGGATAGTCACTGAAAAGGGGCGGGGCCTCTTTTGGGAGAAGGGGAGAGGGAGGCGCGGGGAACTGGAAGTGGGGGGAGGGGCTGAGGGGGAGGCTGGAGGAGTTGGGGAGGGGATGCTGCGCGGAGAGGCGTGGTGGGGTGGAGTCCTGGGAAGGCGGGGCGGGGCGGGCGCGGCGGTCGGCCTTCCGCACCCCAGGCATCCATCCCTCGGTTCTAGACCTGCATGCAGCTGGGATCTTCCTTGTTTCAGTCCAGGCTACGGGATGCATCCCTGCCCTTTGCCCTTGTCTTCGTCGCTGCTTCTGACCTGCCCTGTTTCTAGCTCTCTGGGCCTTAGCATGTGTCTGTCTTGACGGTGTCGCGCTTCCTTCTGCCTCATCTTTATCTCAGTTTAACCTGTCTCTGTTTTTTCTCTGTTCTGTGTTCCCAGATGGTAGAACATCTCTTTCTCCTAGTCTCCAGGTATCCATTTACCAAAAGCAGGAGCTATTACAAACATCCAGCTCCAGCCCCAGGCTGGGGAAATTCCCCAGAGGCTAAGGGTTCCAGCCAAGGGCTTGGCTGTGGCTATTCTGGGTCCTGGAAGAAAGACCAGCCCGGGGCCTGGCTGAGCAATAAGTAGCCTCTGGGACTCAGAGCGCTCACTGGGGCAGTGTGGGAAACGGCAGCGCCCTTGCTGAGAGAGCAAGAATTCTCTCAGGCAAGGCAGGCTGTGAGAACCAGCAAGCCTTTGGCCTCCGAGGGTGGGGGATGGGGGGCGAGACCCAAGTGCTCCCCCTGCCTCTCTTAGGATCAAGCCCACCTCAGCTAGCATTTTTTTTTCTATGAGCATATTCACATCCCTCTGTCTCCCTTGTAACAGGACACCTATCAAGCCTACTAAGCTGGTCCTCCCTCCTTCCCTCCCTCTCTCCCTGTCTCCCTCCCTCCTTCCCTTCCTCCCTCCCTCCCTCCCTCCCTCCCTCCCTTCCTTCCTTCCTTCCTTCCCTCACCTGAGTATATTTTTCCCATTGCTTTTTAGAGAGAGTGGAAGGGAGGGATGGAGAAAGAGAGAGATCTATGTGAGAGAGACACCAGGTACATGCCCTTGACCTGCAACACTTCAGTGTGCAGGCTGAGACTCTAACCACTGAGCAACCCACCAGGGCTAAGCTGGCCATTGCTGTCTCTTTCCTGGCAGTCTCAGACACAAACTGTTCAGGGAGGCTACATCTGGCCAGTACACATGGCCCTTTAAGACTGTGTATGGCCGAGACCGGTTTGGCTCAGTGGATAGAGCATCAACTTGCAGACTGAAAGGTCCCAGGTTCGATTCTGGTCAGGGGCATGTACCTTGCTTGCGGGCACATCTCCAGTGTGGGGCGTGCAGGAGGCAGCTGATTGATGTCTCTCTCTTATCGATGTTTCTGACTTCTATCCCTCTCCCTTCCTCTCTGTAAAAAATTAATAAAATATATCATATATATATATATATATATTACTGTGTATCAAGTTTTGGGACAGTGGTTTCCCTCACTATCTAAAAGTAGACCATTTCTATGAAAACCTGTAAGCTGAAATGTTGTAAAGTGAAGAAGCAAATAGCACTAACTTATATGGAAAATCTTTTGAGGGTTCCCAGATCCCTAAAATAACCTAGCAAATCATCCCAACTGTGCTTAATCATGCCCCGTTTTATGCTAAGCATAAACACTCTACGAGCTCTCTTAGGCTTTTTGATACCTTAGGACACATCTGGCTAACAACTGCACAAAATAAATGTAATACAACACAGATGTAACTCAGAGCTATGGGGCTCGATGTGGAGATGGTGTGTGCTGCTCCCTCAGAGCAGCTGGGGGTGCACCGCTCGCTGCCTCTAACGACTGTCTCGTCGCAAAACAAATGCTGTTTTCGCTTTTGCCTTTTTTCATAAAAGCAAACTCCTTTTCCGATTTCTTTTGGTTAGCGAAACAGGTAAAAATGTAGGTCTTTCATAAAAGCAAAGTGGTATAATGAGAACTTTAAAAAAGCAGAGATACCTATACTTGTTTGATCAAAATGTAAAAATTCAAATAGTACAAAGATTACACACTTGAAAGGAAGTTAGTTGCCTTCACATCCTTGACTCTGAGTTTCCCTCTCTGACCCATATCTCTGACATGTTTTTGTGACCTCTTTCTTGTTTTTATTAAGATCAATTCTGAAAATAAATTCGAATAATAGAAACATGCCTTTACAAAAAGTTACCAAGTGTGAAATGAAATACACAGGGAAGAAACCGTGCACATGTTGCTTGCGGAGATTTTCTTTGCGTGGGAATGGATGGGGTGAAGTTTATTGAAATGTGGTTCTAATGGCGCTGGGACTAAGGAAATTATACTTCTCTGCTTGATTTGTTTCCCTTCAAAATACAGGAATTTTTCTCTGCACAGAGGCCTTTAAAAATATATATGAAATTCACATAAAAGTCATCAATTTAAAGTGTACAATTCAATGGTCGTTTGTGTTTTTTTAAGAACTAAAAAAGAAATCTGATAATTGAGAGCAAGAGGATGCAAGCAACATAAAATCAGAAGCTTCTGTCTTTACTTGGCTTTTCTTTCTCTTGTTGAATGGGGGTGGGATTTTATTTGTACATTTTCTAAGGGTCTCAGTCTGCTCATGAAATCCTCATAAGAGCAGCTGTGGGCAGAGATTCCTGAGGTGACCCTCTGGGAGAAATGTACTGCGCACTTCTTCCCCTTCTGCTGCATGTGTACAGTCATCGTACGCCATGGTGAGCTGGCACGAATGAAAGGAATTCTCAATGCCCACTTTGCCATCTCAGCACAGATCCAGGTCATGTCATTGTTCTGTCCACAGCCTGAGAGTCTTTTTGATTTTCCCAAAACCCAGGAAACTCTTTTCCTATGAAAACTCCCATTTGTTAAGTAGAATTTACCCCCAGCAAATCTGTGAAACCTGAAAACCATATATTCTATGGTGGGTTCCATTTGAGATGGCATTTTAGTGAGGTCTGTTAAAACTTTGGCTGGAGGCATGGCAGGATGACTTGGCTGGGTGGGATGTGTGGCCAGTGAGGGCTTTATCATATTTACAGAATTGTGCAACCACCACCACGATCAAATTTAGAACATTTTCATCACCTCAAAAAGAAAACCTGTACCCATTAACACTCCATTTCGTCCCAAATACCCTTGCCCAAGGCAGCCACCAATCTACTTTCTGTCTCCATAGATTTCCTTATTCTGCACATTTCATAGAAATGAAATCATGCAATATGAGATCTCTTGTGAGTGGCTTTTTAAAAAATGGATTTTATTTTTTGACAAATATCACATGATCTCATTCATATGTGGAATCTAAAGAACAAAATAAACTGGTGAACAAAATAGATCCAGAGACATAGAAGCATGGAGCAGACAGTCAAATCTCAGAAGGAAGGCAAAGGGATGAGAAGAGATCAATCAAAGAAGTTGTATGCATATATGCATAACCATGGTCACAGACAATAGTGTGGTGAAGGCCTGGGGCAGCTGCAGCCTAGAAGGGGTCAATGGGAGAGGGGAGGAAGTAGACATCTGTAATACTTTCAACAATAAGTTAAACAAACAAACAGAAAAGAGGCTTTGTACAGTCTTAGTCTTCTTTCAATGTCCTTGAGGCATATCAAAGCAATAGCTGTAGTATACTCTAATGTTCATCTTTTATGATGATTTCTGTGTTAATGCAAATCACGTTTTTGTGAGTCAACTCTATGGTTTATTTATTTATTTATTTAAATATATTTTATTGATTTCAGAGAGGAAGGGGGAGGAGGGAAAGAGAGAGAGAGCGGAGAGAGAGAGAAAGGGAGAGAAACACCAGAGATGAGAGTGTATCATTGATATGCCGCCTCCTGCATTGGGGATTGAGCCTGCAACCTAGGCGTGTGCCCTGACCGAACCTGGGACTTTTCAGACTGCAGGCCGACCCTCTATCCACGGTGCCAAACTGGCCAGGGTCTTTTTTTGTTTATTTTAAAATATATTTTATTGATTTTTTACAGAGAGAAAGGGAGAGAAAGAGAGAGTTAGAAACATTGATGAGAGAGAAATATCAATCAGCTGCCTCCTGTACACCCCCTCCTGGGGATGTGCCTGCAACCAAGATACATGCCCTTGATCAGAATTGAACCTGGGACCCTTGAGTCCACAGGCCACTGAGCCAAACCGGTTAGGGCCATACGGGGTTTTTTTTAGTGCGTAAACAAGGGTCTTAGCAGATACCATGCTGAGGAGATTATATCCACAAGCTTCTTGCCATAAGTATCAAACTTTCAGAGCTGTGTCCTTTGTGGAGATTCATTTTAGCTTTCAAGATCTTGTTCTCTGTCTTCATGCCCAGGCCTGAGGTTTGCAGTAACATAGGCCCACTTACCATTACTGCCAGCACTCATCAAGGTTCCAACTTCCTGGTCAAGGGAAGGGGCAAAGGACGGATTCACACAAACAAACAACTGTTCTGAAGCCAGGAGTTTAAGGAACTTTTTGATGAAGGCAATGAGTCCTCTGGTTTGCGTTTTCATGATAGGGGTGTCTCCCATGGCCTTTCACAGGATATCAGTTTTTTTCTTGGTGTCACCACAGGTTCCTCTGTTCCCGAAAAGACTGCAGCAGAAAAAGTACGGCCCACACCCCCATCCTGGCGAGACTGTTCCTGGGGTGACATCCGTAGGCCCTTCGCTGCCCCATGGCCTTTGCGCCTGGAGTCCTGGGGTTGGCAGGGCATAAGGGGACTCAACTCAGCAGTGAGAGTTGGAATTGCCAGCTACTTTCTATGTTGAGCGTGTAGTCTAAAAAATTGATTTTAGAGAGGAAGGGAGAGGAGAGAAAGAGAGAGAGAGAGAGAAATAGCGAAGTGAGGGATCAAACCAAATGAGCACCCAGCCAGGGCACAACTGGTTTCTGTCACTTAGCTTAATTCCTTTAAGGTTCATCCATGTTGAGCATGTATCGGTGCTCTATTCCTTTTTGTGGCTGAATGGTATTCCATTGTATGGAGAGATCGCATTTTAGTTTTTCATTTATCAGTTGGTGGACACTTGGGCTGTTTCCTCACAGCTCTTATGGGTAAGGCTGCTGTGAACATTTGCGTAAGAGTGTGTGTGGACGTCTGCTTCAATTTCTTTTGAGTACATGGCGGAGTGGAATTGCTGGGTTGAGTGCCTCCCAAATGGCTGCACCATTTTACAACCCACTAGCAGAATATGAGAGAATCCAATTTCTCCACATCCTCACCAATGCTTGTATTACCATCTCTTTCATCTGGCCATCCTAGTGGGTATGAAGTGGTATCTCACAGTGGCTGTGGATTTCCCTAATGGCTACCGATCTGAGGACTTTTTATGAGCTGCTTTTGCATTTGGGGTTGTCTGCCCAATTGTCATTCTCAGCTGATGTGGTAATGCCTCTGGGGGATTTGAGGGTCTCCCCTTGCTCTCCGTTTCTCCCAACAGTACAGTAATGCCTTCTGCATTATGATTGGCCACCTAGACTTTCAAAGCCTTCTTGTGCACCATTACTGCCAGCACTCATCAAGGTTCCAACTGGATACTAGCCACTGTTCTGGGTACTGGGATACAGAGAAAAAATAATAATAAAGGCAAGATCTCACCCCATGGAGAACTTGGTGGATAAGGATATGGCTCTGGATTTGAATGGCCTGGGAAGGTACCCAACTTTGCCTAGCCTCAGTTTCCTCATTTGTGAAATGAGGTTTCTCTGAAAGTTAAATATAAAGCACTTAGCATAGTGTCTGGCCCATAGTGCGTGCTCAGTAAACATTTGTTATTGTTAAAGGCGAAGCCAGGCAATTAATAAATGTTAACAATAATGAATAATGAGTTATGATCAGAGAAGTACAGAGTGTCATGGGAACACATAGGGGGGACTCCCAACCCAGTTCAGGGTTTAGTACAGGCTACTCAGGGAAAGCGATGGTTTAAATGGAGAAGTGACAGATGAGTAGTAGTTGGCTGGAGTAAGGTAGGGTTTATGTGTGTGTGTGTGTGTGTGTGTGTGTGTGTGTTGATCCTGGCAGATGGAACAGCTTGTGCAAAGGCTCAGGGGAACAGAGGAGAGTCTAAAACGTGTTCAGAATGTCTAGAACAGTGCTGTCCAACAGAATTCTCTGTGATGATGGAAAAGTTCTGCAATATGATAGCCACTAACCAACCACATGTGACTATTGAACATTTGAAAGTGGCTAATGTGACCGTGGAATTGAATGTCTAATTTTATTTTATTATAATTAATTTGAATTTAAATAGGCACCATGGCTAGTGACCACCATATTGACAGCAAAGGTCTAGAGTGTAACAGGGTACAATGAGAGACCAAGGAGGGGTGATGGGAAGCGCCTCTGGGCTGTGCAGGGCTGTGTATGGAGGATGCATTTTATTCTAAGCACCTGAGGAAACCGTTGGTTGGGGTGGGGAGTTAAGCTGGGAAGTGGGGTGATCTGGTTTTATTTTTGGAAGATACTCCAGTTGCTGTAAGGACAATGGATTATGAGGGTGAGGGTGGGGCAGGAGTGAAGTGGGGAGACCAGTGTGGAGGTGGCTGCAGTCTCCCAGAGGAGTGATGAGAATGGCTTGGACCAGACACAGAGATCAGTTTGGTACATTTGCTTTTGGGTATATGTGTGGGAGGCGGGGTGTGAGGGAGAGAGAGGCATCCTAGACTACTTGGATGGTGGTTGTGTGCCCAAGCATCAAGGTGGAGTCCAGACCAGGGCAGTAGAGCCAGCCTCCCCCCACCCCCACCCCCAGCCCCACCCCACAGCTGGAAGTCCGGGAGTCTTCTGAGCCCCTGGCTGAGGGGTAGGGAGGAGGCTCCAGGAGGTGGGAAAGTCCCTTCAAACTGTTAGGTGGGTGGGTGTGCTGGGCTGAGCCTCTCTGCTTCCTCTTCCTCCCCTCTCCCCCTCTTCCCCTCTCTCCCCTTCTCCCTCTTCTCTCCCTTTCTCCCCTTCGCCTCTCTTTCTCTCCCCCTCTCCTCTCTCCCTCGCCCTCTCCCCCTCCCCCCTCCCAATCTCCTTCTTCTCCTTCCCCTGGGGCCATCCACATCAGCTCTCTGTCCTGCGATGGGTCAGCCAGTTGGTAGTCTGAGTCACACGGCTGTCGGGTGGCCCGTGGCGAGGAAGGGGAGGGGAGGTGCCAGTGTGGTGGAGCAAGGCTCCCCACCTTCGAGGGCTGCGCCTGCTGGTTCCAAGCCGCCCGCAGTGCCGAGGCAGCGGGTGGGGGCGGGGAGCAGGGCGTGTCCTCACGGGGTGTGGCTAGTGGTCCAGCTGGTCAGTCTCTGATGTCCCCCGGCCCTGACAGGAGAGTGCATCCCCGCTCCCACCTTGCAGCGGGCGCGCGGACTGAGGCTTCGGGACCCCGAGAGCCCCCGCCGGCTGCAGCCCGAGCTGGGGGTGCCGCGCCCGCCCGGCTGTCAGCCTCCGGCTTCACTTCCTCCGCCGCCTGCGCCCTGCAGCCTCGGCTCAGCCTGCGGGGTAAGTCGGGGCAATGCCGGGGTCCCCAACCCTGACAGTGAATGATGGGACGGGGTCCCCGAGGGGGCTTCTTACTTCTCCAGGCCCCCTCCCTCCGTCTGGACGGCGAGACTCCTGCCTTCCCTGCGGGGGCCAGGGGGATCCGGCGGGGGCAGCATTGGACCCCAACTGTTGCTACGGAGGTTGGGAGTGGTGGAGCGGGGTGGGGGCACATGCCAGGCGAATGGGTCTGTCCCCAGAAGCACTCCAGGGTGGGCAGAAAGATGGTGCGTCAGAACTGCATGTCGAGACATCCAGTCAGGTCCCCGCACCCCCACCCCCACCCCCACCCCCATTCCGTTTCTGTGGGAGCCGGAGCTGGAGAGAGAGGCCTCGGCGCTCAGGTCCCCTCTTCTTCCCCTCTGCGCCTCTGCTCCCAGCCCCCTGACCCCTGCCTTCTGCGCCCCCCGTCTTCCACGGCCTCCTTTCTGCTCCTTCCGGTGTGTGTGGGGGGCAGAGTCCAGCCCCTCCCCGCGGTGGGCACCCCGGCCCTGCAGGAGGCTGGGGCTCAGTCCCGGGGCGCGGCGCTGGCAGCAGAGCTTCGGGCCCGCTGGGCGGGGCTGCCGGCCGAGGGCGCGGGGCAGCCAGGGGTCTCCTCCCTTCTCGCGAGCCCGGGAGCCTGCGGCGCAGAGCGGGCGCTCGGTGCCTTCAGCGGGGTCAGGCGGCCCGCAGTGCTGGGGATGGAAGAGGAGCGTCAGGGGGGAGGTGGTTAGCCAGGCTCGGCCACAGCTAGCGACCTTGGCGAAGTCACTTCCCCTTTTGAGCTGCAGCTGTTCTGGCAGCAGATACAGGGTTTCCAACGGCCCCCCGCCCCCAAGCGCCCTTCCGTGGTGAGAGAAGAGCGCCCGGCCCCACCCCGCTACTGCTCTTACATGCGGTGAGGGTCCTCGGGACAGAATGTGTGTAGAGAAAGGGCTGTGCTGGTATCGCCAGGCCAGGGCTGCGGCCTCTCAACATCAGGAAGTCCTGGAGGGAAAGTCAGGGACGACCACGGCCCCTTCCCGTGGGACAGCGTCCAAGAGGCAGGCCTCTTGGGTCTTGTTGCCCTCTCTCTGGACACTGCCATCCTCACACCAGAACCTCCCTTTCTCTCCTCACCCTTGGCCCCATTCCTTCCTCGAAGCCCCACCTTCCTCGAAGCTGCTCCCCACACAGTGGGTGCGTCGTCCTTAGCTTCTAAACCCCTCTGTCTGCAGGCCAGCCAGACAGCCTACCCCTCTCTGGGTGGAGGCCTCTGATATCTCTCTCCACAGAGGTTCTCGCTGGGCCTCCACCGCCAGAATGGCTTCCGGCTCGGGCACTCCTCCTTTCAGGTTGGAGACCTATGATGGAGGCCCAGAAGATGGAGCTGATGTGGACAAAAGAAAGTGGAGCTTTGGGGATGTGCTGCCCCCCATGGAGTCACCATATGTGGGGGAGGACCGGAACTTCTCCCCTCAGATCAAAGTGAACCTCAACTACCGAAAGGGAGCAGGTGCCAGGTAAGGCAGCCAATGGGGATGCAGCTCCGGGCCCCTCACTTCCAGCAGAGCACTGGGTGCCCCTTCCCCACAGCCTGTCCTCATTCTGACTGGGATAGCTCCTGGCCCCCAGGCTGAACTCTGATCTGCTTTCTGGGATTGCCCCTTCCAGAACCTTCTCTATTCTTGGCCTTCTGCCTTCTGAGGTACTGTTCTTCTTCAAAGGGACATACTCTTCCAGCTCCAAGTGCTCAACTGACCCTTGCATCCCCCAGTTTATGCCTGGCCCCCACTCTGTCATGGTCCCTATGACAGACGGTAGCAGGAGCCACAGTCCAGTCCAAGGAGAGAGTCAAAGACGATTTTGCACCAAGGCTGAGCCTGTCAACCAAGGGATGTGGACTCAGAGATTGTGGACGGCAGGCTTCTGCTGGGAGCACCTTAACTTTGCGTTTCCTGTGATCTATATCAGTTCAGACTGTGTGAGACCACTCCTGCCAGGAGTGACTCTTCTAGCCCCACGGAGGTGGGGGGGGGAGGGGTGCACCTGGCACCCCCTCCCCCACAGTGAGGTCTGACATACAAGTTCTGACCAGGACACTCTCCTTGGTCCAGGTGGGACTCTGCCAGGGAAGGCCCTTCCTTCCTTCTCATACTGGAACGTGGCCTCCAGCCTTGGCCTCCCAGCCCAGAGCCCCATGCTGTTTGTGCTGGAGGCCCACAATCAGATGCAGACCAAGACAGGAGAGGCTGTTGGGAACTGGGTAGCCAGCCGGACAGGCAGAATGGGCCCCTTGACGCCCTTTGGTATCTCAGTCTGTGCCCCTGAGGGCTTCCTACCGTAAGACTGTGATGTCACCCTGAGGAAGGAAGTACTTTGTCCAAATAGACCCTTCCCCTCTCTAGCTCCCCGCAGGGCCCTAGTCAGTTGCAGAGCCCTTGGTCATGTTGTGGCCACGTGGTCTGCGGGCAGATGATGGTATGTCTGGCCAGGCAAGGCAGATGTGCAGTTTCCGAGTGTGGAGGAGGTGGGTCCTGCCCTCTCAGTCATGTGGATATGACTTAATACACAACTGATCCCAACAATCCCCTCACTCATCAGTCGTCAACCATCATATGGAAGTTGTGAAGCTAGGACCTGAGGGTCCCCAAACATGTGATAGTCCCCTTTGCCTGTCCCTTCCTATCTGCTGGTCATGGATAACGTTGTCTCTGTGAATAATGCCAAGTCCAGGAGGGGCACTCCTTCCCTTTCCTGTCACCAGACACTGTGAGATTCTGAAGAATTATAAGGCCCCTTCTGGGGCCTTTCCTGGAAGTGTGGCTTCTCAGTAAGACTCAGTGAGCATCTGCTCCGCTTTGGCGCTGGGCCCATGTGTCTCTGAGAAACCGCTGTCTGCCAGCCTAGAATTTCTCTGGGGCTGGAGTCAGGGGCTGGGGTTGGTCAGACAGGCCCAGTGGGAGCCCTGGGTTCTGCATCATGTGACTGGGGAAGTTACTTTATTGCCTGTTTGTCTTAAAGAGGCAGTGATTCCTGACCCCCAGGCTAAAGTGAGTGCAGATGCTGCATTACTTGTCCAAATATGGTTTCTGAGAGGATGAGGGGCTTTCCTTGATCCCTTTGTCAAGGCCAGCGAGGCACACAGCCCCTGACGGTCAGCGGGCACTCCTGCAGCCCTGACCTGACCTGACCTGACTCTAGCTCAGGGGCCAGAGCAAATCCCTATGTTGAGACCCACCCTGTGGAATAGTGAGCCTGTGGAGAGATCATCAAGGCACCTTGCAAATGGCAAGGACCGATGCTGGGGAATAGCTGTGATCCCTGGAGCCAACGACATGGTATCCTGTTCCCCCCTCTCCAGGCAGTCCCCAGCCCCGCTCCTGGGCTCTGAGCTCTGGGGTCGCCCGGCTTGCTCTGGGAAGGAGGCTCCAAGGGCTCCCGTCATGCAATGCTCACAGGACTTCCTGAAAGGGCTCCCTGGGATGAGCGCTTTCTGGGGGCGTGGCTCTTCCACAGCATCAGTCATAAACCACATTCCTGCAGCCAGCTGGATCCAAATCGTTTTGACCGGGACCGGCTCTTCAGTGCGGTTGCCCGGGGTGTCCCTCAGGACCTGGCGGGGCTACTGGAGTACCTGCGCGCCACCAGCAAGTACCTCACCGACTCAGAGTACACAGGTAGGCCTGCCCTTCGCAGAGCCCCATGTCCTTGGCTGTGCTGGCTGATGGGTCTTGACCATGGTCAGTAGAAGTTAAGGGGTCCGGGTTTTCTTTTCCTTTTTTTTTTTTTAAAGAGTGTTCTTAGCAGCAGACCCATGGGTCTTTACCATGATCAGGATAAGATAAGGGGTGGGGATTTTCTTTTCTTTTCTTTTCTTTTCTTTTCTTTTCTTTTCTTTTCTTTCCTTTCCTTTCCTTTCCTTTTCTTTTCTTTTCTTTTTTTTTTCTTTTCAGGAGTGTTCTTAGCAGCAGACCCTCTTGCCGGAATGGCTGCAGGGACCACTTCCCATCATCCCACTGGCACCTGGCCACATGGGTACTTGTGGACATCCTCAAAGCTTCCTTTTTCTCTCTTTCTCCTCCTTCCTTCCTCCTTTCTTTCCTTTCCTTTCCTTTCCTTTCCTTTCCTTTCCTTTCCTTTCCTTTCCTTTCCTTTCTTTCCCTTCCCTTCCCTTCCTTGCCTTGCCTTTCTTTTCCTTTCTTTCCCTTCCCTTCCCTACCCTTTCCTTCCCTTCTCTTCCCTTCCTTTTCTTTCTTTCCCTTTCCTTTCTTTCTTTCATTCTCTCTCTGATCTTTTTAAATAACAGCATTATTGAGATACTAGAGACCTGGTGCATGAGATTTGTGCCCTGTGGGGGAGGAGGGGCCCCTCAGCCCTGCCTGTGCCCTCTCGAAGTTCAGGACGCCTCAGGGGATCGCTGTCTGGGACTCCTCTCTCCTTACCCACCTGCCTGCAGCGGAGGTGGGGAGGCTCATGCCACCACTGCTGGGCTGGCCAACTGTGAGCCTGGGTACATCTTGTAGCGCTTTCCATTCAGTATATATACCTCTGACTTAGCCACTTTACAACTGCAGAGTTTTCCATTTCATAGCTGTACCGTAATCTCATTAACTCATCTCTTACTAATGGTCGTTTAGGTTATTTGTAGTTTTCGGCCTCCACATAGTGTGCCAGGCCCCCTGTGTGCTAAGCATTTTGCATATCATTTCATTTGATCCTTACAATAACCTGGGAACATTCCCACTTTGCAGGAAAACTGAGCTTGAGAGAGGCCAAGTGACCTGACTGATGAGACAGAGCCATTAAATGGGGAAGCCACTTAACAAAAGCTGTGCCAATGTTATTGCACAGACAACGTAGTACGTGTGACAAATTATGTCTGAAACAATTTCTAGAGCAGAAATGGTAGTCCCCGGAACCATAATACCCTGCATCATGGTTGTGCTCCCACCAGTCACATGTGGCATCTGTCTGCCCAAGGGGCATTTTGGCACTGGGCCCAGCTGCTCCAAGTCTGAGCACCCTTGTGCCCCTTGCCCTCCTCACCTCCCACAGAGGGCTCCACTGGGAAGACATGCCTGATGAAGGCCGTGCTGAACCTTCGGGATGGAGCCAATGCCTGCATCCTGCCGCTGCTGCAGATCGACCGGGACTTGGGCAACCCCAGGCCTCTGGTCAATGCTCAGTGCACAGACGACTACTACCGAGGCCACAGTGCCCTGCACATCGCCATTGAGAAGAGGAGCTTGCAGTGCGTGCGGCTGTTGGTGGAGAACGGTGCCAACGTGCATGCCCGGGCCTGCGGCCACTTCTTCCAGAAGAAAAGCCAAGGCACTTGTTTTTATTTTGGTGAGAAGTCTTGATTCAAGTGAGGCCTGGTGGGCGGAATGAGGTGGTACATGGTTAATGCGTGGTAGAGCTGGCCCTTAAAACCTGCCCTCTAACCCAGAGGCCCATGCTTCCAACCAGCAGGCTGTGCAGAAGCAGTTTGTCTTAAGAGATGTTTACCCTTCTCTGGCCAAAGAGGCTGCTCACATCCCTCATCTGGGCCAGGGCTGGGGATGGCTGCTAGAACTGGCATGTGGCCAGAATCAACCAGACAGGGCCTGGCTGAAGGGCATCTGCGTCAGGCAGCAGTGAGCCGGGGTGCTGCTGAAGGAGAGGAAGAGGCAGGGAAGATGGGGACCTTTAGGTGGTAGGGGTTGGTCCCCTCTCCCTGTGTCAGAACTGACACGGCTGCCATTATCAGTGTTCACAGAAGGCACGGCTGTCCCCAGCGGGGCTGGGACCTCGGGGCAGTGCTCCATCCTTTCCCCTGAGTGCCTGACCGGCCTCCATGAGGCCTGGCCTATGCCCAGGGAGTGTGAAGAGTAGGCGGTGAGCGCTGCCCCTGGGCCCCCAGGTGAGCTACCTCTCTCGCTGGCGGCATGCACCAATCAGTGGGATGTGGTGGCCTACCTCCTGGAAAACCAGCACCAGCCTGCCAGCCTGCAGGCTACCGACTCGCTGGGCAACACAGTCCTGCACGCACTGGTGATGATCGCAGATAACTCGCCTGAGAACAGCGCTCTGGTGACCCACATGTACGACAGGCTCCTCCAGGCTGGGGCCAGCCTCTGCCCCTCGCTGCAGCTTGAGGACATACCCAACCTGCGGGGCCTTACACCCCTGAAGCTGGCTGCCCAAGAGGGCAAAATGGAGGTGAGCGGCTGCCCCCCCTTATCCCACCTACCCAGGAAGCAGAAAGAGCCTGAGGAGATAGTGGAAAGCAATGGTTTCCCTATTTTTCAACTGAACATTCCTATTCACAAGAACATTTTCAGCACACACCTCTGACATGTGTGTTTACTGAGAAACTGTATCTAACTATTGAACTAATATATTACCTTATAAAGCACAAGGATTTTCCCCATTTTATTTTTAGTTTTTATTGAATTTATTGAGGTGACATTAGCTTCAATAAATCACAGACAACTTTTAAAGAAGTCATTTGGGCCCTAGCTGGTTGGGCTCAGTGGATAAGAGTGTCAGCCCATGGCCTGAAGGGTACTGGGTTGGATTCCAGTCAAGGGCATGTACCTTGGTTGCAGGCTCCATCCTCCACCCAATGTATGTCTCTTACATCGATGCTTCTCTCTGGGTGTCTCTTCCTCTCCCTTCCATTGTCTCTAAAAACAAATGGAAAACTATCCTCAGGTGAGGATTAACAACAACAAAAAGTAATTTGGGTTTCTTGAGTAGGAGACAATATATTCATGTCCTCGCCTATTCTACCATTAGACTTGCTCTCAGGTTTTCTTCACCTAGGTTGGTAAGTGTCCTTTATACTGAACAATTAGCATTTTATTTACTCTCACAGTTGCAAAATTTTCTCCCAGCTCAACATTAAAAATTTTTTATGGTGCTTTGCCACACAGAATTGTCACATTTCTAACTTTACAGGTTGTAATTATCCTTTAGAGTTTTGCTATTACTTAACCCTCTGGCAAGGTTGTGTTATCTATAACCTTGTGAGTATGTATTCCACATCCTTATTTTCTCCCAGACTTTCACAGTTTTACCTTCTTTTTAAAAAAAAAATATTTTTATTGATTTCAGAGAAGAAAAGAGAGGAAAACATCAATGGTGAGAGAGAATCATTGATTGGCTGCCCCCCTGCATGCCCACACTAGGGATCAAGCCCAAAACCCATGTACGTGCCCTTGATCAGAATTGAACCAGGAACACTTCAGTCCCCAGTCCGACGCTAAATCTATTGAGCCAAACCGGCTAGAGCTACAATTTCACTTTCAATGCCTACAACTTTTTTTTTTTAATATATTTTATTGATTCTTTACAGAGAGGAAGGGAGAGGGATAGAGAGTTAGAAACATCCATGAGAGAGAGATATCGATCAGCTGCCTGTTGCACACCCCCTACTGGGGATGTGCCCTCCACCAAGGTACATGCCCTTGACCTTTCAGTCTTCAGGCCGATGCTCTATCCACTGAGCCAAACCGGTTTCGGCTACAACTTTTTTTTTTTTTAGTGCCCTTGACTGGGCTCGAACCCAGGACCCTTCAGTCCGCAGGTCGATGCTCTTATCCACTGAGCCAAACTAGCTGGGCTATGCCTTACAACTTTGAAATCATTTTGGTCTAAAGAGTAAACACAATCCAATTCTATCTTTTTTCCAAAATGCTTACCAGTTCTCACGATTGTCAGGGCTGATACCGTGTAGCTTACAAAGCTCTGGGAGAGCTTAGAACACACACACACTTTTAAAGGCTGAGAAAGAAGTAAACATGAGTAGAATTTTTGCTATTTTATTTCTGCCCTCCTGACTTCAGGTATGGGAACTTTCCCTTTATTGGCTGTGTGGTGCTGTGTGGCTTATAGATGCTGCTCCCCTATCTGCCCCTTCCTTTCCCCCATTTCTCATTTGTGAAACCAAATTATTTCTCTCTCTTTTTTTTATCCTCACTAGAGGAGTGAGGATTTTCCCCCTATTGATTTTTAGCAAGAGTGAAAGGGGGAGGAGGGAGGGAGAGAGAGAGAGAGAGAGAGAGAGAGAGAGAGAGAGAGAGAGAGAG